>JARHVA010000048.1:6937500-7537500 GCA_037957365.1 Torreya grandis
AATCCTAAGCCTTTCATTTTCTATAGTAAACATGATACTCTTAGTGGTTGAACCATAAGGAGAGTATCTGTCAATAAAGGCACCACCTAAGAGAATATCTACAGGCATTCTATCTAAGGCAAAAAAGTTAGCATGAAAGATTTTATCTTGAATCCAAAGGGTTTGCTGATGTTTATATTTGTTACAGATAAAACTATTTCCTTAGACATCTAGGCTCTTATAAGCTAGGGTATCATCCAATGTCTTCCAGTCATGGATGAGTTGTGATTTTGCAAAAGAGAGAGAAGCTCATGTGTCTATCTGAGCATCTACTAGTCTGCCATTAATTTCTAAAGTGATGAACTGGTCAAACTTTCCATTTATTAGTTGGGTTAAGTAGGCTGGTTGTGGAATTTCCAAAGGAGGGATACTAGTACATACCAGTTTTTGTCTCCCTAAGTCCTGAACAATAGATTGTTCAGTGTAGATGTCTTCAATTTCTTGTTCTGCTCTTCTTCTTCTTGAGGATTACTACATTCACCTGGGCAATAATCTTGGTCTGAGTAGAAAGAGCTTTCTACTTCTTCCTCTTCTTGTTGGGGATCAACCAACAATGGATTACACTTATGAAAGCAATGAATGCGGAAATAAATCAGATAGATAAGTAACTGAAATGATAAATAGCACAGAACAAGATATACAAGAAAACACCCTGAAAACTTGTATTAAAAACTCTTTACAATAGGAATACAAATGAAGAACTTTGTTCTTCCACACCTCTCTCAGATGCACACAAGATCTCTCACTAGATCTCTATTCCTTAAGAGCTCTCTCTAAAGTACAGTCCTTCAAACATTCACAATGTTCTACTCGTACTCTATTACACTCTCATCATCATACAATAGCTTAGAAGATCTCTCCTACATATAGAAATAGGAGACTTGAGCATGCTCTTACAACAAACAGTTAAGCCTCTTCAACAAGGGCTCTAAAAATAACATTGCTAACAATAGAGACGCGAGCTTGAGTCTACAACTCAAATTCATCATGCAAACACTCGCTTCTGTCCTCGGAAATCGCTTTCTGGACACGCAGGTAACCAACGTCGGTTCCTGCCTGTGACCGTCACCAGCCGACCATACTGCCGACGTCGGCGCCTCTGTAACAGCAGCTGACCGACGTCGGTCGCTCCTGACCGACACCGGCGTCTGTGTAGACCCGAACCTGTTTGTCTATGCTCCTTGGTGAAGCTTTTAGCTCCACATACCTAACAATCTCCCACTTGGAGATAAACCAGCTGCACCAATACCTGTACAGCAAGATCTTCTAGCTCCTCCATCTTCAACTCAATCGTGAAGACCAACAGAAGTTGAATGAAGATTCAACTTCTCCTTAGTAACCGGCTTTGTTAGCATATCATCAGGATTCTTGTCTGTATGGATCTTCTCCAGCTTCAACTCACCATCTTCCAATACCTGCCGTATGAAGTGGTACCTTAGTTGTATGTGCTTGGTTCTAGAATGAAAAGCTGAGTTCTTAGCCAAATGGATTGCACTCTGACTGTCACTATGCAATCTGCAACTCCCATGCTCCCTTCCAAGCTCTTCCATGAACCGTGTCATCCATATCATCTCCTTGCTAGCTTCTGTGGCTGCAATGTATTCTGCTTTTGTAGTTGACAAGGCTACAACCTTCTGCAACTTAGAAATCCAACTAACTGCCGTTCCACCTACAGTAAAAACATAACCTGTGGTGCTCCTCCTGCCATCCAAATCCCCTGCCATATCTAAATCTACATAGCCATGTAGAGAAGTATCTGAACCTCCATAGCATAAGTGTCTACTGCTGGTTCCTCTCAGATATCTAAGGATCCATTGTACTGCTTTCCAATGTTCCTTTCCTGGATTGGCCATATACCTGCTTACTACTCCCACTGCTTGGGCAATATCTGGTCTAGTACACACCATTGCATACATCAAACTTCCTACTGCGGAAGAATATGGAACCTTATTCATGTACTCTACCTCATCATGTGAATTGGGACATTGTTCTTTACTTAACTTGAAATGTCCTGCCAAAGGTGTGCTTACCGGTTTCGCATCCTGCATGTTGAACCGTTTCAACACCTTATCCACATAATCTTCTTGAGACAATATCAACCTGTGATTTTCTCTATCTCTCTTAATGCTCATGCCAAGGATTTTCTTAGCTGCTCCCAAATCCTTCATAGCAAACGTTTGAGCTAACTTCACCTTAAGCTCTGAGATATCCTGCATGTGAGACCCTGAAACCAGCATGTCATCTACATACAACAATAGAATAATGTATCTACCGTTATCAAATCTCTTAAAGTATACACAATGGTCTGATTGACACCTACTGAAGCCATGCTCAGTCATAAACCTGTCAAATTTCAAGTACCATTGCCTAGGAGCTTGCTTGAGGCCATACAAGCTTTTCTTTAACCTGCACACTAGTTTCTCCTTACCCTTGACCTCGAAACCTTCTGGCTGTTCCATGTAAATTTCCTCATCTAAATCTCCATGAAGAAATGCTATTTTAACATCTAGCTGCTCGAGATGCAAATCCTCAAAAGCAACCAAAGACAGTACAACCCTTATAGAAGTCATCTTAACAACTGGAGAAAAAATCTCGCCAAAGTCAATACCTGGCTTTTGTGCAAATCCTTTTACAACCAATCTGGCCTTGTATCTCATCTGACCATCCTCACCTTCCTTCAACCTGTAAGTCCACCTGTTCTTCAGTGTTCTCTTACCAGCTGGCAATTCAACCAAATCCCATGTTTGGTTCTCTCTTAAGGACTCCATCTCCTCAACCATGCCATGCTCCCACTTACTCCTGGACTCCACCTATAAAGCTTCTTCAAAACTTTCTGGTTCTCCACCAGCGGTTAGCAATAAATAATATAAAGAAGGAGAATATCTAATTGGAGGCTTACTTACCCTTTCAGACCTCCTGATTGGTGTCTTGGACTCATTTTCCACAATCTGTCCACCCAAATTTTCTGACAGTGACCGACCTCGGCCACCTGTAGACCTGTTACTGGCCGACGCCGGTTCTTCCTGGCCGACGCCGGTGCCTGGCCTGCCGACGTCGGTCTCTGTATGACTGACATCAGTTTCTGTACTGTCGACGCTGGTGCCAAACCTGTCGACGTCGGTCTCTATGTTTTCCTATAAGTGATTATTTCTTTTTCTCGTGAGCTCATTTTGGACCATAACTTCGTCCAACTCATTATTGCTCTGCCCAGCTTGATCTAGCTTCCTTGTCTGATCACTGTACATCACTCTTTCATTGAAAACAACATCACGGCTCCTGATTACTTTGTTAGTTCCTAGATTCCAAAATCTGAAACCAAAATCATCTGAGCCATAGCCTATAAACGTGCACCTCATAGACTTAGCATCAAGCTTCTTTCTATTTTCCTTATCTATGTGCACAAAGGCTTCACAACCAAAAACTTTGAGATATGAGAGATCAACCTTTTTACCTGTCCATGCCTCTTCTGGAATTCCACCATCCAGAGCTGTAGAGGGTCCTCTGTTGATCAGGTACACTGCGGTGTCAAATGCTTCTGCCCAAAACTCTAAGGGCAACCCTGCATGCAATCTCATACATCTTGCACGCTCCATAATAGTCCTGTTAATCCTTTCAGCAATACCATTCTGCTGAGGTGTCCTTGGAACCGTCCTTTGCCTACGGATTCCATTTATGTAACAATACAATTTGAACTTAAGACTGCAGAACTCACCACCATTATCAGATCTCAAGCACTTTAATCTTTTGCCTGTTTCATTCTCAACCATGGCTTTCCAAATCTTGAAAGTCTCAAAAACATCAGATTTCTTTTTAATACAGTAGATCCATACCTTTCTTGTGGCGTCATCTATGAATGTAACATAGTACTGTGATCCGCCAATAGAGGCTACATGAGCCGGTCCCCACACGTCTGTGTGAACAAGCTGCAACTTCTGCCTTTTCTTAGTAGACCCAGTCTTTAGAAAACTAACCCTTTTCTGTTTTCCAAACACACAATGCTCACAAAATTCTAGATCCATACTTTTCAAATCTGAAAGCATACCTTTAGACTTAAGGATTGACATCCCCTTCTCACTCATGTGGCCAAGCCTTGAGTGCCACAATTTAGCATCCACATCTGAAGTAGATAAAACTGAAGGAGATTTGTTAGTAATACAATTACACAAATAGAGAGTACCTTCTCTCTTACCTCTGGCCATAACAAGTGCACCCTTGGTCACTTTCCAAGAATCTGCTGTGAGAGTTACTGTACAACCCTCATCACCAAGCTTACCTGCAGAAATCAGATTTCTCTTCAAACTAGGAACATGCATCACATCCCTCAACACCCATGTGTTGCCATTCTGCATCTTTAGCTGCACTTTACCTTTGCCAATAATCTTGCAAGGCTCATCATCCCCTAAGTATACTATTCCAAAATCTCCATGGACATAGTCACTGAAATATTCTCTGTTAGGGGTAGCATGGAAGGATGCACCAGAATCTAATACCCAAGATTCTATGTTATTATGCAAAGAGAAAATAAGAGCATCCTGTGCAATACCTGCAACCTTTGTCTCTTCCTTTCCTTCGTGCTGATTGTCCTCCTTAGGCTTTGACCAGCAATCTCTGCTTATGTGCCCCAACTTTCCACAGTTCCAGCATTGTGGCCTTCTGCCATTCCTGGATTTGGATCTGCCTCTTCCCTTAGACTTAGATCTTGATCTCCTCTTGCTCCTTTCTTTTTGCCTTCCTCTGCTCTCGAGATTTAAAGCGTTCCCGGATGTCCCAGAAGTCTCTTCTGTGCTTTTCCTGCGAATTTCCTCATTCAAAATAACACTAACCACATCCTCTACTTTTAAAATATTCGAAGCAGAAGCAGTATTAGAAACTGCCATTACCAAGCCATGCCAGCTTTCAGGCAAAGAACATAAAATTAAAAGAGCCTTTATTTCATCTTCAAATACAATATTCACAGAACTTAACTAATTAACAATACCATGGAAATCATTCAGGTGATTAGAAACAGATCCACCTTCTTGCATATGCAAATTAAATAACTGCTTCATCAAATATACCTTGTTTGAAGCGGAGGGTTTTTCATACAAATTAGCTAACGTGGTCATTAACTCTACCGTATTTTTTGCCTGTGACAAATTAGATATCACAGTGGAGGCCAGACTCAGTCTTATAGACCCAAGAGCCTTTCTGTCAAGAACTTCCCATTCTTCATCCTCCATGTCCTTGGGCTTCTTTGCTATCCCACCTAACGGTAAGTAAAGATCCTTCTGATACAGATAGTCCTCTATCTGCATTCTCCAGTGCTGATAGTTTTTGCCATTAAACTTTTCCATTCTCAACTTACTTTCCTCTGCCATTGCTTCTCCCACTCAAACAGAAATCCCTGTGAGCAACCTGTAATCCGAACACACTACACAGATCTGAACCACCTGTTAGTGAACCTGAGCTCTGATACCACTTGTTGGGGATCAACCAACAATGGATTACACTTATGAAAGCAATGAATGCGGAAATAAATCAGATAGATAAGTAACTAAAATGATAAATAACACAGAACAAGATATACAAGAAAACACCCTGAAAACTTGTATTAAAAACTCTTTACAATAGGAATACAAATGAAGAACTTTGTTCTTCCACACCTCTCTCAGATGCACACAAGATCTCTCACTAGATCTCTATTCCTTAAGAGCTCTCTCTAAAGTACAGTCCTTCAAACATTCACAATGTTCTACTCGTACTCTATTACACTCTCATCATCATACAATAGCTTAGAAGATCTCTCCTACATATAGAAATAGGAGACTTGAGCATGCTCTTATAACAAACAGTTAAGCCTCTTCAACAAGGGCTCTAAAAATAACATTGCTAACAATAGAGACGCGAGCTTGAGTCTACAACTCAAACTCATCATGCAAACACTCGCTTCTGTCCTCGGAAATCGCTTTCTGGACACGTAGGTAACCGATGTCGGTTCCTGCCTGTTCGCCTGTGACCGTCGCCGGCCGACCATACTGCCGACGTCGGCGCCTCTGTAACAGCAGCTGACCGACGTCGGTCGCTCCTGACCGACGCTGGCGTCTGTGTAGACCCGAACCTGTTTGTCTATGCTCCTTGGTGAAGCTTTTAGCTCCACATACCTAACACTTCTTTATCTTCTATGGGCAATAATATATCCCACTGTGGCTCGATCTTTGGTGCTGGAATTTCTCTTGGACAATCTTTACTAGTGAATTTGTTTTTGATCCAAGAGTCGTTGGGCTTGAAAGATCTCTGAAATTACAAAGGAATATGTTGAGGTCTTTGCAATGTTGGTGGCATCTTGGGCATTAAGGGTTGTCTCCCTCTGTGTGTTCCTTCTCCTCTAGAGTATCCTCTTGTCCTTGGATTTTTTGGTCTTTCTGGTACTTCTTGGTGATGTCTAGACTAGGTTCCATGTGCTTCATAGTGTAGTTGTGAGTGATCATGGTGCCATGGTCAGTACCATGGCTATTGCATGTTGGTTAGTAGTTGTTCTAAGTCATCAGCTAATGAATCAAGAGCATCTGCATCATCATAGTCTTTTGAATTGCCTTCAGGGAGATCATCTAGAATGGGTTCATAGATGTCATCTTATAAATAGAGGTCTTCATCAGAATCAACAATATCCCACCATGCTACTACGTTGGAAGTAAAGACAGCTTTGACTGCAAGATTTTTGGAGTGACATTGAGGAGCAATATGACCAGGATTATGATAGATGTAGCAAATTGGTTATTTGGATAGAGGACGGGCAGTGCGTCATTTCTTGAGGAAATGATGAGGAGGTGTATAGGAATGCTTGTGAGGAAAAGAGCAGAAATGGAAAGAGAGACACTTGTGATGCTGCTTTTGCTATTTGCAAGGCTGTACAAATGGCTAGTAGCCAAAAGGGGCTATTTCAAGAAATACTGGAGCAATCTGAGAGGCTTGATGTTTTGTGAGTTTTTGAATAGACTTAGTTTTAGAGATTAAGCACATAGCTTGCTATTTGGAAAAATCAATCACATTTGAGAGAGAGAGAGAGATCTTTAATTGTTAGTCCCTTAAGATCAATGTAATAAATAATCCTATCAATAAGATTATATGGTAAGGCATGCAAAAATTTGATCTTAATCTCAGTGGATGAAAAACTCTTGCTTTCTGCCAATTCTCAAAACTACTTGGCAAAAGCATCAAACTATTTTAAATCACATAGCTCCATCTTAAGAAGCCATTTTTTGGATTCCAGTTCTTTGTTGGCAACTGGAGGTGTAAACTCATTGATCAATAAATGAAATAATGTGGCTAATGGATCAGGTTAATTATGTACATGCTCAAATTGTTTAGCTTCAGTCATGGTATTCCACCATTGGTCAACAATACCCCAGAAAAACTTGGATGCAAAATTAGTAGTTCCAACTGGATCTAAATGAGCATTAATTGTGATGACTCTAATAGAATTACACCATGCAATGATTTCTTCCAAAGGATTAAGGAGATCTCAATATTGAGATACCATGGCTGCAACTTGACATGTGTTCTTTGCATAAGGGTAGTATTGGTCTGCTTTTTACAAGATTTAAAATTGGAGCCAAAAGCAATTGGATAGATTAACTATTTGATAGAATATTTTGCCTATTGATCCTATTTAGAAAGCCATTCTAAACTATCATCTAAAACATCTAGTTTAGAATCAATAGAAGACAATTGTTTTTGTATCTTGTCTTCAAAAACTGTTATTTTATCTATACTATCTCTAATATACAAGACATCTCGATAGAGATCATCAAAATTCTTTGTAAAATCTGAATTGAACCTTGCAGTATAATTTCTCTATTTGAACTCATTTGAGGGTTCAACATCTCCTTGATAAGTAGCTAAAAAATATTTTACAATTCCTACTGACTGCTTATACATTCCTTTATGAGGTGGCCATCTTCCACCTTTATACAGAGTAACTTTGTTCTCTATATATAATTCCAGACTATCTTCTCTGGGAAGATTCATCATTGTACAGGGTAATTGATCCTTTGGATCACTTCCTTGGTTGATTTCTTCATCTTCGATCAAAATGTGACCTATTTTGACAGTTCTATGAGAAGAAGAAGTTGATGGTCTGGATGGAGAGAGGTTAGAAGAATTAACAGACAAAGACCTAGGAAGAATATTCATAGTTCTATCATCACTTTTATGTATTATGGCTTGGCCTTTCATTCTAGGGGAAACATTTTTAAGCCAGTCAAGTTTCCAATCAGAAGGTATTTATATAGACTCTATATGACCTTTTTGAAGCTGGATAGTACCACTAAGTCTTCTGGCATAAGGCATATGTTCTAAGATCTTTGGATGATTAGTATTTGTCATACTATAGACAACATAAATATTTATAGAAGCATACTTAAATTCACCAAACATATCTAGACCAAAAAGGGAGGTGAATAATCCCCAACAATCTAAATATCCATGTTTAACTTCTTTACATCCCTTATCGCGGACTACGACAGAGAGATTAGGATAAAACTCAAAACAAATAACTTCATCGTTCAAATGACCAAGACTGGATATTTGACAAGAATGTTTAAAACTAACCTGATGAGGATCACACAAAGCTAAATAAATGATAGGTTTAATATTACCAGGAATCAAAGGAGTTATATGGATTCTAATAAGACCAAAGTGTACAAATTTCACATCTTCATGTGACCTGATATAATTGATCTCTGGTTCAGGTAACAAAGATAGTAAATTTGTTTGGAAGCTTTTCTTTGGCTTATAGCTAAGGGTTAACTCTACAGATTTGATTCGAGGTTTAACAAAAGACATATATGTAGAATTTATGAACTCCCTTCTTTCATTCCTGAACATATATCTAACTGTTCAGATATTGAGATCACTGAAGAAAACCTTGAAAAGGAAAATAGCATGTATAAACCTCCGGTTATCAAAGCTTCACATGTATATAAGAAATTTGAACTCCTAAAATCTAAGCATAAACACTATTTTTCATTTTCACTCACTCTATCAAACCCTCCTCTACCACATCATTAGGAACATGTTATGTAAGCTCTCAGAGTGTCAACTCAATGACGGTCTCTTAAAACTCATCATCTGCACTTCCTTCCCCAACCTATGATTCATCTTGAGCACCTCCCACTCAACCTACACACAAAGTATAACACTACATTAGATATACACTTTCAAATCAAACTAAACAAGTATAAACTTGTCTGCAATTCAAATATAATTGCTACTTACCTCCCATCATTTGGATTGATTTAAGATCCTCATATGTGTGAGTATCCCCTCTATCAATAAGATACAATAGAGCCCATCAATGCCTAGCCCACCATGTGGTATATTCCTCTATACATCTGACATCATCTACATTCAAAATATTTATAGCTGCATCCCATGCATCCAAAGGTAATGGTGCTACCTCAGCCTCAGTAGGCCTCACATGAGCTCCTACTCTCATTGGTGCCTATACACTCCTCTCCCATACCCATAATACTGAGGGAACATCTTGTGGTACCCCAAACTATCTAATAATGTGCTCATATTGAAAGTTTTCATACAATCTAACCTAGCAATCATGTAACCAATAGCTGACCCTCATATATCGTAATTGCACTCCATCCTTAACCCACCCAAGAAATCCTCTATAGGGCCTTTATATGATATCACAAGCCACCAATATATCTAAAACTCATCTCTAGTAATCTATCCCAAGATATTGGATAGCTATTGTACTTTTCCATCACTCCCCAAGTGGTCATGGATGTGCCCACTCTAGCCTAGGTAACCTAATCAGATGCACAATTACAATGTGCTCATAAGCCCAACAATGCAATAAGGTAGTTACACTCACACCACCATTTAATGTCTCCTATGTAAACCTATAAAGATCCATTATAGGTGGGCAAGTATAGTCTTACACCATGAAAACATATTTCCATACACCTCTACACTATGAACGATCCTATGCATCATGTATGCAATCGACACCCCACTCTTGTCTATAGTAACAAACGAAGCTAACAACATAGCTAACCACTTCCACAAACACAAAATACTATACTATATTATAAATAATATTAGCACATCACTATCACTACCTCTCTAATGTATTTTTGAGGGTACACCATCAAAATACAAGGATGCATGGTCAATAGCATCAATACTCATGTAAAATATGGTCCACATCCTCTAGAGTCATAATAATATCCCTTTTAAGAAGCTATAAAGTGCATGTATTTACATTCCACCTCTCACATAAGGTAGTAATCAAATACCTATCCCACTGCATAATTCCTAGGTCATACACATGACCCAACCCTGCCCTATCTATGATATCTCTCTCATTAGTAGATAATGATAACATCCTCAATGTCTCCATCACCTGACCTCTAAGGAACTCCCTCATCTATACCTCACCCTATAAAACACCATAAAACAACATATATATCAGTCCATAATGCTAAATCAATAGCCAATCAAAAACTACAGTAACCAAATGAAGCAACATCTCAAAAAATCTAGCCTCTAGGATAACAACACTGGGTATAGGACAACGACATTGTAACTTGGAAAATAGCACTAGAGCCTAAACAACAGCACTATATGTTAGTTAAAAGCACTGGAAGAAGTCAAATTTTCTTAGGACTCTTAAAATATCTCAAAAATATCAAAAACAAGCTTCCAAATAGGCAAATATCAAGTATTTTAGCTACTTACCAGGGTAGCATCACCACCAGCCTGAACCTAGGCTACCAGCTACTCAAATCAGGTCATGATAGGTTCTCATCTCCTCAGCATATCTCTCACTCTAGAGCTCCAAGTCTCAAACTAGTTAATACACAAATGAATCAAGAATCAATCCAAATTTTCTATATCAAACAACTTTTTCATCCAAAACAAAATACCATTTTGCCCATAACTAGAAACCTGTAACTCTATTTTGCAAACTATTTTCTTCTAGGGAATCATGAAAATAATATATTTGACATCACATGAAATTCACTCTCTTAATAATCCATTTCCCTACTATGTCATGCACATATTTATATTTTTATTACATCTAGACATACACCTTGATCATCACCAATCAAAACTTTTTTCTAATTTCAACAACTTAATCTAATTAATCAAACAACCTCTCAATCAATTCAATACATAACAACCTTAAATCTATTCCTATCTCACTAGTCATAATTTTTGGCTCAAACTCCTCTATCACATGATCTCATCCCTATCCCCAAAAGGGGGGCATCATTCCTACTATTCCTATTCCTACACTTACCCAACATGCTTATCTACTGTTATAAGTGGATACACCATGGTTTATACACATATAATAATTATATTATCAAATTTAGCTCAAATCAATCAAAATATATAGTGATTTAGATGACATGGATTACTCAACATTACTTAGGACATTCAGAGGGATAAACCTTTAGTTTATAGATACACAGACTATTTAGATACAATGGTTCAGATCATATGGATCCACAGTGATTTCAGCTTATAGATACACAAACTATTTAGATATAGGGTTTTAGATTATATGGATTCATAGTGACTTTGATATATATTCAAACTTAAATAACATATTTTGGGGCATGTACATTACTACACATCTCACACATACAAATTCATATAACATGACATAGTTACAAGACCAGATAGCATATTATAGGCATAGTGCAGAGCATAATGTTTTGATATCTAGTTTTGCACATGGGGCATGGCACAATAGGTCATATCACATGTGGTTATATATATTACCAAATTATACATACACATCGCTCACATACAAAATTTGAGGGCATGGCACAAATGTTCATGTTCTTCATCATCTAGGATTATACAGATTGGATTGGCAAGACATGTCATTCTCTTCTTGCACATTTATCAGAGTTTCAAATTACACCTAGATATACCCAATTTTTCACTAGGTTAGACCACACAACCATCTATAGCATTTGGTCCATTATATTACCTAGACCCATAATGCATGAGTTTGTGCAGGATAGAGGGTAGACATTAGTTTTAGGCCTCTGAGCACTTCTCAATTCTAGTTTAGATTATTCAAAGTGGATGCATGACAAAATTTTCTTTTCAAAGTATATAGATTCTATAAACATATTCTAGATTACATGATTTTATGTGGGATAGAGACAAACATTGGTTTTGGGCCTCCAAGCATTTCTCATTTTTAGTCAGATTTAGCATAGGGGGTAAGCATTGCCCTCCTTCTCCATGTTACATGGATTTCACATTTAGATTTAGTATAAGTGGCATCCATTTTTTGGATTCCTTCTTTATCCAAGCATTATTCATCTCTTCATCCACGTCCCTGATTAGGAAGTGAGTTGGACCCTTTTACAGCACATTCATTTCTACGTAGGTAGGTTCAGGTACGCATTTTCTTTTCTTTCTTTTACTCTAGTACTTCATTTCATTGTATCACTAGATTAAAATGGGGGAAAATGTATACACCTTAGATTGATCAGGAAACCACACATATCTTGTCTTTTCATATTCCTTTTATAGGAGACTCCTATTAGAGAATATGAGCTTTGTTCACATTTAACCATGTCTTTCATTTTACTCATCTTGGTCTTGTTTCATGCTTCAGTCACATTTTTACCTATTCCCAGTCATCTCAAGCCTTTCAAACATTCATTCCACCTTAGCCATGTTATATTTCCCATTCTTATTCCATCCCCCTAGGTCCCAAACCTGTAAGATAGGAGCGCTATGATTGAACTATAACACTGGACCCTAGGGTGTCCATTTCTAGCACTCCTATCTAATGTCATTTTTAACTCTAATGGTCAATTTCCCTCACTTAATGAGTCCCAACCCCTTTCTTAGATTCATCCTTAAGTTTTCCAATGTCATCCAAATGTGAATAAAATTTCCAAATTTAAAATAAAGAGTCTCCTATATAAAGGACTTCACAAGATATTTTATATCTAGCACTTACTACTTTGGCATAATACATAATAAAATTCAATCAATAGTATAGATCAGCATTCTATATCACACATAGACTTGTATGCTTGATCAAGGAAGGGCCTAGGAAAAATTTCATTCTTGCATCTACCATGCACATTTATTATGCATGTTCCCTAAGGGAGAACTACATTTGATCTAAGACCCTAGCATTGAGGGTTAATGTAGGTAGAGATCAGAACAATAAGGGTTCTATATCATGCGATCATACTTCCCCTAACCCAATTTTCCCCCTTATGCTTTTGATGCATTTGATGTTTTGTGTGTTTTTATATACATAGGGTTGGGATATTTAAATATACCTATAGTAAGCTCTGTCAACATTCAACCCCCAAAATTTCATACACAAGGTCACACAAAGACAACGAACAAAAATCAAAAAACTTAGGTATTTGGGACAACAATGGTATAAAAGGACTATAGCACTAGACCGTAGGGTGTCCTATTTTTGTGCTCTTGTCCTTTCATAAAATTAAATATAGATCAAAATTCTTTACATCTTCCCTATCTTGTGCAATATATTTCAACCCTTGAATCGTTAATTTCAGTTTGTTTTTCTAGATAAGTTTAATTCTTTCTATATGCAATTAATTTGATTAAATTGATAAAATCCTATATTTTTACTGTATTTGATTGGATTTTTCCCCTTTCTCTAGACCCTTTATTGTTTAAGAACTAAACCCTAGTTCTCAAAAATAAGAAAATAGAAGCTCACTATCAATGATTTGATGTGACATTTTTGTAAGCATTGTTTAATATTTAAGCACATAGTTAGGAATAGGTTCATTATATCCTTGTTTTCATTGATAAATTTGATAAAATGAAACATTTTGACTAATTTATATAGATAATTTTGATAATAATATATTGGCCAAATCATTGAATCAATGCATAGAACCCACAGGTAAGGTGTTAAACCAATCTAATGCATATCTAGTGGGACTTATAGGGAATAACTTCGTCATTTGTAAATCATTGTGGTAAAAAAAATAAAAAAATGCAAAATAATCCCTAGTATGATGTGAATATTCTCATTACCACTATATAATGTAAATTTAGGCATATAAAAAAAAGGATGCAAGGGGTGATAAATAATTTTCGCAACCAATGGGTTTCATAATATATCATAAGATGAAACTACATGGTTAGGTTTTTAGATGCTTTAGTAAATTATGTAAGTAACAATGACATATCAAGTTATTATTATATTAGTGTATTAGTAGATGAACCACTAGGTGTATGATTAGTATTGGTATGTATGTATGTAGGAATTGATGCCTTTATATGATTAACCTTAGTTACAATAGATGGATGATTGGTATTTTGATAATGTCCAACATAAATGGATACAATATAATAATTTTGTCATGGAGGAACATTTGGTCATTGGATTGATATTAGGAGGAATCATAGAAGCCTTAGGTTATATAGGAATATAATGATTTACCTAAGGATGGGTTGAAGCACTACATAGAGGCTTAGAGTTATGAATAGTAACATGAAGAGTACTAGCCTCACCATCTAATGTAGATGTAGAGTCTCCAAGAGGATGAACAATATCATCCCATCGATCAATAGGGTCATGCTCAGGAAAAGCTTCCTTATTCATAATTCATTATTATGTGGATTTTAATTAATATGATAAAGCTTCTAAACATTAAGGATGGTTGTTGATCATAGCCTTAAAATTGGAAATGGTGGTGTAGTCATACTAAAATGCAATTTGTACAACTTGAGCATGACTTGTGACACCCAAACTATAGGTCTCTCTTACTCAGTTACACAACCCACTTAGGCATGTTTTCACTATTTCCTAGTCATCTAAATCCTTCTAGATTCAACCCTTATTGTCCCAGACTCCTTTCCCAGACACAGATCTATCCCCAAGGTCCCTTTCCCCCTGGACAATAGTGCCATAGGTTGGACTACAACACTGGGAACCAAGGTGTCTACTTTCCAATGCTGTTATCTAAGTCTACAATAGCCTCAAATGATAAGATTTTCTTGAATCCTTAACTTTTTTCTTGCCATCCTAATGCGAGTTCATCTAACCCAAGATCACTAGTTTCCCTATAAAATCCCATTTAAAGGTCATTTAGAAGGGTTGACAATCATTCAAATGGCACAAACTAGAAATATACTAAAGTAGACTCAAGCAAAACTTATTATTCTTTGTATATATCCAACCATTGTTATTTCTAGCCTATCCAAGCTCCTGCACCAGTCATGAGTCATCTCAAGCTTTCCCAAATTTGCATTTATTTGTATTGCATATACAAGATTGCACAATACACATTCAAATTAGGATAAATAAATTGCCCTTGATCCCTCTTCAGAGTATTGGTATGTAGGTATCATGCCCATACATGGGGTGTGATCACATGTTTAGTGCATATTACACACTAACCCATTTTTCCAATTGGATTCGAGATCACCTATTCAACATAAAGAAGAACTAGAACCCTTGAAGATAAAATCAATTGAACACGGAGCTTCATGAATAACTAAGACTCAATATTTTAGGTATGGGGTCTCTTGGAATAGACGAATAGAACCTAAAAAGCTTAGAAAGCTTAAACACTAAGGACTAATGTGCCAAAACTTGGACTACAGTGCTAGAAATCTAGGTGTCCCATTTTTGGCACTCCTATCTAGGTAGAAAATAGACTTCAAGATCCTATTTTTGATAGTCTACCTAGTTAGATCAGTAATTTATAGCCTCTATCTCCTCTATCTCAACCCAGATCAACTATGTTTTTCTCTCTACCCCCTTTTTTGCTATTTTTAGAAATCGATTAAGCACTTATAAATTCAATAAATCAATAGGTTAATTAAGGAAAACTTATTTAATAATTTTCTCCTTAAGATAGACCCCTTTAATATTTATTAAATTAACCCTATGGTTTCCCAAATTTAGTAAAACATTTGGTGAACTCGACTTACTTCAAATTTTTACACAAAAACCCTAGAAACCCTAGGGCTAATTATTTTTGATTTTTTGCAATATTTTATTGATTTTTCATAAATTTAAAAATTATAAAACTACAAATTAATTAAAATATTTTCAATAATTCACTTAAACCCTAGTTTTCACATAATAGGTCCTATTTGCATATAAACACTCTAAACCACTAGGAAAAATATATTGATAATTTTAGAAAAAAAAACAAATTTTTCCTAAATTTTTCAAACTTAATTATACAAATTTATAGCAAATTTTTAAAATTATTACATTAATTTTTTAAAAAATCATTTCAAATCGCTAGTTGCATCATCTAAATCCCGGTAATTTCCAAGTAATACTCAACTTATTTTATAAAAATTTTGATTAAATATTAAAATCAGAAAATCACTTTAAATTTTAAAATTCATAGTAATTCCAAAAAAAATATTTGTCTCAAAACCCTAGTTGCATCTACTAGGTCCCATTAAAGCAAGTAATTTCCCTTAATTTTTTAAATTTTATCTTGCATACTTAGCTCAGAAAATCAATTTAAAATTGAAAAGTTCATAGTATTTTGTAAATAATATTTCTAAAAAATCCCTAGTTACATATACTAGTTCCTACTTTGATTTTTATGGTATTACCTTACATGTTTGTTAGCTTCGTATCCTTTTTTATGCAAATTATAAACTACTATTTTAGAATTTTATGTTTCTTATATCCAATACTTTCCAGTCTTAGCACATTACCTATTACAACTTATTGCAAAACATTCAAACACATTTCAGATTGTTTTCCTACTTTAACAATGGCCCAATATACTATCTTTGATGAAACTAATAAAAGACAGCTTCAATAACTCTTAACCAAACATGACAAGATGACATGATTAGAATCCTCCAAGAGGAAAAACAGAAGGTAACCAATGTTAAATCTTATCAAACCATAGAGACACCAGTTGCACATGACACTATGGGGGCAACTATGTCACAACAACCCCCTACAACAACCCAACCTTCTATGACACCAACTGTAGCTAGTACATCCCTATCTCCTCATGTGGCAGCCCTTGTGAAAGATATTCGATCTCTTCAATCCAAGGTGCAAATTATTACTCGAGGTACCACTAGATCTATATACGAATTAGACTCCTTCACTCTATTGCATACACCTTTGGTATAACATATAGCTTCTACACCCTTGCCACCTAGATATCTACAACCTAATCTCACTCTTTACGATGGCAAGGGTGATCCAGAGACACATTTGAGAGCCTTTCATGTAGCATGTTTGGATTATGTACCATATGATTGGCTATTAACTAAATTATTTCTGAGGATCCTCAAGGATTATGCATTACAATGGTTTTATAGTCTACCAAATTAGTCATTTAATGCATTCACCCCACTTCTTGACATGTTCTTATCACATTTAAGTATCAATATCAGTGATAAGGTTTCATATGCCAAAATTGCACAACAAAAATAGAAATCAAATGAGCCTCTCACTGAGTATGTTCTCAGATACAAGACAATATTGGCTAAGATGACTAGCCCTATAGTAGATTAGGAGTTACAAGACCTCTTCAAACAAATTCTTCTACTGGTTTTGCATGAGACAATCATGTTCAAACATTTCTCTTATTTCATTAAATTATGTCACACTTTAAAATAAAGAGAAATCAAAATCATTTCAATGGGAAAACTTAAGTACACAAGTGCATCAAATGCAATTAATGAGAGTAACAGTAAAGCCCCATATAAGGTCAAATTCAATGACATTAAAAGACCAACTCAGTAGATAATTAATAAAACTTTAGAGCCTTCATAGAGAGTCACTTTATTAGCACCTCCTCGATGACCTTTTACAAATCTATCAGTTCCTCTAGCCAGAGTTCTATAACAGTTATTAGAATGTAACATCATATCTCTTCCTCCTATCAGAGAAATTGATCTAGTAAAGCCTCTTCCATGGGGATATGACTAGAATGCATTTTATGACTATCACAGGGCACTAGGCCATACTACAAATAGATGCATTAGTATTAGACATAAGATACAATATCTAATTGATGACAATCAAATTAATCTAGGCAATTTAGTTGAGCCTCCTCTGGCCAAACCAATGCAGGATAAGTCACTCAAAATCTTTTTAGATATATTTCCATTGAGCCACATGATTGGTACTTTTCATTCTAGCATTTCAGTTCAGCCTTCCATCTCCTTTTCTAAGTATGAGATTACTAAGGATGACACAATTTATCATGCACTCTTTATTATATTTTTTATTCATGGTCATCCCATTCATATGGTCATCCCATTCATAATGTTCTAATTGATAATGGATCTAGCATTAACATGTGAAATATGAAACTACTACAGCACTTGGGTTATACATAGCAAGATATTACTCCAACAAATATAATTATTAGTGGTTTTAGTGGACATAGTTAGACTACATTCGGTGAGATCCTCATTCTCATATAGGTTGGTCCTACACACATGACCACCTCATTTACTATAGTTCCTAGCATGGGAGTTTTTGACATGTTACTTGGCATACCTTATATACAAAAACTCTGAGTAGTTCTATCTATAGTAAATCAATGCATGAAATTCCTTCAAACTAATTAGGTTATCACAATTACTAGAGTTCCATATGAATTACCACTTTTGGTTTTAGAGCCAGTTTTAATTCCATTACTAGTTCTAGCTCTAGCACTAGCATTTTCTCCAATTTAGCATCAAACATAGAGACAATATCTATCACCAGTATAGAGGGTTCATACACCTCCATAGATTTAGGATTTTAGATAGCTTTTAGTTACAGTATTCACACCCAGAGTAGTTTTATTAAGATCTCATGCATCTACACATAGAGCACATGTTCAGTGAGTTTCTCCTACTTCTAGATAGGTCCTTAAGAGCCTTGCAGTTGCATCTACTTCTCAAAATTACAAAGGGTCCCCATAGCTAGTTTTTACTTTAGAGATTATAGAGCATTTATAGCATATATAGCTTTCAGAGCCACAATCTCAACATTTCTATTGTACTTCATGATCATGCACAATTCCACTCTTTGATATAGGACACCATGATAGGAAGTCTCATCTAAGACTCAACGGTTAGTATCATTTCCTTCTAGTATTGATTTTACATAGTTTCCTCTACTTGATTATACATAGCTCATATATTTAAAAATATAAAAAAATATAATATTTAAAAAATATAAAAAAATGTCAATTGTATACATCATCTATGTTTTACACTACTAACCATTATGTTAGACTTACATTATGTTGTTCTATGCTATTTTTTATTGATTTATCTATATTACCATTATTCACTTGATATTTTTTGAGTGTGTGCAATGCATCTAGATCCTTGATTGCTTTACTCCACCCATCAAGGGGGCATCTTACTTCTAGCTACATATCGATACATCTACCCACTGGGGGCATACTCTACATGACTACACCATCCAAGTTATGTCATTCTTACACTATACACTCTAGACATCTTGTTGTAGTATGCTCCTTACTTGCTTACATAGATATCACATCGACATCCATTAGAATATATCACACTTTTGTATTTCATAGAATATAAATTAGTCTTGTATTACATATCTTCTATACTCTTGGTCTCTACTTTCTATAGATAGATGCATGTTTATATTTCTAGTACTTTACATGCTTCCACTCTTCACTTTGATTAGCTAGATGTGTTTACATTTTCTAGTTCCTTTTTTCTTCATGCTTGTGTTTTAGGACATTTTCCAATGTCTTTTGTTTCTATATATATGTGTGTGCCTTTGGACACTTGACAATGTCCTTTGTGTATGCCTTTCATGTGCTTGTGGCCCTTGTGCTAATCTTTGCTTGTTCCCATTGTGTGTGTATGCAGAATTTTAACATGCCTTGTATGCTTTGTGTGCTTATTTAGCCCCTTGGCCACCCTTGTGTGTTTCTTTATTCTTGCTTTGTATGCTTGTTATTTGATTGTTTATATTTATGTGCAATACCATGATTCCAATCATGCATTTACCTTGCTTCTTAGATGCCATGATGGGCATCATGTTCCATCCCTCCATACCACTAAAAAATAACAACTAACATTTAGAATTACAATTTACTCTTATGCACATGTTATTACATTGTTATATCTATCTAGGCATACCCCTGTGGATCTAACAATCTATCTCTACAACTTTTACTATATCTTAAGATAATGCATATAAATGCTATATCAAATGTTTTTGTAGCTTAACACACTTTCAAGGCTTCTTTAGAGGGAATTTATTATAGGATATTCATTCCTACCCTCAAAAGAGGGGGTAAAAAATAAGGGTTTTGTCACAGAGATCAGAGCTCCTAATGATCAAAAAAGCAATTTCAGAATAGTATAGTCTAGAATCCAAAACTCAATATAGGTAAACTAAACCAGGCAAATAGTAGAGAATCTAAATCAATCATCAGTTTTGGCTATAGACAATAGTGCCAAAAATTAGACTATAGTGTTGGACCCCAAAGTGTCTAGTTTATGGCACTGTTGTCCAAACAGTAGAATATTTAGTTTTTCTAGAATCAGGGAAAGTGGTGAGTTCAATCATAGTTTATCTAATATAGTTTAGTCCAAAAATCAATAGTTTTCAACACTTATTTCACTCAAAGAATCTAGATACAAGGGGCATCATGCACAGCATGAGGGTTTTTATTTTTAGTTCAGACATGATAGTTGATACAACTTTTAGTTAAGAATCTATATTCCAAACACCAATTATTGGGGGCAATGTGTGTGGCATATGGGAATTCTCTATTTTTGAGTTTATTGTATTTTCTTACACATTCCCAGCAGTTGTGTGCCTTACTCGATTTGCAGGTGGTTAGCATCACTTTCAAGTAAACTTTCATATAAGTTTGCTTCTTTTGTACCTGAGTTTTTGAGTGGCTTCCTAAGCCTTGATTCTAGTTTTAGGAAGGGATTCTATACAAGTCCAATATCCATCTTTTGAAGTGGCCAAAAGTGGCCTAGTTTCTAGTTTACATTCGGCTATCCATGCCAACATTGTTAGATCATAGCACATTTAGGAGCTCCATGAGCCATCTCATATGACATTCATCTATACCAGTATTTTCTCATTCAACTTCACATCACAAGGCAATTATGGAGCCAAAGTTATAGCTAACCTTTGTATTCTTAATCCACCTATTCAGAGGGATTGGACACATGGTCCAGACATCGATTAGCACATGTTTGATTCGTTAACTTCACATAGTTGGTGATGATGGAGCCAAAGGGCCTAACTTTGCATTCTTGAACCAACTTCTAGGGGATTAAGCACTCAGCTTATTCATCAATATAACTCTTGGTTTAGTAAACTTCTAGCATCACCCAGCATAACCCAGTAGCATAACAGACTTAGACAATACAATGTGCTCTCACTATGCATAACCCAACATCACACAACTTCTTGGGCTTAGCCTCACAAGTAAGTTCAAGTATGCTTGTCTTTTTTTCTTTATTTTTGATACATAATTAGAATAAAGGGGGGGGGAAATATAGTCATACTAAAATACAATTTGTATAACTTGAGCTTGAATTGTGACACCCAAACCATAGGTCTCTCCTACTCACTTACACAACCCACTTAGGCATGTTTTCATTATTTTTCAGTCATTTGAATCCTTCTATATTCAACCCTTGTTATCTTGGACTCCTCTCCTAAGCATAGATATATCCCCTAGGGTTATTTTCCCCCTATAAAATAGTGTCATAGATTAGACTACAGTATTGGGACCCAGGGTGTCCATTTTCTAATGATGTTGTCCAAGTCCACAATAGCCTTAAATGGTCAAATTTTTATGAATCATTATCTTTTTCCTTATTATCCTAATGCAAGTTCATCTAACCTAGGATCACTAGTTTCCCTATAAAATCCCATTCAAAGGTCATTTAGAAGGGTTAGAAATCATTCAAAGGGTACAAGCTAGAAATATACTAAAGTAGACTCAAAAAAATCTTCTTATTCTCTGCATACATCCAACCACTATTATTTATACCCTATCTAAGATCACCTACCAGTCATGAGTCATCTCAAGATTTCCCAAATTTGCATACACTTGAATTTCATACACAGGATTGCATAAAACACGTTAAAATTGGGAGAACTACATTAGCCTTGATCCCTCTTCAGAGTATTGGTATGTAGGTAGCATGCCCACACATGGGGTGTGATCACACATTAAGTGCATATTACACACTAACCCCTTTTTTCAATTATATTCGAGATCACCTATCAGTCATAAAGAATATTTAGGACCCTTGAAGGCAAAATTAATTGCACATGGAGCTTCATGAACAACCAAGACTCAATATTTTAGGCACAGGGTCTCCTAGAGCAGACGAATAGAACCTAAAAAGCTCAAAAATCTTAGACACTAATGACTACATCACCAAAACTTGGACTACATCGCTAGACCTCTAGGTGTCCCATTTTTGATGCTCCTATCTATGTATAAAATAGACTTCAAGATCCTATTTCTGACAGGCTACCTAGTTAGATCAATAATTTATAGCCTTTGTCTCCTCTATCTTATCCTAGAATTACCTAAGTTTTACTCTCTACCCCCTTGTTTACTATTTTTAGAAATCAATTAAGTACTTTTAGATTTAATAAATCAATAGGTTAATTAAGGCACATTCATTTATTTATTTTCCACTTAATCCAAACCCCTTTACTATTTACGAAACTAACCCTATAGTTTCCCAAATTTAGTAAAATAGGTGGAAACTCTACAAGGATCAACATCATCAAAAATATTTGGATCATCTTTAATTTTTTGGTCACCATCATCATCTAAAGGATCAATAAAATGTATTCTATCAACAATAGATGGACCTTTTGCACTAACATTATCCATAGTAGGAATATCACTAGAATCATCCATGGTTGGTTAAGCAATGTAATAAATGAAAATAGGATGAAAATATTAAAATCATACTTGAATATAGAGGATAAAACCTTATTAAACATCAAAATATGTATGCATTAAAATAGCCAATGTGTATACACCAAATCTAGAAAATGGATGTAATCTAAAAGAAGAAAGAGGTGAGTATAAGGTATGATTTGATGAAAATATGTTATATAAGATGTAGATATGAAATTACATGTAAAAAAACATAAATAATTTAAGAAACCTTAAAAGGAAACCTCAAAATATATAAGCAATCAAATAATGGATGGGTTCACAAATTATGTTTTACCAAGTTGTGACACTAGACTATAATGACACTAAATGAATGATAAAATAAATTGCACATGAGAGATCTAGCATGTAACGATTCAAAATAGTAAATTTGGATTTGTCATGGTGTATAAATCTAATAAAAACTATAAATGAAATTATTTTACAAGCAATGATTTAAAAAAATAGTGGAAGTTATGAAATAATCACACCAAGATAGATTATTGAGATTTTGAGAGTGCAGTAGTGGTATGGTAGTCATATCTCAGCTTTGTGTAAAATCTAAAGTTTTGAATGTACATAAAATTTTAATTCCATTTTTGTTTTAGCTGACATTCCATCAATGGATTTTGCCTCCAAATGTGCCCTATCTCTATTGCCACTGAATATGTTCTACTATACTAAATTTGCATTGTGTTATGTTTTGAATTCTAATCTTTCTTGTGAAGGTGCATTGTATTATGTCATATAGTCATGTGTATTCTCTTTCCTAAATTCAAAGAGAAAAGTGTGATTGTATGTCTTATTCCTCTTTTTATCTAGTTTCCACAAATGCACTATGAAGAAGAACAAAAAAAATTATAAGTCATGTAACCTTAATGGAGTTATAGCTACATATCCCACATGCCTAGAATTATATCCTTTATAATTTTACTATCATGTGAATGTAATCTCAATCAAGGGATTCAACCTCCTCTTCCCTAGAATTTATGGTGCAACTACATTTACATCCATCAAATCCCTCTTTTGATAAAATTGGATCATGTCACAATAGTTTGAAGTGATAAATGACCAATGTTGTCTTAATGTGCAGACTCCCTCTCAAATGTAGTTAAATATTTAATCAATGAAGGATATAAATTATGGAAGACTCTCTTTGTAATTCTTAATTGGTAAATGAAAGGGATTCATTTTTAAATATATAATTCCTTAGGCCATGACATGCATAATGGCCAACCATGGAAAAGTGTAAGATTCAAACTCAAAGATGTAGTGAATCACGCTAAGATGGAAGGATTCAAAAAAACATATAGGACAAATTTGGTGGTACACTTATAGATATTGAATCTATCCCAGGAGAGATAGATGTCTATAATGGGTGCAAGCAACTCAAAACATAGAAAAATGAGGCTCTAAAGTTGAAATGCATGAATGTTGAAGGCATCTAAAAGGTTCAAAATCTAGAAAGAGAGTAGTGTGGGGTAGGAATGTCTTTAAAATATATAAATATATATGAGTGCACCAAGTGTCTAAAAATGGATAAAACTAACAATATATAAGTATCTTGTACCAAAATTAGGTGTTTACCAACCCCAAATAAAAATCATAACAATATATAGCAATATAATACATCACATAATCACAATAACACATTCACTCGCACATAAGAGTATATCCACATAATAAATTGAGATGAAGAGAATAATATTTGAATATATAACTAAGTCACTTTAAGTAAGAAACATCCCAAGTCCTTAGATTACGATGAGAATACAAAATATATGTTGATTGTTATCCTAACACTGCCTCCTAAATATACCCTAGTTATGTTATGGGAAATCCATAAATCCAAATAAGCAAACTAATACTCCCAATATGAAACCTAGATCTTATCAAATGATTAATTCAATGGTTATGCATGCCACATATCGGTCACACATATTCTAATATAAACCATAGGTTAAGGGCATAGCATGCCCCCTATTCAAACATATCCTTTCCTCAATGCTAACTAATTTTTGATGATTTTATATGAAATATCCATCTTACCATGTCGCATCTTCATTGGGTTGGTTATTCCATTTAATAACATACTCTATGATCACCCTTCTTCACCACCTCTTAGTGCATGTCTCAAAAAAAAACTCCAAGTTTTAAGATGACCCTTACCTCCTCATAAAGCTTTGGTAATTCTTTTTAGATTAGAATCAATCTAACAACCAATGTGATCATGGAGGCACACTAGTCATTGGATTGATAATAGGAGGAAAATTAAAACCCTTTAAAGTTGTAAAATAATAGAAAGAGTTATCTAAAGAGGGTGTGTAGCACTAGGTGGAGGCATATAAGTATCAATAGTAACATGAGGAGCATTATCCTCACCACCTAATGTAGATGTAGAGTCTCGATAAGGTGAAGTACTATCATCAATGGATCTATAGGATACACTCAGGAAAAGCTTCCTTATTCTTAATTATTTTATTTTTCACTTCAATAACTATAAAAATCATAGCATCAATTTTTTTAGGAGCAATCTTAATATAGGCATCAAAATCACTTTCATTCATGTCCTCAAATTTTGGTATATGAATATAACTAGGAGGTATATTATTGCAAGCATCATCTCTATCCTCACTAGAATACCCATCATATGAAGAAGCATCATAATAAAGAGACATATTTTCTTCATAAACATAGTTATTATTAGTCACACATGGAGGGGTATCAACACTAGGAGGCATCTCAATAATGATTGGCATTTTTGAAACACAAATGGTATATAAAGATAGTTGTGTCAAATCATAAGTAACACCACACAATATAGAAATACATATATTAGTACATGTAGGTCTAAGATTCTTAGGCATGATATATAATCATGAACAACATGAATAAATCAAATCCAATGTAGTAAGCATAAATAAGATGCAAATCTGAAAAATCAAATTTGAAAGTGGAGGGTCAAAAATATATATACATTTAAAGAATGAATGTGTATGCACTAAATTTGAAAGGTGAATATAATCTAAAAGAAAAAAGACATGAGTAGAAGTTAGGATTTGATAAAAACATGTGAATTAAGATACATATCTAAAATCAGGTCTAAAAATTAGAAAATGGTCATGAAACCCTTAGTGGAAACCTCAAAATATATAGGTGTTCATAGAACATAGGGTTCATCAATTTGTTTTAACTAAATATGGATTAGGGATAAATAAATGTTAGGAATAGCCTAACATTAGTGCTCACATTATATTTTTTTGTAATATTATTATTAATATGAGTTGTTAATTCATTTAATAATAATATAGGTAGAATAATATAATTATGTGTGTGAGTGATTTGTGAAAACAAATCACGTAGAGAGATAGGTGTGTGTGAGAGAATAAAGGGATACTAGAGAGATATTAGGAGATAGGGATGAGATATCTAAGGGATTCAAGATGAAGTTTAACTCCATGAATGTAAGAGCACAAAAACCTATAAATTATAATCTCTATCATTGTATTGACATCCTGAATAGAATATCTGAATGAATTATATTTGTGTGTATTAGATTTTATTGTGCAATTTTATGAGTATTTAGTTTGTAAAAGTTTAAACTAGAAATAGTATCTGGTATCAGAGCACACCAATCTACTCCTGTCATGAAAAGCTAATATAGTTGTTAGGGGTGGTGTTGTATCATCAACTTTCACCCTTGGAGAGGGTTCTTTTGGCTCTCTCCAATTGACCTACACCATGGGAACAACCCCAGGTTGTGGGTAACCTATGATGGGGCTGAACCTCTGGAGAAGGTTGGCTTCCTCTTAATGGATCACCTATACTAATTTTTATATGGAAAAGGGTTAGAAAGGGGTAAAGGGATCCTAACAAAGATAAAATTTGATGCACCAAATTTAAATGAGAACTCACATAAGCATAAAGTAAACACTGAGGAAGCATAAGACAATGCTAGCTCACACAATCTCACAAAACTATTAGTTTCATAAGTATTTCATAAACTAGGTTCAGGAAGCAATGAGTGAAGGCAAAGAAGAGTTATAATACTCATTAAGAGCTTGCATCAATGATAGAAAGAAAACTTAGACCTAAAACTAACTTGAAGATTCCTATACATGAGCAAAAAATAAGGATAATGGGCATGGAATATTTTCCTTCATAATGTCATCATGCACAAGTTTTGCTACACACAATTTAGAGGGGAGAGATAGGTAAAGAAAGTCTTTATTGCTTCAAGAGGTCTTTCATACAAATTTTGATAGGTTCTAACCTTATCAAATGAGAGTCTTTACTCTTTCATAATTGAGATAATTTATTATCAAAAGAGAGAGAGAGAGAGAGAGAGAGAGAGAGAGAGAGAGAGAGAGAGAGAGAGAGAGAGAGAGAGATTACAATGTGGAACAAAATAAGAGATATAGGAGATAGGGGAGAGAAAGGGGGAGCATGCCATCTGAGATCATTAATTGAGTTGCCACCTTTCTTAAATTCTAAACTACATTTTGATCAAATGAGGACATAATCTATCATAAATAAATTAACCTTTGTTTATTTTGATATCCTTCAAGCTCTTTGAAAAACATACTAGAAGACAAAAATGTGTTTTAGAAGATGAGTCATGCTCCTGCTAAGAAGGAAAACCATTAGAGCTCTCCTAAAAATACATTAAATGGTCTAACTACTTCTTCCAACCATCAAATATCCATATTGGGAATCTACACCATCTTCTACTTGGCTTGATAATTCTAACAGAGCCATCACCATGTTTGCTTTAAGTGACTACAAGTACCTACTTGTCTAGGATATGACTATATCAAAGGATGAGACACTTCTCCATTACCATGTATTTTCCCCTACTTTGGAATCTGAACCTAGGTCTACTCTAGATGAAAACCAATCCCATTTATTGGTTTTCCTATAGTCTTAATGTCGATGAAATGAAGCTTGTCATGTGTTTGACCTTGCTTTGATAATAATTTACCACCTTTTTGTCTATATTAGGTCTAAAAGACCTATAATTTCTCCATGGAGCTCTAATGGTGACGCTCAATCCTTGAAATATCCATTTTGTTTTAACCTGGATCATCTTCAAACTCAGCTCCTATGCATTTTCTTGCCTAAGTCAAAAATAACTTTGTCAACCTCCATCAGAAATCTTCAGGTCTCAACTTTGTTCATTGGTCATCGATCATTAATTTGAGACTATCAAATTTAGACACTTGGTGACCTCACGCTTAATTTGAGTTTTATTAACTTCTTGACCTTTCTCACACCATTTATCTTTCTTTGTATGAATGAACATGAGCCATAGATCTTTAGCTAGTTTAATGTGCTTGAGACACTTGTCATCTATGCATTTGCTTTTAGGATCTACAGACCTTTTGACCCACTACTCATCATTGATCTACTTATGTACGATGGATTATGCATCATTTATCTACTTGGATGCATGTCAATCATTATGTGTTGTTAGATATTCATATGGGCACCCAATATCTTGCTACTTGTTAGCCACGTGTTCATCCTTAAAACATTTGAATTCAAATGATTATTTGCCACAACTTTAACTTGACAACCGCATACATGTCTCATTCTACTTATTCAAATTTGAATCCTTATAACTTGAGATAGACAGCTCATCAATTCATGACATTTATAGAGAATGTTCAAGGCATGAAGAACCTCATGTTTGTTTAATCCTTTAGCTCTGAGAGGCCTTTTGAGCATACTTTATAAAATGCACAAGCAAACTATCTATTCATTTATCTATGGCGTGTGATGGTCTAGTTCTTTTAGACTTGTGCTTGAACTATTGTTTGAATCTCCAAGGCTCAGATGAACTTTTGAGGCTTGTGCAAACCTGCTTCATGTTCATGAATGTTATGATCACCATGGAAACTTACTTTCTCAAGTTTTGACAAACTACACTTTAAGTTGACTTAAAGTGTTTCAAAAGTTTTACAAGTTGTATGTGATATTTGGACCACTCATTCCATCTATAACTCTACTCATCTCATCCATCCAAGCAAAAACTTTGTATGTGGGCCAAAAATGATGAACATTTTTTATGACATCTTGGGGTTGCATGCCTATTATGCAATAGACTAGTTGCCTTGACTGATCCATTGGGCATATGGAGTATTAAGTCTTTCCTTCATAGCTAATATTTTGTGAGATTGATAGAAGGCTGACCCCTTCTAAAACATCTTCTTGAATCAATTAAAGCAAAGGAACAAAGTTGCAACTATGCCCAAAGCACTTATTTAAATGGAAACACATAACAAAAAAGGAAATGTGCACAAGGAACTTAGAGGAAAGCATACAAAACTACTCTAATAAGTTATAATATCATACAATAGTTACAAACTCTTCTAATTACAAGGATTTAAATGAATGTCATTGACTGGGATGGGTAATACCTCTCCATCCAATTGTGTAAGCTAAAAATCATTATGTTGTTTGCATCCATGGATCAAATAAGGAACACTCCACAAACTATCAAACTTGGTGTGGTTTCCTGGCTTGGCCTTATTTGAGTCCCACCTAAGGACTAAGTCTCATTTTTTTAAGTCCCTTGCTATGGCTCTCTTGTCAAAGGCTTTCTTGACCTGAGCTTGATGTGACTCTAATGTCTTCATTACAAGGTCCCTAATTTTTTTAAGCTCCATGAGGTTTGTCATCCTTATGTTCATAGACTCACTCTCCATCAACTGAAGTTAATGGGCTAACTCCAAGGCAATCAATTCAAGAGAAATGGGCAATTTGGCTTCCCTTCCATATATAAAGACATATGAATAATTTCCAATGGTAGCTTTGGGAATCACTCTATCAGCCCATAAGGTTGTCCTTAGCTTTTTATGCCACACTCTTTGATTCTCTTCCATAGTTCTCTTGATAACCCTTAGAAAGTTCTTCTTTATGGACTCTGCCAGTCCATTACCTTGAGGGTAGTAATTAGAGGATGTGTTGAGGTAGATGCACAACTTAAGTGCCCATTCACTTTTTTTCATACCAAAAAATAATAAGGCATTATCTAAAATTATAGTAGTTGGGACACCAAACCTAGTTACTATGATATCATAGAAGTCTAATACTATTGTTTCATTAGCTTCTTTCAAGGAAATTACTTTCATCCACCTATAAAATTAGTCAGTTATAGTGAGCACCCTTTTATGCCCTACACTTTAATATGGATTTATCATTCCTATGAATTCCAACCCCCATTGCATGAAGGGTTGCTCCCATTGAATTGGGTTAAGTGGAAGAGCAGCCAGTCTTTACTTCCCTACAAAGAGAGCACATTATTGACATTTTTTGACCCATGCATAGGCATCCTTGAATAAGTTAGGATACTAATAACCAACTCTCATTACCTTTTTTTCTATTATTTTTGGATTAAAATGGCCTCCTATAGGTCCATCATGAAACTGCTCTAAGAGATTTGTCATTTGATTATCATCAATGCACCTAAGAAGTACCCCATTGAGATCCCTTCTAAAAATAATGCCATCAAATAATGCATAAGGTATGGACTGAACCTTGATATACCTTTTTTTATTTGTCTAAACCTTGAGGGAATTCTCCTATCATCAATAAATGTGTCATGTCTTGGAGCTAGCTTTTATGAAGTGGAGGTGTATCTGCCTGTGAGTCATCTTGTGCTACCAAAATAACTTATTTGTCTTCTTGAAGATCATCTACCATATGCTCACATAAGCCTTTGCCTCCTACTAGCTTGGTGACTTTGATATCCACATCATACTCCATGACTTTGGTAATCTAACCTATTGTTTTCTCATTCAAGTCTCTGTTAAGGAGGAAGTCCCTAACTCCAAGATGAGACACCATAAGATAAACCTTACTATTCAAAATCATTGGCCTAAACTTTTTGAGGCTTCTCAAAGCTACAAGAACTTACTTTTCAATAAAAGTGTACTTTACCTCATAGCCTTCCAACCTTTGACTAAAAAAATCAAATGGTTACTCAAGTCCTTCACCATTCTTCTACATCAGCATAGTTGATATGTTGTCAATATTGTCAAAGGTGTACAACATGAAATCCTTTGAGAAGTCAGGATTTATGAGTGAAGTTACTTAAGAAATGGCTTGTTTGATCGCATCAAATGTTGCCTTACCTTCATTTGACCAAGCAAACACTTGGCTCTAATTCAGCATGGTAGTGATGGGTTTGACTAGGTTTGAAAATCTAGGTATAAACCTTCTCACAAAGTTTATATTTCCAAGGAAGCTCTAGATTCCTTTCTTATGATTAGGTAAAGATAAGGATAGGATGGCACTTATTCTATTAAGATCAATGGATAATCCTTCCTTTGAAATAATGTGACCCAAAAATTTTCCTTCATGAAAAATAAACACACATTTCTTGGGATTTAAAGAGATCCCATACTCTCTACATCTCTCAAATATCAACTTTAGATGATCTAAGTGTTCACTAGCTTTTTTGGAGAAAATTAAGATGTCATCCAAGTAGATGAGTACCATTTGATTTAGCAATGCTTATAAATCCAAGTCCATGGATATTTGGAAAGTTTCCCCTACATTAGACAACCTAAAATACATCTTTTGGTAAGCATATGTGCCCCACTTGGCAGTGAAGGTAGTATTATATTGATCTTCCTCTCTTACTAGCACTTGGTTCTAACTTGAATACCCATCCAAAAGGGAAAAATGTTATAAACTAGAAACTATCTAAAGGATTTACTCCATGAATGGTAGGATGTAGTGATCCTTCAAATAAACCCTATTTAGATCCTTAAAGTCAACACACAATCTAATTTCCTCACTCTTCTTCCTGACAAGCACCAAATTGGCTACCCATGAGGAATGCTTAATGGGAAAGATGATCTTGGATTTAATTAATTTGGTCAATTCTTTCCTTATAAGCTCTTCTATTTTGGGGTTTATAGGCCTTTGCTTCTACCTGATAGGCTTGGCATTAGCCTCCAATTCTATAGTATGTTGGGCCAGCTTAGGATAAAATCATCTCAGGTCACTATACTCCTAAGCAAATATGTATACATATTATTTACAAATTTCTATGAAAGCATGCCTTTCAACTTTAGTGCTTACCTTTCCAAGATTGAGGAGCTTATCTTTGAAGATAAGGACTCTTTCATAGTTTTATTCACTTGTTGACATCATTACCTTGTCTTTTATCATATGATCTCCCTCATGGAAAAGACCTTCAAGGGTGACAAGCCCTTTAGGAAGCTTGTTAGATTTCAATTGAATTATTTGCTCCCCATATTGGTGTTGAAACTTTTCTTGGTTCATTGATAAGAACTCTACCTCTTGTTGCAAGAAACAAGCAATTTACTTATCATTCTCAAAAACCTACCAATGATGGAGAAGAACTCTGCCTTCGACACTGATGGTCTTACCACCACTTTGACATGTGGCTACACTTTGGTCCTTTTTAACTCATTAGGGATATCAAATTGAGTTATCATAGCATGTCCATTTTGGTTCCTTGGTATTGCTTGGATGTTAAAGGCTTCAAAATCCTCAATTAGGTCCAGCACTTTATGTTTGTAAGACTTCATCAAGGGATTCTTGGTGATATTCTGGCCTCTAACCTGATGCATTATCATCTTAATATCCCCATAAACTTGTAATTATTTGATTCCTCTCTTATTATCCCATTAAAGGCCATGGATAAGTCCATCTTACTCTATTGCATTACAAGAGCAATTGAATTAGAGCCTATAATAAGATAAATACTTGTCATTAGAGGGGGATACTAGCATTGCACCTGCACCCACTCCATGTTTTCTCCTTGAACCATTAAAGAACAATTTCCATAAGCCACTAGGATCTTCTTGAGGTCCAATGAGGGATGTCAAGAACTAATTCTCTTCATGTAAATAGTAGACACCCATGTCCTTCTCTTAAACTCCTTCCAAAGGATCAACCAAATGATTGTCATTCTATAGTTCATCTAAGAACATATCAGGTATCTCCTTAGGATGAGTGTTTAATTATTGACCAACCATATGTTCATCCTCATCAAAAATGGTGCAATTGAGGTTTATGTTGTTTGGCCCATAAGGCTCTATGTGGAATTATGTAATGAGCTCAGCGTTAATAGATACCTCAGTTCCATATCTTATCTTCAATGCTATGTATGACTAATATGCTACAAGATAACCTCTAATATTTATAGTGAATTCCCTAGATAGGCATAGGGAAAAATAATGAGGCACATCAAGGATCAAAACATCTTGATCCACTGAGACACTAGGATAAGCATGCAGGGTCTATTGTAGCATAGAATTACACCCTTTGTGGGAAAGTTTCTCAGGCTCTCTCACTCCTAGCTATAAGCATTGGGACAACCTCAGGTTGTGGGTATCTTATATTGAGGTTTAACCTCTAGGATTTTTAATGATGCTATCTCCTTAGATGCTTCACTTCAACTTGTTCCCACACACTAAAACCTATTGTTGACCAAGAAAAAGGGAGAGAAAGATAACATGAAAGGGAAACCTAAGCTAAGGAAGGTGATACACCAAATATAAAGTGATCCACATAAGCATGAAATAAACACTAATTTAACATAAGATAATTCTTGCTCACACAACCTCACAACTAGTTAATTTGCATAAGCGTTTCATAAACTAGGCTCACTAAATCCTACATGAAGCAAAGAGGAATTTCAAAATCCATGCCAAACATCCATTAATGGTGAAAATATCTCAAGTTTAGACTTGTAACTAACTTAAAAATACCTAAAAATAGGAAAAAAAATAAGGACAATGGACATGGAATAACACTTCTTCACAAGGCCATCATGCACAAGCTTGTTAAACACAATTTTTAGGCAAGAGATAGGTAAAAAATGATCTTTATTGCTTCAAAAGGTCTTTCTTAAAAAAATTGACAGGGTTTCTCCTTGTCAAATGAGGATATCTTTTTTATGGAGGATCTAATGGAGATATATAAAAAAAAAGGGAAGAAGAAAAAGAGAAGAGGCAAGCAAACAGAATTCAATAAATGAGATCCAACCACCCTCCATGAATTATCACCCATATTTGGGTTAATTAGAACTAATCTTTCTTTAAAAAATTAACCATCATTAGCTCTAATAATATTCAAGCCCTCTCATTGGTTGAAAAACACATTAGAACACAAAAACATGTTGAGGATGATGATGTCATGATTCACTAAAAAGGAAAAATCTAGGGACGTCTTTAATACTAGAGCTACCTTTTCTAATCACTTGATCTTCATCTTTCACTTCCATGCCATCCTTCACTTGTCTTACACATATAAAGACAAAATCCCCATAACTTTGAATCTGGATTGAGTCATGATGCCTCTGAATTGAGTGGCTATTTGTCAGAGATGTTGGCCATGTCGAAGGATGAGAGCCTCTCCATTAATTGTATACACCAGCTCCTGCTTTGAAACCTAGGCCAAATCTTTTCTATAGATGGAAAACCAATATAAGGACATTGGTTTTATTGTATCCATTTATTTCAATATAAGTCTATATATTGCGTATCTTCTTTTGATCTTTTTAAATGCCAATGACTACTTACAAGGTTTCAGATTTTGATGGTTATGGTCTCATCATCAATTCCTTCAGATAACTTATTTCGGCCATTTTCTTTAGATAACTTGATTAGACCCTTCTTGTGGACAATTTTTCTGAAGGAATTCATGTCTTTAAAATTAATGAAAATACACCTTTTCTAAATGGAGGTACCCTTCAGCTTTCTTGAAAGTGACACCCTTTTTTATCCTTCAAAATTTTGAAAAAACCCTCTGAAAGAATTGAAAAGCACCCTTCAAAAGAATTGAAAAGCATCCTTTGGCTTATCTGTTTGGACCTTTCAGAAAGAAGACCCCTTCAAAAATTTGAAAATACCCCTCCAACTTTGTGAAAATTATCTTTTGGAAAAAATGTTTTGGCCCTTTACGAAGGAAAAGTACCTTTCAACAAAGTTGAAAAGGTCCATTGCAAAGGAAAAGTACCTTTCAGATTTATTTGAATTGACCATTGGAATTTGAAAGTGCCTTCAGCCTCTTTGAAATAGTCCTTTAGAAAAATCTAAAAGATTTAGTATGTGGGCCAAAAATGGCCAACAGGGTCAAGTTGAGATCTTTGATGATGCCAAATGGCTTGGTGGAATATCTATCTAGCTTTGTTTAGCTTGGGGTTCATACTTTAGACCAAACTGGTCTACTATATACTTTGGCATTATTAAGGTGTTATCGCCACTATTTACCAAGAAATTGTGGACTAAAGATTCACCAATGATTACTGAAATTTAGAAAGGAGGAGGTTTGACCACCTTACCTAGTTTCTTTTAATTTGGTCCTTTAGTTGCATTGGTGAGAAACACATTCTCCTTGACTGGTGGTTTCTTAGAAATATTGATTCTTTACAACCCTTATTAGAATATGTCTACCTGACCAGGCATGGAGAGCATATCCCACATTGGAAGACTCACATTGGACCTTTTCATTTCTTCCATAATGTTGATGGGTTAACCACCAACGTTTGGTTGTGTTTTAAGAGCCACAACTGCACCTTGAGTTTGTGAGTTTTGAGGGACAAGGACATTCCCCTGATTTTGATTTTTTGGAGCCATTAAAACCTTTGGAATGACAACAAGTCAATTTGGCTTTGATATTGAAGGAGTAATGGTAGGAGGCTCCTTAACTGCTTCCTGGTTACCATCCATGTTCCTTCTTTTGAACCTTATATTTTCTTCCACTAGAATGTATGCTTGGCTAGAATTAGTCTACTAATTGAGTGAATAACTCTCTTCTTTCTCATAATTCACCATTAGAGCACCTAGTTGGCTTGGTCCTTGATCAAAGATTTAACCTTGTTGAGGCTCTTTTGGTTTTGTCATCATGGGTACCTCTATGTTCTAAGCCATAAGAGCTTGATTGTACCCATGATTAGTAGCTTGTTTTCATTGATCATTGAAATCTTGGTTGAAGTTAGTGTTTGTGATAATGGATTAGCCAAAAGACTGATTCCAAAGCATGATACCTGTTATAGCTTAGAATTTCAACCTCATGAGAGAGTTCTTCAAGCTCTCTCAATTCTAGATACAATCATGGGGACAACCTTAGGCTATGGGTATCCTTTAGTGAGGTTAAACTTCTAGGCTTTTTAATGAGGCTAGTTCCTCAAGTGATTCACTTTAGCTCTTGATTCCCACACTAAAATCCATTGTTGGCTAAGGAAAATGGATAGGAGGATAACATGAAAGTAAATCTAAGCTAAGGGAGGTTATGCACCAAAAGAAATGATCCACTTAGTCTATAGAATGGCACTCATTTAGCATAAGATGAATTTTACTTACACAACCTCACAACCAGTTAATTTGTACAAGTATTTCATAAACTAGGCTCATTGAAATATACATGAAGCAAAGAGGGATTTTGAAATCCACACCAAGCATCCATTAATGGTGGAAAGAGATCAAGTTCAGACCTGTAACTAACTGAAAAAAAACCTTAAAATAGGCAAGAAAGAAGGACATTGAGCTTTGTTGGTTGAATATTTTGTTGATCAGCATACTGATAAACAAAATAGGTCTGATCAGCCAAAGTAGGAAGATTAGTCATCCAAATGTGTAGTTTTACCACATCAGAAAGACACTGATCTATCCTCTCATCAAGGGGAGGTTCCCTGTAGGTATGTTTTATATATATATATATAAACAGAAAATAATACTCATGGGTGGGACAAACCATCCATCTCTCTTCTTTCAGAGATGATGCGCATGGATCAAAGAAAAAACTCATGGGAAATGACAGACAGTACTCCTCTTCTTTCAGAAGTACTATTCAGTAAACCACAAGAATACTCTTGGCAGTAACAACAAAATGTAGCAAAGGAAGTAATAACCGACAAATCAAGATGCAGCTCAAAGTCTTCACCTGGATTACTCAAGAGTAAGATAAGAAGGACAATGAGGGCACAAAGTCGCCTCAAGATCCTTTACATAGAAATGAAAATAAAACAAACTAAAGGCAATTATGGGGGCACAAAGTCTCTCTAGTCGACTCTTTAGGACACCTTCTTGACTATTGTCACTAAATCTGCTTGTTGAATTAAAGGAACAAAAGATATATTGAAGAAAAAGACATAAGAAAAATTTCCTCAATAACAAAGATATTACAGCACAAAGTCTGAAAAATCACTTGCTTTCTTATTCCAATAACAAAATATGATCGGCAATCTGAGCTCAAAGTCTCAGTAATGCTTTACAATTTGGGCAAAGTTTCATTCTAATTGTCAAAAAAGAGATCGTTATTACAATAGAATAAAGTCCTTTATATAGCCTCTTCAAGAGGGACTTGGGAGCATTCAATACATCATTTTGCATTGGAATCTATTAAGAAGACACGCTAGAACTTAGGGGCACTTTACCCATTTGATTTTATCAATGCAAGGAAATAAGTTGCACTTATTGAAAGTTTGTAACTTTCAATGTCCACCTAGCGATCTGATCTTATCTTCATCATTCCTCCTTGTCCAGTTAATTAAATTGGGTCCTAGATTTAATTTATTGTTTTGTTCCTTCTCCACTTTTTGCTGGTCTTGGCCTTGAAATCTATGAATGTATTCTGGTCTATATGTTCAAAGGATCAATAGCTAGTTCACTGTGTTTAATTTGATGTTTTTGGGTGCATCATTCCTTAGTCTTCTTTTGGCTTTCTGCTTGGTATTTTTCCATATTGGACTTACCCTTTCGGGCCTTGAGAAATGACCCATTTTGAGTCAAAATAGCCTCTCGCAAGGATATCTATCCTTCAGGTAGTCTTTAAATGACCTTTCAGGCTTCTTCGAGTGACCCTTCAAATATTCCCCTGAGCTTTTCTTTAGCTTCCTCCTGCGAACATTTTCCCTGGGAAAATTCCTGCGGACAAAAAGTCCAGGGAACCAATTTTAAATATCTTAAACAAATCTGAAATAATTACCTTTCGACTTCCTAGAAAATGACCCTTCCGAAGGGTGCTTTTATTGTTTAAGTGTCCTCCGTAAGGGCACTTGTCCTTCGAGAAGCTTCCTTTTGCATTGAACTGCCCCTTTGAACTTTCCTTTGAACCAAGACGTTGAACCAACCGTTGAACCAAGTTTTGGTTCAACGGTTCAAACAAAGCTTTGAACCGACTGACGAACCATTTGATTGAACCAAAGAATGAACCAAAAGTTGAAACAAAGTGGATGAACCAAATGTTGAACATGCTACTGATGCTTGCAGATGGAAATTCCTGCAGAAGTCGTGAAGTCCGTTGAACTTGTAGAAATGAGCCTATTTGCAAAGTCTGTAGATTTCTAAAAAGCTTGAAAATTGAGGAATTTGAATGCCCAAAACAAAATTTGGAAAGAGAAGAGATAATTTTGGTCTATAAGACCAAAATAATTCAAATGTTGTCCCAAAAATAGCTGACATTTTTGGGGGACAATAGCTAGCTCCAGTTGGGGAACTTCTGTCGATTGCAAAAAGAATTGAAAGGAGTAGAATCCAGAATCACTAGTGTCTTCATGTGTACCATTGGGTTATGGAGTCATGCTACCTAGAAATGAAAGGCTTCAAAAATGGAAACAAATGAAACAAAATAGAATTAAAAACTGTACAAATATACATATATACATATGCAATGATTTGATACTTCAAGAGTTGAAGTGTTTCAGATGTTGCCCATTGTAGGGCAGAGAAAAGAGTGTGTCATCTTGATATTTTAGTAGAAATCTATTTTCACCAATGTGCTGATGAATTATAAATAGGCCTATCCAAAGGGAGTCAAACTTTCCATGCATCCCCTTTGGTTCTTTTCTTTTTTCCCATAGCAGGACTTGATCCCCAATCTGGAAATCACGATTTCTGGCCTTCTAATCAAAGAGTTTCTTTACCAGAGTTTGATGAGCAGAAACTCTATCCACCACCATGGTTCTCTGTTCTTCTAGTTGAGTCAAGCACATAATTCTTTTGTCAAGATAACTCTCATATGTCTGATCTTTAATGGCCTTCACCAATTTCAAGGCTAGTAACTCTAAGGTGATTAGTATCTCAGCATTAATACCATAAAGAAGTTGAAAGGGAGACATAACAATTACCCTCGTTGATGTGATCATGTCTGCCCACAGAGCATCAACCAATGCTTTATGCCATGTCTTTTGATTATCATCTGCTAGCTTTTTGATAATAGTTACCAAATTTTTATTGTTGGACTCAGCTTGTCCATTCCCTTGTGGAAAATAATCAGAAGAATGAGAGAGTGTAATTCCATAATGAAAATAGAATTGCATAATCTCTTGAGAGGTGAAACAAGTTGCATTATTAGTAACAATTTTGAGTGGAACTCCAAACTTGGAAATGATATTTTCTTTGAGGAAATTGCATACAACTTCTGAAGTAGCATGCTTAGTTGGGATTGCTTCTACCCACTTGGTAAAATAATCAATTGCTATAAGGACATAATCATGTTCAGCACTTGAAGATGGGTTTATTGTCCCAATAAAATCAAGTCCTCATTGCTGGAAAGGTTCCTCTATGATTACTAGCTTGAGAGGCAGGGCAGCCAACTTGGATCTTCCAACAAATTGTTGATAGAGTTCACATTTTCTCACCCACTTATGTGCATCTTGGAAAAGAGTTGGCCAATAATACCTGGCTTGTAGAATCTTGTGAGTAGTCATAGAAGCTAAAAAATGTCCTCCACAGGCCAGATTGTGAAAAGATTTCAAACGCTGGGTTTGCTACTCCTTGTCTACACAGTGAAGGAATACTCCATCTATGTTTCTCTTATACAGGCCGTTATCCCAAAGGATAAAATTGGCAACTTTCAACCTGATAGTCCTCCTTTCTTTGTAAGACAAATGAGTAGGACATTCACCATCAGTTATAAAATAGGCAATACATGAGTACCATTCATTGGTAGTGGAGACAAAAAGGACTGTTGGAGTATTTTTTACTTCAGCTTCTTCATGTTGTGTATCTTCTAGCTTATTGTCAGCCATCAATTGGCATAGGCCTTTACCTCTGACCAGCTTTGTTGGCTTGATATCTAGATTAAATTCTTAGATATTTTCAATCCAATTACCTCTCTTTGTGCCAAACTCCTATTGAGTTAATATATACTTGACTGTAGTGTCAAGAACTAAGGCAGTAGTATGTGAATTCAGAATATAGAAGCAGAAATGTTTGACTGCTTTTACCAATGCATAGGCGTATTTATCTATATTTGAATAATTCATTTCATGGGTTTTGAGAGGGCAACTCATGAAAGAGATGGGGGATTCCATACCTTCTTTGTCTTGTTAAACAAGAATCACTGAAAGAGTATGCTCAGACGCATAAATGTATATGATGAAATTTTTGTGGTAAACTGGACAAACCAAGGTAGGGGCATGAGCAATGGCAGTCTTGATATCTTGAAATGTTGATTTGCCTTCTTTAGTCCAATTGAAGATAGTCTTCCCTTTCATCATGTTCACAATATGTCTAGTCTTCTCAGCAAATTTGGGGATGAATCTCTGTAAGAAATTCACCTTTCCAAAGAAAGAATGAATAGCATTCTTATTTGTAGGTAGATTAAGCTCTTGAATAGACTTGACTCTGTCTGAGTCAATATTTATGCCTTCTTTGTACACAATGTGTCCAAGGAGTTTCCCCTCTGTTACTCCAAAAATAGACTTTTTAGGATTTAGGGAAATACCATTCTGGTGGCAGCGCTCCAGCACTTGTTGTAGGTGATGTACATGATCAGATCGACACTTTGAAAAGATAGTCAAATCATCAAGGTATACCACTATGAATTTACCAATCTCATCTTTGAAAGCCAAATTCATAGCTCTCTGAAAAGAGGCACCAGCATTTATTAGACCATAAGGCATTCTCCTATATGCAAATGTACCCCAAGGTGTGGTGAATACAGTCTTGTGTTGGTCTGTTTCACAAACTTCAACTTGATTATAACCTAAGAAGCCATCTAGCATTGATAACATTTCTGCACCTGTCACTATTTGAAGCACTTGATCCATAATTGGCAAAGGATAATTATCCTTTAAAGATGCTTGGTTTAAATTTTTGAAATCTACACAAATGCGAATTTCACCATTCTTCTTCCTTACAGGCACTATGTTTTCAATCCATGTAGAATGATGGATTGGGAAGATGATTCTAGCATTTAACATCTTTTGTATGTCAAACTGAATAGTACCTGACATTTTCAAATCATATTGTCTTGATTTTTGCTTATATGGCATTGAGTCAGCCTTGAGAGGAATGTTATGGAATATTTCATCTGGTCTGAGAGACTTCAAGTCTTCATAATAATATGCTAAGACATCCATGTATTGACAGAGTAAAGAAGTGAACTTGAATCTTTCTTCAGGGGTGCAGCACTTACCAATATTGATCATCTTGGGATTTTCTTCAGTAGACAGATTCACTTGATCGAATCCTTGAGAGAAACTCAAGTTTGTTTGTTGTTGTTTAATGAATCTATCATGTTTGTCAAACAACTTTTCAAGAGAAACCAGGCCTTTGGGAATTTTGTTTCCTTTCAGCTATAATAATTCTTCATTTATATCTGAGTTGAATTCAGACATAGATTCATTCTTTTGAGGTTCGCTTCCTTCAAAACATAGTTGTTCAAAATTATCTTTTCGTTCCAAGAAGGCAATTATTTGATGATCATCATTGAACACTTGCCAATGATTAGCATTGTTGGTAACACTTGGCCTATAAACCAACTCAATGGTATACCTGTCTTCTTTGAAATCTGAATGAGGAACTAAGAGAGTTCCTGAAACAGCAAGTGCATCAGCTCTGTCATTAAACTCTCTAGGTATGGTAGAAATGTTGAAAGCATCAAAACTTTCAATTTGGTCCCAAACCAAGTTATGGTAGTGGCGTAATCTTTCATTCTTAGTTTGGTATAAATTCCTCACTTGGCAAACTATTAATTCAGCATCCCCTTTGGCATGAAGAAATTTAATGCCTTTTTTTTTAGCAGCCTTCATGCCCAACAACAAAGATTTGTATTTAGTTATATGGTTAGTATTGCTAAAGTGTAATTTGTAAAATGAAGGGAACATATCTCCTTTAAGAGATATCAAAACAATTCTAGCCCCTGAACCGGTAGAAGAACAGCTACCATCGAATTCCAAAGTCCATATTCCATTTGATACTGACTTTTTTTTAGACTTTTCTTTATCAAAAATGGGGAATCCTTCTTGATCTATACTGCAACTTACCAATTTTTCTGTTGTTCTTGTTGAACTAATTTTTGAGTTGATACTTTTAGGTGTTTCATGCACTTCATCTGTAGATAGAAAATAATTACCCATACCTGCGGATTCAAAAAGAATTTGAGCTTCAGGGGCTGATGTCTGAGTGACCACAAAATTTGCTTCCTTTTCAAGGAGCAATCTCTTCATCATGCCTTGGATAGGGATCCTTGCCTCAGATAGATCCATGCTTAATTCACCTCCCACGTCCTTGTAGAAATTTTGTCTAAGAAAAATGCCATAAGATGTTAGGACGTCAGTCACCAAGACAGTCATCTTGATTCTCTTGGCTGGGAAGGCTGCAAATGCAAATTTGGGCAGCTTTGATTTGTTCCAGCAATGGTACTTGCTTATTCTCGATGGAGAAACATCTCCCAAATGTCTTGGTCAGTGTGAGACCAAGGGATTTGGCCACTTTAGTAGGCATGACATTGTCTGAAGCTCCAGAATCAATAATACAATTATTCAACTTATATCTATTTATCAGCAATGTGACATAAAAAGGTTTAGTCTTACCAAGAGTAGTAGGGGGAGCTGTGACAAGGTTGTTCCTAGTGGGTACATTTCTGGTAGCATCATGTGTCACCTTGGGGATTGTTAGTTTAATAGAGATATTTTGATTTTTAACACATTGAACCAGTCTATCTAACTGCCCGAGATGGGACTACAGAAATTCAAATTTAGACATTTGAATTTTGGTTCTCTTTATATGGTCAATGATATCAAATGTCTAGAATGAGCTAGGAGCAGAGGATGGGAGTTCATCCTTTTTATTTTTAAAATGTGGAGGATTAGATTGTGAAATTGAAGTAGAAGGCATAGGGGTATTTGGGGTACTTACCTTTCTTGAAACCACTGGGTCCTTTGGCTGGAAAGGAAGAGTGGATCCCCGCTTAGCAATTGAAACTGCTGATTGAGGTCACTCCTCTGCTTTCTCTTTATCAACTTGTTGAGCTGATTGATTTTTAGATCAGGTGAATACAGCATACGACCCCTCAGCTGCATGGCCTTCACTTCTAGGTTCATCCTGATAATTCAGAAAACCAATATGGGAGTCGCCAGCTAATTTTTCTTCTTCCTCAGTGAATAAATTAGCATCATCTTTGGGATTTAACTCAGACTAGAATGAAAAGTTCACTTCAGCTTCAAGATATCCCACTGCTGAGTTATTTGGAGGTGCCCTTTGTGGGGAAGGCAATTTTGTTGTCTTTGATTCCTAGTAGCATTGCCTTGGTACGCCTGATTCTGGAAATTCTTTCTGGGCATATCTCTGTATGCAGAAGTAGATGACATCCCTTGTGCCATTTGCTTTCTCAGAGCTAGCATTTTATTTGCTAGCTTTTGTACCATTGGGTCAGTAGTGACTGTAGGGAAGTACTCAGAAGATGAAGAGGATTTACCTTTATTAGGGTCTCTCCTTATCTTTCCTGCCAAGATAAGGTCATCTTCTACCTCAGTAGCCAAATCTTGTGCAGCAATAAGGTCTACGTGTCTGGCCCGTCTTAGCAAGAAACTCACTTCAGGTAGTTGTGAGTTGATGAAGAAGTATTTGAGGTTCTGAGGTGTTAGTTGGGTAGCCATGGGAATCCTGTGCCTCAGCTTATCAAATCTAGAAATAAAATCCCTCATAGGTTCATGAGGCTCTTTCTTCATCTGAGTGAGCTGAGCTAGCAAGGCATGTGCATCTTTTACAGGTTTGAACTTGGCTTCAAATTTGTCTTTCAAAGTGTCCCAATCAGTCACTGACCCAGCCTTCAGGTGGTAGAACTAGTCAGTAGTAGCGCCTTGTAGTGTCTCAATGAATAGCCTGACCGCTATATCTTCAAATTCCACCCCTATTACCTACAGGCTATGCTAAAAGCTGTAATATGTTCATCAAGATGAACCTTCCCATCACCAAAGAATTTAGGGAAAATATTTCTTGAACTGTGTGGAAGCTCATGCAGAGGTGGAGTCAAATTTAGGGGACCAAAAGAATTACCCCAGGGTCCTTGAGCCATGATTTGATTCTGCAAAAGTGGGATCACTAATCCAGGTGGAGTGTGGGTAGGCAAGGCTCGACCAGCAGTTCATCCAAGGTGAGATTGTGGAGGAAACAACTCAAAATTATTCTATTGCGCCAATTCAAAAGTAGGGTCTATAACACCTTGGGATTTCTGGCCTCTAGTATATTGTGAAGTTGCCAGATTGCAGAACAAAAATTGTAAAAGAGCAGGATGTGCTTCAACTTGAAGTTTGAGACTTCAAACTATGTGCTCTTTCCCCAATAGAGTCACCAAAAACTATTGGTTGAATATTTTGTCGATCAGCATACTGATAAACAAAATAGGTCTAATCAGCCAAAGTAGGAAGATTAGTCATCCAAATGTGTAGTTTTACCACTTCAGAAAGACACTGATCTCTCCTCTCATCAAGGGGAGGTTCCCTGTAGGTATGCTATATATATATATATATATATATATATATATATAGAAAATAATACTCATGGGTGGGACAAACCATCCATCTCTCTTCTTTCAGAGATGATGCGCATGGATCAAAGAAAAAACTCATGGGAAATGACAGACAGTACTCCTCTTCTTTCAAAAGTACTATTCAGTAAACCACAAGAATACTCTTGGCAGTAACAACAAAATGTAGCAAAGGAAGTAATAATCGGCAAATCGAGATGCAGCTCAAAGTCTTCACCTAGATTACTCAAGAGTAAGATAAGAAGGACAATGAGGGCACAAAGTCGCCTCAAGGTCCTTTACATAGAAATGAAAAGAAAACAAACTAAAGGCAATTATGGGGGCACAAAGTCTCTCCACAGTCGACTCTTTAGGACACCTTCTTGACTATTGTCACTAATTCTGCTTGTTGAATTAAAGGAACAGAAGATATATTGAAGAAAAAGACATAAGAACAATTTCCTCAATAACAAAGATATTACAGCACAAAGTCTAAAAAATCACTTGCTTTCTTATTCCAGTAACAAAATATGATCGGCAATCTGAGCTCAAAGTCTCAGTAATGCTTTATAATTTGGGCAGAGTTTCGTTCTAATTGTCAAAAAAGAGATCCTTATTACAATAGAAGAAAGTCCCTTATATAACCTCTTTAAGAGGGACTTGGGAACATTCCATACATCATTTTGCATTGGAATCTGTTAAGAAGACATGTTGGAACTTAGGGGCGCTTTACCCATTTGATTTTATCAATGCAAGGAAATAAGTCGCACTTATTCAAAGTTTGTAACTTTCAATGTCCACCTCGCGATCTGATCTTATCTTCATCATTCCTCCTTGTCCAATTAATTGAATCGGGTCCTGGATTTAATTTACTATTATGTTCCTTCTCCACTTTTTTCTGGTCTTGGCCTTGAAATCTGTGAATGTATTCTAGTCTGTATGTTCAAAGGATCAACGGCTAGATCACTGTGTTGAATTTGATATTTTTGGGTGCATTATTCCTTAGTCTTCTTTCGGCTTTTTGCTTGGTATTTTTCCAGGTTGGACTTACCCTTTTGGGCCTTGAGAAATGACCCATTTTGAGTCAAAATAGCCTCTCGCAAGGATATCTATCCTTCGGGCAGTCTTTAAATGGCCTTTTGGGCTTCTTCGAGTGACCCTTCAGATATTCCCATGAGCTTTTCTTTAGCTTCCTCCCACAAAAATTTTCCCCAGGGAAAATTCCCATGGACAAAAAGTCCAGGGAACCAATTTTAAATGTCTTAAATAAATCTGAAAGAATTACCTTTCGGCTTCCTTGAAAATGACCCTTCTGAAGGGTGCTTTTATCATTTAAGTGTCCTTCGCAAGGGCACTTGTCCCTCGGGAAGCTTCTTTTTGCATTGAACCGCCCCTCTGAACTTTCCTTTGAACCAAGACGTTGAACCAACCGTTGAACCAAGTTTTGGTTCAACGGTTCAAACAAAGGTTTGAACTGACTGATGAACCGTTTGATTAAACCAAAGAAAGAACCAAAAGTTGAAACAAAGTGGATGAACCAAATGTTGAACCTACTGTTGATGCTTTCCGATGGAAATTCCTGAAGAAGTCATGAAGTCCGTTGAACTTGTAGAAATGAGCCTATTTGCAGAGTCAGTAGATTTCTAAAAAGCTTGAAAAATGAGGAATTTGAATGCCCAAAACAAAATTTGGAAAGAGAAGAGATAATTTTGGTCTGTAGGACCAAAATAATTCAAATGTTGTCCCAAAAATAGCTAACATTTTGGGGGACAACAAGCTTGTAAGGACACTTCTTCACAATGCCATTGTACACAAGCTTACTTAACACAATCTTTAGACAAAGAGATAGGTAAAAAATTAATCTTTATTGCTTCAAAAGGTCTATTACAAAGTAATTTTGGTAGAGTAACTTTACCGCTAGTCTAGAGATAATATTTTGGCTCCAAGGCCTCTATTTATAATAGAAAAGGGGGAAGAGAAGATGGCAAGAGGGAAGAAATCAATGATGACTAGGATCCCTATCGTTGTCTTCCCTTGTACCACTAAATGCATTGCTCAGGATCATTGGACAACCTTCTCGAGTCTCTCTCACCTTTAATTCTTTCTTTGGCATATCTAAAGAGCCCTATTACGAGCATCTAAATATCACTTCCTTGCATGGATAAAATGATCTTTGCATTTAAAATAGTGTGGTAACTTTCATTTTCATGTGTCCTACTAAAGAAGTTGATGTCTTTATGTGTTGATAATCTAGCTGAACCATGTTGCCTTTATGTTTGAAAGACCATTTGTTAGAAGAGGTAACCAAGTTGAAGGATGAAGGCCTTCATTAAATTCTTAGCTATCATCTCATACCAGTTTTTTAGACTCCCTTTTACATTGATTGGTCATTAGACGTTGCCTTGGATCCTTGACCTACACCGTGGATATTCCTGTCATGGACACCTATGGATCATTGATCTCCCATCTAGCTAGGTGCCCTTTATGCCACTTAACATCCTCTCATTTGTCCTTTCCTTGACTCTTATGCATTTTTAATCCTTAGAACGTGCCATTGGACTGATCACATTTAGTCAAGTAGCATTGGAAACCCAATTTACTCTTTGTTATGTAATTCAAGTTTTCAAAGCTACTTGCTTTATGAAGCTTTTCAAGCTAAACCATTAAAGAATCTCAATTTACTCTATGCAGACTAACACAAGCTTTCTGATCTCTCCTAATTCAGACTTTGTCTGTAGGCTCCTTTATTCTTTGAAATCTATTTTTCTCAGGTAAATTTCCTAAAGGAATTCCTTGGGACAATTTGTCTGAAGGAATTCCTTCAGAATTTTTGTTTGAAGCTTCCTTTTTACTCTCTTCCTTCATAAATTACCTTTCAAATTATTCAAAATGGACTTTCTCGAAGGGTGAAAAACCCTTTAGGCTTTGTATATGTCCCTTCAGACTTCTGTAAATGATCCTCTCACCAAGAAAAATTCCCTTTGGCCTTTAAAAATGGTCATTTCGAGGAGAAATATACCCTTTAGGAATTTTGAAATGGTCCTTTTGAAGGCTAACATACCCTTCAAAAAAAAATTGTTCCTTTCCTTCAAAATTATTTTCCAAAGGCTTTTGTAAGGGCTCTCATAAAGGGTAAGGGACGCTTAGGGATTCTTAAAATGGTCTTTTCTGAAGGGAAATATACCCTTCAAAAAATTTGAAATGGTTCTCCTGAAGCTCAAAAGAGCCTTCAACAAACTTGCAACTATCCACTTGGAGAAGGAAATGCCCTTCAGATTTGTCAATGACCCTTGGAAAGTAGTGAAACATACCTGTTATGCTTGAGAACCCAGCTCATTTGTTTTATTCAATCCATTGGGCATGGAGTCACTTCTTTTATAAGAAGTTGGCTATATTTGGAAATTTCCTTTGAAGCAACAAGAACAATCAAAATGAAACAAATTATGCCCAAGGCACTTAGGGAAGGGAAGACACTCAACTAAAATGGATGTGCACAAGGTAATTAGAGAGAAACATGAAAATCTATATAAAATTTACAATAACACATACAACAGCTATAAACCCTTAATAGTAGGGCTTCAAATGAATCCCATTGATTGGGATGGCTAATACCTCTCCATCTAATTGGGTGAGTTAAAAGGCGTTATGTTGTTTGCATCTATAGATCAAATAAGGGCCACTCTACAAGCTATCAAACTTGGTATGGTTACATGGTTTGGCCCTATTTGAATCCCATTTGAGGAATAGGTCTCCCTCCTTGAAGTCCCTTGTTATGGCTTTCTTGTCAAAAGCTTTCTTGACCTAAGCCTAATGTGACTATAGCATTTTCATTGCAAGGTCTCTTATCTCCTCAAGTTCTATGATTTCTACCAATCTCACATTCATGGGTTCATCTTCCAACAGCTCCAGTTGATGGGTTAGTTCTAATGTAGGCAGCTCAAGAGAAATGGGTAGCTTGGCCTCCCTTTCATATACTAGAACATATGGATAATTTATAATAGTAGATTTAGGAGTTACCATGTCAGCCCACAAGGTTATCTTTAAAATGGTGTGCCACGTCTTTTAGTTCTCCTCCATAGTCTCCCTGATGATCCTCAGTAAATTTTTATTCGTGGACTCAACCAGCCCATTTCTATAAGGATAATAATTAGAGGAAGTGTTGAGGTAGATTCCCATCTTGAGAGCCCATTCACTTGTTTTTAGATCGAGAAAAGCTAATGCATTATCAGAGATGATAGTGGATAGAACACCAAACCTAGTCACAATGTTGTCATAGAAATCTAAGACTACACTTTCATTGGCTTCTTTCAATGCAATGGCCTTCACCCACCTGGTGAAGTAATCATTTATGATAAGCACCCACTTATGCCTAGCACATTATGGGGGGTTTATTACTCCAATGAAATCCAAACCCCACTGCATAAATGGTTGCTCTACTTGAATTGGGTTGAGAGGAAAATCTGCTAACCTTTGCTTACCCATAAAGAGACCACATTCCTAACACTTTCTCACCCATGCATAAGTGTCCTCAAAGAGGTTGGGATAGTAATATCCAGCCCTCATTATCTTTTTTATTGTAGTCCTAGGTGTAAGATGAACTCATGTAGGTCCATCATGGAAATGCTCCACAAGCTTGGCCACTTGGTCATCATCTTTGCACCTTAGGATCATTCCATTGAGGTAACTTCTGAATAAAATCCCATCAACCAATGCATAAGGTATGGACTAAAATTTGAAATACCTTCATTTTTCTTTGTCTATACCTTGAAGGCACTCACCTATTAGTATAAAGTGCATCATATCATGGGGCCAACTAGTGTGAGATGGAGGTGCATCTATTTGTGGGTTATCTTGTGTTACCAAGATGACCTCTTTGTCTTCATGAAGGTCATCAACCATATGCTCACACAAACCTTTACCTCTTACTAGCTTAGTGACATCGATCTCCACATCATACTCCATGACCTTAGTAATCCAACCAACTCTCTTTTCATTCAAGTCTTTATTGAGAAGGAAGTCCCTCACTCCAAGATGAGACAACATAAGGTACATTTTACTATTGGAGAGCATTGTCCTAAATGTTTTGAGGATTTTTAATTCTACAAGGACTTGCTTTTCTATAAAATTATACCTCACCTCATACCCCCCAAGCCCATAACTAAAAAATGCTATCGGTTGCTCGAGTCCTTCACCATTCCTTTACATCAGCATAGCTAATATATTATCAATATTGGGAAAAGCATACAATATGAAGTCCATTGAGAAATTAGGATTCATAAGTGTAGGTGCTTGAGCAATGGCTTGCTTGATAGCCTCAAATGTTGACTTACCTTCATTTTACCAAGTGAACACTTGGTTCTTTTTCAGCATAGCAGTGATGGGCTTGACCAAATTTACAAAACTGAGGATAAATATTCTCAAGAAGTTTATCTTTCCAAGGAAACTTTAGAGTCCCTTCTTATGCTTGGGTAAGGATAAGGCCAAGATGGAACTTATTCTATCAAGATCAATGGATAGCCCTTCCTTTGAAATGATGTGGCCCAATAGCTTACCTTCATGAATGGTAAACATGCACTTCTTGGGATTAAATGAGATCCCATATTCACTACATCTCTCAAAAATCATCCTCAATTGGTCCAAGTGTTCACTGGCATTCTTTGGATAAAACCTTGATGTCATCCAAGTATACCAGTACCATTTGATTTAGCATCCCTTACAAAACCATGTCCATGGCTCTTTAGAAAGTAGAATTAGCATTTGAAAAACCAAAGGGTATCTTTTTGTATGCATATGTGCCCCATTTGGTGGTGAAGGTAGTCTTATACCGATCCTCCTCTTATACCCATACTTGGTTGTAGCCTAAATATCCATCCAATAGAGAAAAGTGTTCTGAACTTGTAACTACTTGGAGAAGTTTCTCCATAAATGGTAGAGGGTAGTGATCCTTCAAAGAGACTTTGTTCAAACATATGAAGTCAACACATAGCCTAATCTCCCCACTCTTCTTCCTTCCAGGCACAAAATTGGCTACCCATGATGAGTGATTGATGGGAAAGATGATCCTAGATTTGATCAACTTGGTTAACTCTTCCCTCATCAGCTCTTCTATCTTGGGGTTGATGGGCCTTTTCTTTTTCCTTACATGCTTAGCATTGGCCTTTAATTCTATGGTATGTTAGGCTAACTTCAGATCAAACCTTTCAGTTCATTATACTCCCAAGCAAAAATGTTTGCATATTTTTGGTAAAATGCTATGAAAATGTGCCTCTCAACCATTTTTCTTACCTTCGTAAGTTTGAGAATCTTATCTTTGAAGATGAAGACTCTCTCATAGTTTTATTTATTAGTAGACATTACTACCTTTTCCTTTCTCACATGGCCCCCTTCATGAAAAAGTCCTTCAAGTGTAACTAGCCCCTTAAGAAGCTTGTTCGACCTTAGTTGAATAATTTGATCCTCATATTGATGATGTAATTTACCTTGATTGGTGGAGGATAACTTAGCTTCCTTCTGTAAGAAATAAGTAATTTGTTTGTCACTTTTGAAAACCTACTAGTGAGCTTCATTATCCAGTACTGATGGACGCACCACCACCTTAACATGTGGTTGAACCTTGACTTCTTTCAACTCACTTGGAATGTCAAACTAAGCTCCCAAAATTACCACCCTATCAGTATGTTGGTTCGATATCTTGGGACAGCTTGAATGCCAAAGGCTTCAAAATCTTCAATTAGGTCCCACACTCTATTTTTGTAGGACCTCATCAAAGGATTCTTTGTAATATTCAAACCTATGACCTAATTTACTATGAGCTCATTGTCCCCATATGTTTGTGGCATTTTGATTCCTCTTTTATTGGACCATTGAAGGCCATATATCAAGCCTTCATATTCTATTGCATTTGAAGAGCAAATAAAATGAAACCTATAGGAGGAGAAAACCTTATTACCTAAAGGGGAAACCAACATTGCCCCAGCACCTATGCCATATTTTCTCCTTGATCCATCAAAGAACAACTTTTATATACCATTGTGCTCATTTTTAGGATTAATGAGGGCAAGCATGAGTTTATTCTCTTCATACAACAAATAGACACCCATGTCTCTTTCCTCAACACCTTCCAAAGGGTTGAAAAATTGGTTATCTCCCCATAGCTCATCCAAGAACAAGTTTGGAACCTCTTCAGGATGAGTGTTCAGCTCTTGACCAATTGTAAACTCATCCTCATCAATGATAGTATAACTGAGGTTTATGTTATCTGGTTGATGGGGTTCAATATGGAACTGTGCCATGGGTTCAGTGTTGATTAAGACCTTAGTCTTGTACCTTGTTATGAATGCCATGTAAGACCAATCTGCTACAAGATAACCCCTAATTTTGGCTATGAACTCTCTATAAAGACACAACGCAAAGTGGGGAGTGACATCAAAGATATACACATCCTATATAATCAAAACACTAGGATAAGCATGCAGGTTTAAGCTCAAATTCTTGATGATACCCGATGGCTTTATGGAAGAATCATCAATCTACAGGACTCCCTTGGTATGTGGCTCATATTTAAGATGTAACAAATTAGCTATAGACAATGGCATGACTAAAGTGTTATCCCCACTATCTACCAAGTAATTATGCACCAAAGAATTGTTGATGATTAATGAAATTTAGAATGGAGGGGGCTTGGTCACACTACTTGACCTTTCTCACAAAGGACTCTTGGTTGCATTAGTGAAGACCTCAGCTTCCTTGCTTGGTTGTTTACCTCCAACTATCGTAATATTCATCTTGGAAAAACCTTATTAAAGGATGTCCACTTGGTCAGTCATGGAAATCATGTCCCACATTGGTATGCTCACACTGGATTTTTTCATTTACTCCATAATGTTGATTATCATACCACTAGCCTTTACCTAGGTTTTGGAAGCTATTATTGTTGGCTTTGTCAATGAAGAAGCGGTGACATGAGGTTCTTTGAAAACTTCCTAGTTATCACCCACATTTCTTCTCTTGAATCTTATGTTTGTTGAGACTGGGACGTGAGCTAAACTAGGGATGGATTGTTGATTGGATGCATGGCACTCCTCTTATTCATTGATGACCATTATGGCCTCCAACTAGTTTGACACCTGATCCAAGCCTTATTCTTGTGGAGGTTACTCCTACTTTTTCATTGTGGGAACCTTCATGCCTTGGGCCATAAGATCTTAGTTGTATCCATAAGCAACAACCTACTACCATTGGTCATTGAATGCCTAGTTAGAGCCATTAGTCATGATAATGGATTGCCCAAAAAAATGATTCCAAGGCATTGTCCCTTCAGCCTGTTGATCCATATCGTTCTAAACTAGAATTAAGGAATTAGATGGGCCTGTAGCATTTGGATTAAAATTTTGCTATCTAGCATAACTAGGCTACCCCTGTCCTTGGAAATTTCTTTTATATGGTGGCTTGATAAGGTTGTTGTTGAAGCTAGTATGGAGATTGATATGGCTTGCTATAAGCTTGATACCTCTTGACATTCACCACATAATTCCCCAAATATTAGATCATGATTTTTATTCCAAGTAATTCTTTTGCTCTTGGGAGTCATTGGATCCACTAGTGAAGGCCCCCTCTTGCTTTGGTGAAGGCACAGCAGCTATCATTGGAGTTGGAAGTATAACATCAAGTGGAGGAATGACTGTAGGATGTGGTTTAATCTTAGGAAAAAGAGGCATTAGGGGTCTAGGAGTAAGCTTTCCCACCTAAACCAGGCAATTTTCTACTTTAATGGCCACCTTGTATGCATCTAGCAGTATGTCCCCTCCCATGGATTGGATCATTATAAATTTATTGATGTTTAGAGCCTTTAAATAATATAAGAAATCAAAGTTTGGGGATGGTCTAATAGTGGCTAGAATTTTATCCCAATCCTTCTATAATTTTGTGTTGAAGTCTTGCACGACTTCATGGGAACCTCTTTTGATTGTGGTCAACTATTTTGCAAGTGAAAAATGATCACTCTTATCTACAAACCTCTTACATAAGGCTATTCCCAGCTGGTCCTATGATTGGATAGAGTTAGGAGTTAAACTCCTATACCAATCTAACACCTTTCCCTTGAAGGATATAGTTAATATCCTAATAGCTACATTTTCTATTGTGACATTATGGATGTTGTATAAATTGGATATGTCTATTATGTGTTTAGTAGGAGTTATATCTTGGTCTCCTGAGTAATATGGGACAATTTTGAGAGTTTCTACTGGTATAGGGTCATACTATCGCAAGTTCAAAAGACTTTAGCCACTGAACCCCACAAAAGCTCTTTGGGTAATCATGGTAGCAAGAGGGGTTAACAAAGATCTTCTCATGTAGGTATGCCTTATGATTGGTTTAGGAAAGTAGTTTCTTACGTAAGGGTGAGTATGGGCGAACCTCAACCTTCTTGCTGAGTTTAAAGGTAATTCAAAAAATTCAAAAAAAATACCTATATAATTTGATCTTGTAGTCACCTTTGGCATGAAAGATAGCTACTACTCTACCACCAAATAGTTGGTTGTTCCTTGAAGTCACAAAATGTTGCAAGATGAAAGCTACCACTACTGCAAATTGATCAAAACAGTATCAAACTTGACCAATCATCCATAAAAATATAAATGAAAATGGTAGTGAGTCCCATTGGGCATGCCAGAACTGTTATACCTTGGAATTTCACCCTCATTAGAGAGTTCTTTAGGCTCTTTCACTTTCAGCTACAAGCATGGGGACAACCTAAGGCTGTGGGTATCCTGTAGTGAGGTTAAATCTCTAGGATTTTTAATGAGGTTAGTGCCTCAGGTGCTTCACTTCAGTTATTGATTCCCACACTAAAATTTATTATTGGTTAAGGAAAATGGATAGGAGGATAACATGAAAGTAAATCTAAGCTAAGGGAGGTGATGCACCAAAATAAATGATCCACTTAGTCTAGGGAATGGAACTCATTCAACATAAGATGCATTTTGCTTACACAACCTCACAACTAGTTAATTTTCATAAGCATTTCATATACTAGGCTCACTGAACTATACATGAAGCAAAGAGGGATTTTGAAATCCACACCAAGCATCCATTAATGGAAAAAAAAGCTCAAGTCCAGACCTGCAACAAACTGAAAAACACCTAAAAATAGGCAAGAAAGAAGGACAATGAGCTTGAAAGGACACTTCTTCACAATGCCATTGTGCACAAGCTTGCTTAACACAATCTTCAAACAAAGAGATAGGTAAAAAATTAATCTTTATTACTTTAAAAGGTCTATTACAAAGTGATTTTGGCAAAGTAACTTTATTGTTAGTTCAAAGATAATTTCTTGGCTCCAAGGCATCTATTTATAACACAAAAGGGGGAAGAGAAGATGGGAAGAGGGAAGAAGTTGTTAATGACTAGGATCCCTATCATCATCTTCCCTTGTGCCACTAAATGCATCGCTCAGGATCACTAAATAACCTTCTCGAGTCCTTCCTGCCTTCAAGTCTCTCTTTGGCATATCTAAATATCCATGTTACAAGCAGCTAAATGTCACTTCCTTGCATGAGTAAAATGATCTTTTCATTTAAAATGGTGTGGTCACTTTCATTTTCATGTATCCTGCTAAAGAAGATGAGGTCTCCATGTGTTGATAATCTGGTCGAATCATGTTGCCTTTATGTTTGAATGACCATTTATTGAGAGAGGGAGCCATGTTGAAGGATAAAGGCCTTCAGTAAATTCTTAGCTACCATCTCTTTCCAATCATTTGGACTCCCTTTTATGTTGATTATCCATTAGATGTTGCCTTGGATCCTTGACCTACACATGGATCTTCCCATCATGGACGCCTATGGATCATCAATCTCCCTGCCAACTGGGTGCCCTTTGTGCCACTTGGTAGCCTCTCATTTGTCCTTTCCATGACTCTTATGCATTGTTGATCATTAGAACATGCCATTAGATTGATCACATTTAGTCAAGAAACATTAGAAACTCGATTTACTCTTTACTTATGAAACTTTTCCATCTAAGCCATTGAAGAATCTCGATTTACTCTATGCAGAGTAACTTGAGCTTTTTGATTTCTCCTAATTTGGACTTTGTCTACAAGATCCTTTTTTCTTCAAGATCTATTTGTCTCAAGCAAATCTCTCGAAGGAATTCCTTGGGACAATTTTTTTGAAGGAATTCCTTTGAGAGATTTGCTTGAGACAAATATATCTTAAAAAACAAAGGATATTTTATCCGAAGCTTCCTTCTTGCTCTCTTCTTTCAGAAATTACCTTTTGGATTTTTCAAAATGGACTTTCCCAAAGGGTGAGAGACCCTTCAAGCTTCTTATATGTCCCTTCAGACTTTCGTAAATGATCCTCCCACTGAGAAAAATGCCCTTTGGCCTTTGAAAATGGTCCTACAGAAGGGAAAGATACCCTTCAAGAATTTTGAAATGGTCCTTCTGAAGGGTAACATACCCTTTAGAATTTTGTTTTTTTTGTTCCTTTCCTTCAAAAATATTTTCCATGGGCTTTTGTAAAGGCTCTCCCGAAGGGTAAGGGACCCTTTGGACTTCTAAAAATGGTATTTTCTGAAGGGAAATATACCCTTTGAAAAATTTGAAGTGGTCCTCCCCAAGGTCAAAAGAGCCTTCAACAAAATTTCAACTGTCCACTTGGAGAAGGAAATGCCCTTCAAATTTGTCAATGACCCTTGGAGTATTCTTTGGAGAAGACTTATCCCTTGAAGAACCTGAGACAAAATATTTTTGAGACTAAATCAAGTTTGTCAAGTCCCTTTACTTATTTCAGTTTTTTGACTGCTCATAACTTATGAAGTAATTAAGTAGTGCTCCTTGGAGAACTCAAAATACATTGTCGATGAGTAATTCGGGTTTGTAAACTTGAATTACTTCTGCTTATAAAACATTTAGAAGTCAAGCACTGCTAAAAAATCGATTTGCACTGTGTCCTCAGAAACCCAAAGTCTTACGAATTTGAAAGGTTGAAGACTTCTTTGGAGAACCAAAGGTTGTCTGAACTTGCCACTTTTGCTTGAATGTCCACCTTCTCATACTTGGGCAAAATTTTATATGTAAGCCAATAAATGGCCAATAGTACCCTCAACTTCTTGAGAAACATTATTCTACATGGGGATCAAAGTGTTGGAAGTGTTTGAAACATTTGGATTATAGTTGTTTTGCCTAACATAGTTAGGCTACCATTGTTCTTGATTTTGACCCTGGCCTTGGCTTTGGAAGTTTTCTTTGTAAGGTGGCCTATTTTCTTGATAAGCTTTCTACTAAGGTTGATATGAGGCTTGGTAAGGCCTATTGAAAGCTTGTTGCCTCTTAAAATTTACTAGTTCATTTCCCAAGGATTGGAACATGCTCTTAAGCTCTTGAAAGTTCTTTTATTATTGGGAGTCACTAGATTGACTAGTGAAACCCTTTTCTTGCTTAGGTGAGGGTATATCAATAATTGTAGGCATGGAAGGAATGACAGCAAGGGGAGGAATAAAAACAAGGTGGTCTAATTTTAGGGAATAAAGGCATTGGTGGTCTAGGTGTACGCTTGCCAACCTACACCAGATAATTTTTTGGTCTGATTGCCACCTCATATGCATTTGGCAATGTGTTTCCTCCCATGGACTGGATCATTACTACAATGTCACTGTTTAGGACCTTCAAATAGTAAAAAGAGGAAAAGTTAGGGGTAAGCCTAATAGAGACTGGGATTTTTTCCCAAGTCTTTTGGAACCTTATGCTAAAGTCTTACATAAATTTATGAGGGGCTCTTTAAATTATAGTAACTACTTTACAAGTGACAAATGGTGACTTTTATCTTCAAATATCTTAAATAATGCATCTCCTAACTGCTCCCATGTAGTAATAGAATTAGCAATAAAGTTTCTATAAAAGTCTAAGGATTTACCTTTGAAAGAGATGGCTAATAACCTAATTGCTACATTTTCCTCATTGATATCATGAATGTTGCATAAGTTGGCTATATCCATGAGGTATTCAAAATGGGTTGTAGCTTGGTCTCCAATAAAATAAGGGACACTTTTAAGAGTTGTTATTGGAATAGGATCATATTGAGGGAGGTCCAGTGGACTTTGGACATTAAAATCCATAAAATAACTAGGGGTTGCCATGGATATGAAAGGGTTTAACAAAATATTCTTGCAGGGGTAGGCCTTGAAATTGACTTAGGAACAAAGTTACCTTTGTATGGGTGTGTATTAGCAAACCTTAACCTTTTGACTAAATTTAAAGGTAGTTCAACAAATTCAAAGGGAATACCTCTAAAATTTGACCTTGTTATCACCTTTGGAATGAGATGTATTCACTACTCTACTGACAAAATGTTGAATCTTCTTTTAGAGTCATTAGATTTTGTTTTTTAGAAGCTATAACTGCTACAAATTGATCAAACCAACATCAAACTTTGACCAATCTTCTTTGAACTATGTCCCACCAGGCATGCCAAAAACTATTGTAGCATCAATTTGCATCCTTGGAGAGGGTTGTTCAGGCTCTCTCCAATTGAGATACACTATGGGAACAACCCTAGGTTGTGGGTAACCTATGATGGGACTGAACCTCTGAAGAAGACCGGCTTCCTCTTGATGGATCACCTATACTAATTTTTACAAGGAAAAGGGTTAGAAAGGGGGAAAAGGGATCCTAAGAAATATATAGAGGTGATTCACCAAATTTAAATGATAACTCACATAAGCATGAAGTAAACACTGCATAATCATAATATAATGCTAGCTCACACAATCTCACAAAACTAGCTAGTTACACAAGTGTTTCATAAACTAGGTTTAAGAAGCAATGAATGAAGGCAAAGAGGAGTTCTAAGACTCACTAATATCTTGCATAAATGATATAAATAACACTAACTTAGACCTATAATTAAATTTAAGATGCCTACAAATGAGCAAGAAATAAGGACAATGGGCATGGAAGATTGTCCTTCACAATACCATCATGCACAAACTTTGCTACACATAATTCAGAGGGAAGAGATAGGTCAAGAAAGTATTTATTGCTTCAAGAGGTATTTCATACTAGTTTTGATAGGGTCTAACCTTATCAAATGAGAGTCTCTACTCTTTCATAATTGAGAGAAAATTTATTATCAAAAGAGAGAGAGAGTTTACAATGTGGAAGAAAATAAGAGATATAGGAGAAAGGGGAGAGGGGGGAGCATGCCATCCAAGATCATTAATTGAGATACCACCTTTCTTGAATTTTGAACCATAATTTTTTCACATCAGGACATAATCTATCAAAGATAAATTAACCTTCGTTTGTCTTGATAACCTTTTATCTCTTTAAAAAATAGACTAGAAGACAAAAATGTGTTTTGGATGATGAGTCATGCTCCTGCTAAGAAAGAAAACCCTTAGAGCTCTCCTAAAAATCCATTAAATTCTCCAACTGCTTCTTCCAGCCACCAGATCTGCATATTGGGACTCTACACCATCTTCTACTTGGCTATATTATGAGAATAAAATCCTTATAGCTATAATTCTAACAAAGCCATCACCATGTCTGCTTTAAGCAACTGCAAGTACCTGCTTGTCGAGGATATGACTATATCAAAGGATGAGACACTTCTCCATAAGCATATATCTACCCCTACTTTGTAATCTTAACCCAGGTTTACTATATATGAAAACCAATCCCATTTATTGATTTTCTTATAGTCTTAATGTTGATGAAATTAAGCTTGCTAGGTGTTTGACCTCACTTCAATAACAAGTTGCCACCCTTTTATTTGTATTATGTCTAAAATACCTGTTCTATCTCCATGGAGCTCTAATGATGACACTCTATCCATAAAATATTCATTCTTGTTCAACCTAGATCATCTTCAAACTTGATTCCTATGCATTTGCTTGCCTAGGTCAAAAATAGCTTCATCGACCTCCATCAAAAATCTCTTAGGCTCGACTTTGTTCATTGTTCATCAATCATTAATTCAGGACTATCAAATTTAAACACTTAGTAGCCTCATGCTTGATTTGAGATTTATTGACTTCTTGACCTTGCTCACACCATTGATCTTTCTCTGTACAAATGAATGTGAGCCATAGATATTTTGCTAGTTTAACACACTTAAGACACTTATCACCTAAACATTTACTTTTAGGATCCACTGGCCTTTTAACCCACCACTTGTCATTGATCTAATTTTGCATGACTTGAACATGCTCGATTGATTTAACTGGTAGTTACCACAATCATCACATTTGGTAGCTACACATTTATCTTCAAGATTTGTTGACTTGTTGACTTCTCGCTTGTCATTGATCTACTTTTGTATGATGGATTGCACACCATTGATCTGCTTAGACCTACTGGTTTTTTCAGTCACCGTACACCATTAGTTCTTTGTATGGGCACCCAATATCTTTCCACTTATCATCCATGTAATCATCGTTTAAAATTTTGAATTCAAATGACTATTTGTTACATATTTAACTTGACGTCCCCACACACGTCTCATTATGCTTGTTCAAATTTGAATACTTATAACTTGAGATAGATAACTCATCAAGTCACAAAATTTATAAATAATGTTTAAGGTATGAATAACCTCATGTCTGTGTAATCCTTTATCTCTGAGAGGCCTTCTAAGCATACTCTATAAAATACACAAGCAAAATGGTCTGTTTGTTTCTCTATGACGTGAGATGATAATTTGGTTCTTATAGACTTGTGCTTGAATTATTGTTTGAATCTCTAAGGCTCAGATGAACTTCTAAGGATTTTGAAAACCTGCTTCATGTTCCTAAATGCTATGATCACCATGGAAAATTACTTTATCAAATTTTGACAAACTACACTTTAATTTTACTTAAAGTAATTCAAAAGCTTTACAAGCTATATGTGATCTTTCAACACTCATTCCATCTATAACTCTATTCAGATCATCCATCTAGGCAAAAGGTTTGTATGTGAGCCAAAAAAGGCCAATAGGTGGTTGATTTTCTTATTGCCCCAATGTATGGATTTTTGTTGCAGTAGCAAGACATTATTTGTGAATTCATGCATTATGCTAGTATCCTCATAGAAGATTACATGTAGCCCTGGTACTTGTCAATATCAATCTCCAACACCTGATATATATGTATTTCTCATTCATCATTAGAGCTTAACCTCTATTAGATTAAAATAATTCAATCAAAATGAAGATTTTGATATTTTGAAGAGGCATCTCAATCAAAGGCTTAATATTCTCTAGTATACCAGTACATCAGCGATTTTTGTGCATTATTGAGAATTAGTGCATTGTTCTAAAGATCGTGCAAATTGATAAGATGCCAATGAGTTATTCAAATCAAACAAAATTCTAAGACATCATCACTGATTCATCTTCCTATCAATAGATCCACCATGCATATTATTTGATATTATCCTTGATCAAAATCAACATTAGTTGCTAATTGTTTGTTATATCTAATTTTTATGCAAAATATTTGTGTTGGGTGTAGTCAAATACGTTGTATCATCTACTGTCTTATGTTTTTTTTTATGTCATGTCACTGACAGATCACCATATAAAGATCACCATTTCACCAAATGACAGACCTACTGTAATTAAAACCCATCCACATCTTGCTTGCATTTCTTATTACATAGATAGTTCCAGGTCTTTGTTAATTTTAGTTTTTAAAAGGTATTTTATAAAGTTATGTCCTTTTTATTGGTTATTAACATTTTGAGTCATGTATATGATTTTAAGTTTTTAAGTCATGTCACATGTTTTAAGTTTTCTCAAATCAATAAAGAGTCATAGCTTCCATTTATTCTTAGTTATGATAGTTTGATTAGTCAAAACCATGATGTCTTTTGTTCCTTTACTTTAGGTATTTTAGTTGCTTCAAAGTTTAGTTAGTCAAAATTAATTAGTCTAGTATATATAGGTTTAGTCTAGAGTTTGTGTCTTTTGAATTTTAGAATTTATGTAATCTTATTATCTAAATGTCAGTGTTAATGCATTTTTATAGATTTTTCGTTTATTAAAGAAATTTATATTATACATATCTTTTATAAGTATGTTTTTGTCAAAATCAAAAATGCATTAAGAGTTTGAGTCATTGTCAAAAGAGTCAAGTCAAAAAATTCAAAGTATCTTTATATCAAAAAATTCAAAGTCATTTAGGCTTAGGTTTCATATAGATTCATTGTCAAAAATTGTAAAATATAAGAAAAGTTACCTCACAAATGCATTTTCGCTTGTACGCGACATCTAGATTATGGGGGGTTTCTCCTCAAAATCTTCCTACAATTGAGCTTCATCGACACATGTTTTGAGTAAGCAGCTTCACTTACTGGAGGATGAAGGAAATGGAGGTTAGAAGTTTCAAAGCCTCTCATTAGTCACCAATGATGGGGCATAGATGATTTGGTGACATCTTTTGTGTGGTGTGAATTTTTATTTTTCATTGCATGTTTACAAATAAATAATAGTTGATACAATCATATTCAAGTATTGCTTTTATCTTTATATTTCCCCTTGAGGTAAAGATAGTGATGAGGACCAAAAGAATGTTGTAGTATTATGTTGGTTGTTAGTTAACCAGTAAAACTATCTTTTGTTTGTAGGTTGGTGGTAAACGGAGTGTAAAACCATTCGATGTTTGTAGGTTGGTGGTAAATTGAATGTAAAACCATCCTTTGTTTTTAGGTTGGTGGTAAACTGAGTGTAAAACCATCATTTTTTATAGGTTGTTGGTAAATCGAGCAAAAAACCATCATTCAATTTTGGTGGAAGTTGCAGTATAGGATAATGTCTTTCCCATGTTCGCACTAGGGGGGATTGTTAGGAATAGCCTAACGTTAGTGCTCACATTATAATTGTTTGAAATATTATTATTAATATGAGTTGTCAACTCATTTAATAATAATAATATAGGTAGAATAATATAATATGTGTGTGAGTGATTTGTGAGAACAAATCACATAGAGAGATAGGTGTGTGAGAGAGAATAAAGGGATGCTAGAGAGATATTAGGGGATAGGGATGAGATATCTAAGGGATTAAAGATGAATTTTGACTCCATGAATGTAGGAGTACAAACACCTATAAAATATAATCTCTATCATTGTATTGACATCCTGAATAGAATATCCGAATGAATTATATTTGTATATATTAGATTTTATTATGCAATATTATGAGTATTTAGTTTGTAAAAGTTTAAACCATAAATATTAATAACATATGCATAATGATTTAAAATGTTTGCACAAGGGAGATCTAATATATGATAGTCAAAATAGTAATCCAGATATGCCACTCAAAACATTAAAAAAATGAAAGAAACAACTTGACAAGCAATGAATAAGTAAAATAGATAAAGTGAATGCAATGATAACACCATATTGGGATCCTCATATTGAAATAGTAATATATAAGTGATGATGAATCTTTATGTGAAATATGGAGAGTTGAATGTATAGGAATATATTCAACACCTTTTGTGCTACCATTGAATATTCCCTAAATGAATTCTATTTCTAAAGAAACCATTCTATTATATCTAATAAATTTGTTTTGTTGCATCAAATATTTACTACACTTTTTCTAGATTCTAATTTTTATTATGCAGATGTGCTATCTAATGTCATATAATCCTATATCTTCGCTTTTATGAATTTGCAAGCAAAAATTTTGATTTGATGTCTTATTTTTATCTTAACCTAATTCATCTCAAATTCACAATAAAGAATAATAAAAATAAAATTATGGATTAAGAAATCTCAAGGTATTTTTGGTCTCACATGCTACAAATCAAATCTTATGTAGTTATAATATTGTGTGAATGAAATCTCAAGCAAGGGCTTTGACCGCCTCTTCCTTCTATGTGATGATGCAACCTCATGAATATTCATATAAATCCTCTTTTGGTAAAATTGGATTATATCACAATAGCTTTAATTAATGAATAACCGATGTTGGCTCAATGTGCAAACTTTATCTCAAGTGTAGTACCATATTTGATCAATGAAGATTCTAACTTAGGGAAGGCTTTTTGTCTAATTCTCACTTGGTAAATCACTAGGAATGGTGGGTGTGTGGGTGGGTGTGTGGGTGGGTGTGTGACTTGTTAAGACATGATACACACAATGGATGACCATGGGAAATTTTAAAATAAAAATCAAAGGCACAAAAAATTAGGTCAATGTGGAAAGACCCACACATATATAGAGGACAAATTCAGTGGTACACATGTAGCCACCAAATCTATCCTTAGAGAGAAATATGTCCATAGTGGGTGTAATCAACTCAAAATATAGATAAATTTGGCTTAATATATGAAATGGACATTTGCTTAAGACATAGAAGGCTCAAATATTGGAGAGAGAGTAGTGTGGGTAGAAAATGTCTAAAAAATATACAAATATACATAAGAGGACAAAATGTGAAAAACCAAGTAAAAGGCATTATGGAAAAGGGTACTATACCATGATAAGGTGTCTATAGGTGTGCACATGTCACCAAATTGACCTAAATTTTATCCATCACACTTATTTGGGTCCAAATTTAAATTAAATTAACTCAGTCACACATGAATGTGCCCCAAATTTTTTGTAGTTACCTTGGTTGCAAGTGGTTTGGGTTTTTAATGTCAATTTTAGCATATAAGGGACATAATATCATGGAATATATTCATTTAGGGTTGGTTCGGTGTGCACATGTCATAATAATGACTTACATTACTTCAATCACACCTGTCTTGGCACCAATTTGAATTAAATTGGCCCGATCCTTCATGAATGTATACCAAATCATCCACATTTTATAAAATTGGAAGTTTTTGTTTTGTTATGTCAATTTTTACCTATAATGAACATAATCACATGCAATATCAACATGAAGAGGTGGTTGGGTGTGCAAAAAACATAAAATCAACTTAAATTCCCCTAATCACACCTATTTGGCCCTGAATTTGACCTAAATTGGCCCAATCATGCATGAATGTGCTCCAAATCATCTGTAGTTTCCTCCAATCACAAGTGGTTCATGTTTTTTTATGTCAATTTTTTCCTATTATGGGTGTATTTACATGTAATATCGACATAAAGGGGTGATTATGTTTTCACAAGTCACCAAATCAACTTAAGTTATCCCAATCACACCTATTTGGGCCCAAATCCTACCTAAATTAGCCCAATCACTCATGAATGTGCCTCAAATTATCTAAAATGTCTGCAATCGCAAGTGGTTAGGTTTTTTTTTGTCAATTTTATCCTATAAGGTAAATGAGTGCATGCAATATTGACTTAACGGGATGGTTTTGTGTGTGCATGTCACAAATCCACTTAAGTTACCCCAATAACACTTATTTGGTTTTAAAATTGACTTAAATTAGACTAATATATCATGAATGTGTCACAAATTTCTTCTTTTTCCCCAGTCATAAGTGGTTATGGAGTTTTATTTTGATTTTGGCTTATAAGGAATGTAATCTGACACAATATAGACATGGGAGAGGTGGGGGGTAGGGGGTGTGTGTCTAGGTCAGAAAATCAACATAAGTTTCCCTAGTCACACCTATATTGACCCGAATTCAACTTAAATTGGCCTGATCACATATGAATGTGCCCTAAATAATTCATTTTTGGCATGATCGCAAGTACTTAAGGTGTTTTTATGTCAATTTTGGCTTATAAGGAATGTAAACTCATGAAGTGGTTGGGTGTGTGTAAGTCACCAAATCAACCTAAATTTACCCATGCACACCTATTTGGGCCTAAAATAGACTTAAATTGCCTTGAACCTACACAAATGTGACCCAAATTATTCATTTTTCTGGTCGTAAGTGGTTAGGATTTTTTTTTGTAAATTTTAGTTTATAAGGAGCGTAATCACACGCAATATGGACATAAAGTGTGGTTAAATATGTGTAGGTCACAAAATCAGCCTAAGTTACCCAAGTCACATCTATTTGGGCTTGAATTCAACCTAAACTCGTCAAATCATGCATAAATGTACTCGTAATCAACATAAATGGGTGGTTGGGTTATTTTTGGGTTTGTTCATATGTGGTACACATGCATGCACCTCTACAGTCGTTAATGAATATTGTAAATGGAAGGTGTCTTAAATTGTGACCATATAACCGATGCTATTAGAAGTAAATGTATATCCGTTTAGAACAAATATCTATTTCCTTTGAATATATAACTTAACATCCTACTTCCCAATGATCCCACATTCTTTTTTGCTTGAAAAATAGTGAACTACATAGTTTGGCAATGATTTTCACAATTTGAGACTATTATTATAGCATATATGGCCTATTCACATCAACTTTTATAGATTTCATTGAGAAAATTTGCATTGGAAGGTGAACAGAGTTGTGTCATGGAATCTTGTTTGTTGAAACAAAGGAAATAGAAAGCAAAAACAAATCCCTAAGGAAAAGGAAGCTCCTCAAAAGAAGAATAGACCAAAAAATGGTAGTGAGGGAAAAAGTGAAAGTTACAAAATGAGGTGAATGTATGTCTTCCACTCCAAATTTGGATGCTACCAACAAAAAAATTTAAATTATGAATGTGTAAATTATTAATTAATGTTAAAAAACAACAATGAAAAAAAGAAATTATGATTCTTATAGATCACCAAATTTTTACACATCAAATGGTGGAATTAAAGAAGCAAATGGTGTATTACGAGAATGTAATGTTGAAATTGAAAAACCTAATATTGTATTAGAATAAGCTAATGATGAACTTCATGAAAAACATATCGAAGCAATTAAAAAAATAGGTGCACTTCTTGAGGCAAGATATGATTTCAATATGGTACAAGTTATTACCTTTTCCCCATCCACCTTTGGTTGATAAACAAACTCCTGTAGCATGTAAATAAATACCAAAGCGGTTACTTGAAATTAATGATAATATATTGAAAATTATAGAGGGAAAAAAGCATGGATGTACCATCAAGCTATGGGATTTCAAACCAAGGGGTTTTTTTAGGAACTATTTTTCACCAATTTGCTAACTTTTGACAAATTTCTCAAATATTAGATTCACCAATGAATAATTTTAAAAAAAATCATCGAATTTTTCAATAAAATATCCATTAAGTTTTTAAATTCATCAAAATATACATGTCTTACTAGTAAATTTTATGTTTTTCCTTAGAATTCATCTACCATACATATGTTACATAGCTTTCAAAAAAATGTATTCACCTATGATTAGACACTTCTAAAAATTTATCATTCCTTACAAAATACCATGTTTCTAACTATTCAAATAATTCTTTGAAATAAATTCTTAACTAAATGAATACCAATTAGTTTTTAATAATTTTAAATGTATAAAATAAGATGTGATGAAAAAGTAAAGAACTATGACAAGTAATGTAACTAAGTGGAATAAAACTATGGTGGAAAATTTTATCAATGCAATTCGTTATATAGGAAAGATTATATAGGAAAGAGTAATAAAGACATAGATAAAAATGCAGCATGTAGAGTAATCATGTCTGCTATAGTAAGTTATCAACAAAAAGTTGGATGTTAAGGAAAACTTTTAGTGATCTTCACCTAAATAAGAAAACACTATCTATAATTGTTGTAAAAAGAACAAGGTTAGATGATCCATCACTAAAAGATTGTGTGAAATTTAATGGAAGGTTTCCATATCGTGATAAAAATAATTTTTGCCACTAAGGGTTTAATAGAATAATTTTGACATGAAAACACTAAGGTGTCACCGAATGTTAAGGATGTTTTTAAATTTAGACGTGGAAGTGGAGATTGCATGCCCCATTAAAAACATTTCTTGGAATGTCTCCAAACGAAAATGTATAAGAGATTTTGTGAGATGCATTCAGGTTTGACTATAAGCCAAAAGTCATTTGTGTCTTGTAAGCCATGGTATTGTGTGCCCCTTACAATTCACGTGACATGTTGTAAACTTCACATTGAATTTTCCATGTATCATGATTTATTATTTTGTATATTATTTTAGGCTTGGATATCCAAACCTAATTCAAATGTTCAGATATTCTTCCCTTTTTTATATGAATGCTTTTTTTCTTTGACATGCAAACATGCCAAAATAATTTTTCAGATTTTCCACTTTTGTCCTCAAATTTTCTTGTACTCACCCTTTACAATATTAATAAAATGCTCTTGGCCCTAAAACCATGTCAAGAAAGAGGAAGACCCAAGAACTCTGCATGTAAACACACCGTCCATATTTAAGTATTAGAATGAGAGATTCCACCAACATAAATGCACTACCAAACAAAGGGATTTATAATTAAGAAGTGTGCAAACAACATAATGTTTCACAATAATAATACCAAGGATCAAGGAGTGATCCTTGGTTCTTCTAAATGCCTACATCTCTAACCAACTCACTAGTTACAATATCCTCCAAGACTAGTAGATTTCATGTCCATAAATCACAGAAAGGTTCCTTATATAGTAGGAGCAAGAGGTGATTTGATTATTGGTGGTATGAAAGGTGAAAACATTCCCTAGGTACACCTAATGCTTCTCACACATGAGGATAACTACCACATTTTATGTACATATTAACAATATTGTGCTCATAATACATCTCGCCTTGATAACAAAACTACCTAAGGTGCACTACACATAGAATGTGAATATGACAGACACCAAACTACAAAAAAATCACAACATGGATAATGTGATTTTAGTAGTTGATAAACTAACCAAGGTGGACCATTTTATTGTGGAAAACCTAAATGGTGATGATCTTATTTTTCATCAAGCTTTGTTAAGGAATTTTTTCATCTTCATGGTTTCCCTTGAGTAATAATTTTAAACAGAGATAAGTTTTTTATGTCAAGGTTTTGGACAACATTGGTTGTAGTCTTTGGCGTAAAGCTACTTTTTAGTTCATCTTACCATCCTAAAGCAAATGGGTATATAGAGATGGTTATCCAAGTGGTCAAATATATGTTGCAAATGTATGTTATGGACGAACAAAGTGGAAAGATTTTCTACATTTGGTAGAATTTGCGTATAATAATACATATAGTTATTTTTTGAATATGGCTATCTTTGGAGCTATGTAAGGTCATAAGTGTAGGACTCCCCTTGGATGGGATGTTTTGTAAACAAACTAGTAACATTATCTAAATTTCTTCAAGAATATAATGCTTAAATGATGATAATCACACAAATATTTAAAGAGAAAGAGACCTCAAACAAACAAAAAAGTTATTTTGATCTAAAAAGGTCATTGAGATAATTTCAAGTAGGGGAAAAGGTATTCCTTTGGGTTTATCCTCAAAAAACATTAATTAAATTTGGAAAGGCTTCCAAGTTTGCTCCTCATTTTATAGGACCATTTGATATTATGAAGAAGATCACTCTCATGGGTTATGGTCTAGCTCTTCAACGTTCTCTCTCTCTCATATTCATGATGTATTATGTATTACTATGCTTAGGGAAGTATGTTGTTGACACCACTCATGTTTCAAACTAGAAAAACCTTCAAGTGGAGGATGGGGAAACAATTCACTATAACCATTAGGGATTTTGGATCATCGCATCATTACACTACAAAGTAGGGATGTCCAATAGTTATTGGTCCAATGGGACCAATTAAGTGAGCATAGCTATATGAGAAGATGAGGCTCTCTTCTGTCAAAATTACCCATGCTTGTTTTGACAAGCACAAGAACAACGACTTGTTAAGCAGGGAAGGATGTGACATCCTCATTTTTCTACTTCTTGAATTATAATTGAGTAAGTGTAAAAACACTTAAAATTTAGTTGAGCACTTGATTTGAGGGATTGTATAGTATTATGATGGCATTTTATGATTATAGAAGTATTTATTATTTTATAATAGTTTAGGTATCTTGTACTCATTACTTAGTCACTATTTGATTAATGTGTAATTTTGATTTGATCGTGTTGATTTAAATTTCCTATTTTTGGTATTATTGATGTTGTATGGTTATAGTTACTGACAAAGATGGAGATGGTTTAAGACTATCTAGGTCTATGCCTACAATAATTGCACATCATGGGTAAGTGGTGTCAAGAAATAAGACAAATAGGTATATAACTTTGATATAATATAGTTATTATGGTACTTGTGGTTTGAGTGAGTTTCATCATTTTACTTCTCATATTAATGAACTTTTGGACTCTTGGTTCTCTTCTTCTTGTTTATTGACATTTCTTGCTTGCTACCTTATTCCATGCTTTTGGTGCAATTTGTGTATGGCTGTCACTTCAGTATTTTGGTATTTTGGTTTTGATGTCACTAATTAGTGGGGCACATATGTAGTTCCCTTGCACTTCAAATTTCATGGATTTGACATGTAACAACAAGGCAAATACCCACATGACATTGAGTGGTTAGGGTCATTAACTTTGAATTTATCCTAGACATGTTTTACTACAAAGTTCACTTAAAATTTAAGGTTATAACCTAAGGGCATAGTGTTGTAACTTAACAATGATACATGATGGTATGTGTAGATACATGAATTTGGTATTAGACACTTGTCAATGTCAATATTGACCTATCTTTACCATGCATGACTTATTCGTACACATATGACTCTTTTCTACACTCTTTAACCATTCACCAATCTATGGGCTCAGCCTTCCCAATTCACTATTAGTCACCTATAAGAATACCCTTATATGTGCCTAAGTTGCTTATTAGCCTAATTAGCCTATCTCCTTATCATCATATTATTCTTCTTATTCATCGGACACCTCTGATTACAATTAAACAAATCCACATACGAAATTATCCACCTATATTGGATCCGTCTGCACACCTTATAATGGTCATTTTCCAAAATTCAAATATTTCCTAGGGATCGACCCGTACATTTCGTATGTCAATGGCAGAACAAGTTACCCAAAGAGTCAACTATTTATACAAAGTTAGCATAAGCCTATTCTTATCTAGCACATATCTAGAAATCACTTATCAACACATATTAAGAGGACACCTATCACTTTCACATTGAAAGGAATAGTCTTAAAGCTTCCAAATCCAAAACCCCTCAGAGGATCAATCCCTAGCCAAGTCTGAAGCATCTACAACCAAATTAATTTTGCTAATTGTCAAGTGTCGAAAGTTGAGTTATAATTTACATCCATACTAGTGGATCACTATTGTAAATATACACTGGATAACTATGTGTAGTTTGAGCCCTCTTGAGAGTATTGAAATGTAGGCAATGCTCAACCACTTGGTGGGGACAATTGGGGTCAACTCAACCCATCTTATCCAACCCCTTTTTACAGACAAACCTAGTTTCAAAAGTAGAGCTAGGATTTCAAGGTAGAGATAAAATTCCACATGCATAACAATGAGCTTTTGATATTGCACATAACAACGGTTTACAAACATGCACATCAATCTATGATGGAATAGTATAGCACATCTCACAAAGATATTTTTTGCAAACTACCACAGGTATCTAAATGCTACCATATCTGTCTTGACATGTTCAAATAGTAGTTTCCAGATTCGAGCAACTCTAGATCTAGTTTCAATCCTTCTTGACACTTGTACACAATCTCAAACCCAAACAAAGCAATAACAAGCTAAGTACCTAATCTTCTTGGTTATTTTTATAAATAGTAAAGTAAAATTAAACATTTACTTTTACATTCAGATCTGCATAATTTAGATATACTTTATATAATATGAATACTCATAATTGTATACTTGTTTAGACCATTAATCCAAAATAAAGTAAAACAATATGAACTTATGAACTAAACTTAGCTTAGTATATGGGTGAATTAAACTTAATTTATAACCTAAGACTTTATTTATAAAACTTGACATGGATATGATATATAAAGTTGTGTTATATGTTAAAAAGTTTCGTCAAAGACCACACGTGTTAGGCATGTTGGATTAAGGCATCTTTTGATTTTTTTGTGTTATGATTATGTTTTCTTAACTTGGGTCTCGTGGGCATATCAACCTAAATGTGAGGAGAATTGTAAATGATTGGGGCTTCTTGGAGTGTTGGTTGATTGTCAACCTACAAGGAAAGTATGGAACGGAGAAAGTATTTAGGCAAGGGTTTAGGCCTCAATACCACCATAGATGGAGGAGTAATTGTAGTCCTATTATCCATCGTTATGAAAAATAAATCATTTGAGCTCACATGAGGAGTTGGCATGCTTCTATGAGACCAACAACGTGTTTTTCTTTTAGTTCGATTATAGATCTTTAATGATCAAAAAGAATTTGTGGTGTTATGGTATTCTATTGTGATGGAATAAAGTATAAAACCCTAAGGGTGTGGTTAATTGTTAAGGGACACGAGAAAAAGAAATGAAAAACTACAAAGAGAAAGGGTTTGATGAATTCATTTTGCATTTTGACTTTGGTAGAGGATTAATTTAGCACTAAGTGCATCACTAATTTGAAGCTTGTAGTGTTTGCTTATGCTAACATATTTATAAGTTTGTGGATTATTGAATAAAGGAAATACAAACGAAAAAGAAATGATGGAATGGGTATTGGCATTTTTATTAAGCAATATATTTTTTAGGGTTTTTTTTTTTTTTTTTATTAACTCGTGTTAAGTGTTGAATGTTGATTTTTGGAGGATCCTTGGTGGACAACGGACTCAACAAGATCATATTTGTTGCATGAAAGTAATCACAAGGTTTCAAGAAGCCTAGTGATGACCTCAATGTTCAATAGGGGCCCGGTTGGCACCCTTATCACTAGGGTGCGCTTCACTTTATGAATAGTTCTAGGATATGGATTTTGGAATGCCAAGTTTGATATTTTTCATTGTTTTCTTGCTTGAAGTATACGTTGGGTGATAACCAGTTGTGACTGTGTTGTTTGTTTTATAGTGAACAAAGGAAGAAAGTCTATTGTGGTCTGGTCTTGCTTAGATATGCTCTTGCAATTATTGTTTATACATTTCTTGGGATGGAAACTTGGTTTTTAAGTTCATCTGAAAATAGTATGATATGTTTAGTATATGCATGCAGATTCTTTATGAAGGATGGTTTTTATTTTATTTTAAAATCAAAGGTTGAGCAGCATGATCTTGCAACAACAGGGTATAGAATGTGTTCTAGTGGTGTATGGGGTCATTATACTTCAGCTTGGTTAAATGAAGGTTTCTTTGATATAATAGCAAGGGTATGGGCACTTGGAAATTACCCCATGACCTCTTCTATCCATTATTATATGACATATTGAAGCACATGTGTATCTAAGATGAACAACTTAGTAATGCCCATATATAGCTTGTTAGATATTGTGTGGCACATGTATAACAAAGATGCCCAATGTGCCAAGTTGGGTTGTGGGTAGTTTGTTGCCTCCATCATCCTTGTGTGTGTGAATGAGAAGTTTTTTTTTTTTTTTTTTGTTTGGTTTTTAAAAATGTCACTTCTCTTGAATAATATTTGTTTTAGACTCGAGAGCAAACCTAAGTCATAGACCTAGATGTCTCATGTCTCGACAAGTACCTATGTGTTTGTGCCATCATTATAGAGGTGGACCGATGGTTGGGGTGGTTAAGGCCACCAATGGAGGGCTGGTCTTATGCCATTCCCCATCCAACTTTCTAATTGTCTGGGAAAATCTTCTTGGAATGAGTATATGGATTGCAAGACAATTGTTGTATCATGATTGCATACTTATACCTCTATGATTGAGAGATGATCGAGTATCAATTTATCCTCGTGTCCATAAGACAATTCTATCGTTTTTATGTCATTTATTCCCTGGATTCATCGATTCTTTAAGAGAATCAATATTGTGAATGAACATGCTTAATTGATTCATTCAATTCATTTACATGGAATAGATATAAAGAGCAAAAGACAATAGAAATATTTATATAAATACTGAAAAAGGAAAGACAAATAGTGATTGATCTGGGGAAGGGAGCAATTCTAGATTCTAACCCACTCTTGAGAGCAACTTTATTTAAAAGAGGAATGTACTTGTTAAGTGTACGAGTATGTATCTCGTAATGTGGGGAAGAACGATACAGATATGGTTCATGTGCACTTGTAAGGATTTGCATCTCTCTCTCTATATATATATATAGAGAGAGAGAGAGAGAGAATGTTTTCTAAACCCTGAGACATTATTGTATTGTGATGGTTGTAAAAGTGTGTATGTTGTGTCACTACATCTTAAAGGAATCAATGGAATCTACATGCTGACTTTGTATGTTCTATATTGAATGACTGTATGACTTCAAGATGAACATGTACACTTATTTTGAAAATCTGTAACATGTGGTATGTGATGGATTGTGGACCTAATTATGAATGGTAATATTGTCAGTGTCTAAGAAGAGTGAGTTTTTAGCATAGGTTGTAGATTTTTGTAAATCAATTTTACAAATAGCATCTTTTGATTGAATAAATTGTCATGATGACTTGATGAAAGTTATAAGATGGAATAGAAATTCGTATATACTCGGAGATGGCCTGAGAAAACTGAGGACTGAAGCTCACATCAAAACTTGTTTTAATCATTAACGGAAACTGTTGTAAGGACCTTTCTCACGTGATTGTAGGAAGGCATCCTCAGGAATAATTTGTGTATACTGTTGGTATATTTTCGTCTAAAAATGCAGCCCCATACTAATAATTGTCACTAGGTTATTGCAAAATATTGTTCTTATGTTTAAAGACAAAACTAGATATTGGCAGTTCTTATCAATAGGTTTTCTCAAGCAAGGAGACAATCATGTTGTGAATGAATAGTTGTGAACTCATACTTTGAATCTTTGTACAATCTATTGATATAAATGATAGAAGGTTTTATACGTTATAGACTGGTTAAGAAACTGTGTTAAGTGTTTACAACTCAGTTTTTATCTTTGAAGGAAATCTATAATGTAGGTGATGCAAATACTCTTGGTATACTGCTATGAATGGATTAAATAGAGGTCAGGAGTCTGAACTATCGTGAGATAGCTACGGTCAATTTGTTTAGAGAATTGGTCTCATTTTGAGAAAGGTCTAGACAATTTACAGTGGAATCCATATATATACATCAATTTATGTATATAGTGTCATTGTTGATGAATCACTGCTAAACAGTAATACTGTAAATGACTTTTGTAAACTCTTGTCAAGCATATGCTTTACTCTAAATTCGTTGGATCGAAAAGTAGTTGAAGATATGATGGACTCCAGATAAACACTTCTATAAATGTTTTCTAATGAGGATGTGTAGTGGTTTTAAAGACTAGGTAAAAACTCATTCAATTACTTGTCTTTTGTTCTAATCAAAAAGTTTAATCATTGGAGATGTATATTCTAATCTTTACATGATCTTGGTATAGAAAATAGTATATGGTTGTATACATTCTTTATGTAAACCTCCTTTGTCTAAATTGATTCCAATGGGATCATAGAGATAGTTTTCAAGGACTTGTGTCTCTTTTAAGTTGCTGCAACTCTTCAACATAGTTTGAGACTAGAGGTAGTCATCTCGGAATATTTTGATGCTAGTGTAACTACTATTTTACATAAGAATGTGAGGTTGAATTTTGCCTTCACAAAAAATAGAGTTTCAAAGAGACTCATGATTGTGATATATTGACCTACAGAAGCTTGATAAAATTCTAACGGTAAACATAGGATAAGTTAATTAACGCAAGTGTTTCTTATATAAATCACTAGGAGATTACAATCCTGATCAAAATAGACTATAAGGATGCAACAAGAAACGAAGTCCGTGTAAATGCGAGGAAGCATCATGCTTATGGTTCAGGGTTAAGCCTCGTCCTTTCTAAACTTAGAATAAGGAAAGCAACTCTTAGAGATGTGTCATGATAGCATTGTGATCCTTGTGAAGGATTATGGAAGATGTAAATCCCTAATCATTTAACACTTGTCTCAGTGCAGACCTAAAGAGTACTAATCCAAAGAGAACCAGGGTTCCTAATGCAATGGTTGTTCAAACATGTAGAAATGAAATTTTGTTTTAATGGCCACCTTACCTTATGTTCTTGCCTTATTAGGGGAAAAAAAATGTAGTTGAGATTTTTGGATGTTAAATCACCTTGTGTTCTTGCTTTATTAGAAAGAAAACAATGTAGTTAATGTTAAATTTTGTAAAATTCGATGATACAACTCCACTCATTACTACATTGATCTTCCAAGTAGTGACTATGGTATAGAAAATTTGAATGATGGTCACTTCTCCCATTTGGTAGCCGTAGATATCCATATTTAGCACTTTGATCCTTTATGTAGTAGGGGCATCATGGAATCCACTTTGGCTAGTGCGCCAAAGCCTCCTCACTACTCAATCTACCATACCCTGACATGGGCAATCTAGCTCCATAACATTTCAATAAACGCACCAAAGGGAGACAACGTAAGTGTCTGAGACGAGATATGCAAATCCTATCTACAATCCAAGTGATTAGAACCTCAAGAGTTGCTCTCCCCAAAGATTCAACAATACTACACTTCTCATCTTCGCTTTAGTGCTTGGGTCATCCAACATTCGAGGTACACTAAACTTCATTGACCTTGCATCGTAAGGCTTCCAATGGCACAATATAGAGATTTCTCCCACTAGCCTCACACCAAGAAAGACCACCACAGTCCTTGGGAACATCAAACCCATCGGATTTGTTCCTTGGAGTTGAAAACACAAGACCCTTTTGTATCTAGTTGCCTTCTTTGCTATGATAATAGAGGGTGATTGTTTTACATCTTTAGAGACTCCACAACTCCCTTCAGCGTTCATGGCATACAAGGACCAAATAAGCCTAGCCCTATTCTTCTTGTAGAGACGACGAGTCTAAAGCAACCCGCACCCAGATAATTCACTTCCTCATTTCAGCCTACTACATCTCCACGATCAAACCAGAAAAGACCTCGTGATCAGCCCAAACCCCTAGGGTAAATTTGTAAGACATCGCAATTCTAGCATCCCATAAACCTCACACCCATCACAATTTTTCATGACCTCAGATGTTAAGAGTAATTCTTTGGGACATATATCATTGGCTTTGGGACGACTCCTTTTATGATCCCCTATTCATAGCCTAATATCTCTTGATTGTGTTTTGGTTCTACTCTTTACTTTTATTCCTTTTCTCATTGAAGTTTGCAAAAGATCTATTCATGACCTAATATATCTTGATTGTGTTTTGGTTCTAATCTCTACTTTTGTTCCTTTTCTCATTGAAGTTTACAAAAGATGTGTTGGCACTCCTTACGTTCTCTTCTGCATTAAACTATGCAATTCTATAGGCCAACTTTGGCCTTTTCTGAACATTAGTAATATCTAATTATCCATGTTGCCAATCCTCCCTCGTGTAGAGGCAATTTTCCTCTATTTGAAAATGGCCCATAGCAAGTATTGAGAAAACATGCATCATTGGTGTAGAGGCCATTTTGAAAGCCAAATGTTCCTTCTCATGAACTCTAGACACAAAACACGTGCCCAGCTGCTTTGACATACCCAGATTTATAAGGCAACTCTGAACGAGGCTAGACCCCAAGATGAGTCAAATAAATAACATATATAAATAGCATATGCAATGTAACTAAGTGATGTATTTTACAACAAAATAAAAGGCTCGCAAACCAAAATATATTAACCCAGATGGCATTACTCTACTGCTAAAATTTAGTAAGGATTTGAATGTACCATCATGCCATATGCTAATCTTAAAAGCTTAAAGCATCCACTGCAAACCCTGCAAAGCTTAATTTCTCATCCACGCTTCTTTTTTCAAATCATTACAAAACAGCCAAACCATTTCTTGTCCCTAGGACAACCCAAGAATCGACCCTTAAAAATTTAAATATAAACCTTTAGAAAAAATTTGAAAATTAACAGTAGGTGCCAATATTATAATGGATGTGGTTCTCTAAAGAAACCAAAAACGCTGATTCTAGATCGTAGCTAAACAGTTCTTTACCTGTACAAGACCTTGGAATTAATGCACAACAAAAAGAATCTTCTCGCATTGTCAAAAAACAACGGAGAATAGGATATATCTTGAAATATCAAGATTGGAAACGTAAAATAAATAGACAATACCTAAACCTAGACTCATGGTATTAAAAACAGTGGGTACCCGATGGGTACCCATGAAAACACTACAAAATTGTGCCAAATGAGTAATCATTTAGCTAACCACGGTATGGTTAACAGGGTCAAAACCACGGTTAACGGTGAGTGGTTACTCGTCGTTAACCGCGGTTTTGGTCTTGTTACTCAGTCGTGACCCGCCGAACATAAAGTTATATCAAAAGTTTATAAAAAAAAGATCTTGTTCTATTTTATTCGTTATGGATTTTTTGTCTCTCTCCTTTGTGTTGTGTTGATCATCGGCAATTGGAGGAGGGTTTCAAAAATTGGCATTGCCATTGGAGGGTCACCCTAATAGCCAGGTTCCCAACAGTGCCCTGTAACTGCAACTCATGACATAGCAAGTAGGGTTTTGAAACATTTAATGGCAATAGGCCATCGCAAGGATGATTAAAGTTCAACATTATGATTAAATATTCAAATGGCAAATGATATGAATAGCATGATTAAAAAATAAAATTCAAACCAACAACTTGCAAGTGCAACTACATATAATTCCAAATTCTAATGGGCCATGTATAATTTTTAATCATCCCTGCCATAGCTTGGAGCCTCAAACTTTGAAGTATAATGGCAACCCTACTCCCTGAAACTGCGACCCTCACAAATAAAATTGTATTTTAAATTTTTACAGTTTACTATTTAAATTTTACTATGTTAAATTTTAATAATGAGATATTGTCATATTGTATTATTATCAGAGTATATTTTATTATAAAACACACTCTGATAATAATAAATGACAATATCTCATTATTATTATCAAACTATATTTTATTATAAAACACGGTCTAATATTAATACAATAAATTTTTAATTTTTAAAATTTAATATAAATAATCATAATGATAATCAAAAAATTATAATACGGTCTCTGTAATGGTTAATATGTATAATTAAATTATCAATAATGAATAATATATTTTTTTGATTTCATAATATAGTAAATAGAAAGTCGTCACATTGTCATTGTATCATATTGTTTAAAATTTTTACATTGTATTCTCAAGTCTTGAAAGTTGAGAGTTTAATTTTATTATATTGTAACTTCGTGAATCATAATCACTAATGAGTAATTGTGTGTTATTGTGACTTGTTATGTTTGAACTTCAAATTGCAACTTGAAAATGGCATTCAGTTCTCATGGTGGTAGGCTTAAGTCCTCTGATGACTCAGGGTGAAAACATTGTTGTGAAGGCCCAAAACTCAACTCTGTGATATGCAATTATTGTGGACTTAAGATGAGTACAGAGGTGAATTGATTTAAGTACCACATAACATGGCTTCCAAGGAACATTATGCATATATGTGACAAAACAGCACCTGAGGCTCAAAGGGAGATGGTTGTTGTTCTAGCAGTGTATGAGAAAAAAAAACATAAAAGAAAAAGCACTGTTGATGCACTTGCAGTTGTGATAAATAGAAACACAAAAAGATCTGAATCTGATGTGTTGGTAGCCTTTGGGTCTTCTTTTGCCCCAAGGGTGGTTAGAGGACGAGGTTCACCTAGTGGAAGCAATTCAAGTTCACTTTTACAGGGTTTTTTTTGTTCCTCGAAATATTCCTTGGGCACAACCTTCACTCAAAAATATGGCAAGTAATTGCATAATGAAGCAAGGATGACATTGGCAAACTTCTAGTACTATAAGAACATCCCATTCAATGCAGCAAAAAGCTCATATTGAGAGAATCTAGTAACTGCTTTGACCGTTGTTGGGAAGCGGTTCAAGGCCCCTACTCCTCATGACTTGAGAGGCCCATTGTTAAAGAATGTTATGAAAAATACAAAGATCAATGTATATGAACAATGAAGAATATGGCACAAGGGTTGCAGCATTTTGTCTAATTGGTGGACGGATGCAAAGAACCACATCTTGCTTAATTTCTAGTGGCTTCAAGTGGGCAGTATTCTTGAAGTCCATTGATGCCTCCAACAAAGTGAAAAATGCAACCACTTTGTATGATATGTTCAACGAAGTGGTCATGAAGGTGGATGTGAAAAACATCGTCCAAATTGTGACCGACAATGCAATAGCTTATGTAGCAGCGGGAAGACTTTTAATAATAATGAGATATTGTCATATTGTATTATTATCAGAGTATATTTTATTATAAAACACAATCTGATAATAATACAGTATGACAATATCTCGTTATTATTATAAGACTATATTTTATTATAAAACACAGTCTGATAATAATACAATCAAATTTTAATTATTAAAATGTAATATAGATAATCATAATGATAATCAAAAAATTATAAAACGGTCTTTATAATAGCTAATATGTATAATTAAATTATCAATAATAAATAATATATTTTTATGATTTCAAAATACAGTAAATTAAAAGTCATCACATTGTCATTGTATCATATTATTTAAAATTGTTACATTGTATTCTCAAGTCTTGAAAGTTGAAGGTTTAATTTTATCATATTGTAACTTCGTGAATCATAATCATTAATGAGTAATTGTATGTTATTGTAACTTGTTATGTTTGAGCTTCAAATTGTAACTTCAAAATGGCATTCGGTTCTCATGGTGGTAGGCCTAAGTCGTCTGATGACTCAAGTTGAAAATATTGTTGTAAAGGCCCAAAGCTCAACTTTGTGATATGCAATTATTGTGAGCTTAAGATGAGTACAGAAGTGAATTGATTCAAGTACCACATAACACGGCTTCCAGATAACATTGTGCAGATATGTGACAAAGCACCACGTAAGGCTCAAAGGGAGAATGTTGTTCTAGCAGCGTATGAGAAGAAAAAACATTAAAAAAAAACATTGTTGATGCACTTGCAGTTGTGATAAATAGAAAGGCAGAAAGATCTGAATCTGATGAGTTGGTAGCATTTGGGTCTTCTTTTGTCCCAAGGGTGGCTAAAGGACGAAGCCCACCTAGTGGAAGCAATTCAAGTTCACCTTTACAGGGTTTTATTGTTCCTCGAAATACCCCTTGGGCACAATCTTCACTCAAAGATACAGCGTGGAACAAGTAATTGCATAATGAAGCAAGGATGACATTGGCAAACTTCTAGTACTATAATAAAATCCCTTCAATGCGGCAAAAAACTCATATTGAAAAAATCTAGTAACTACTTTGACCGTTGTTGAAAAGGGATTCAAGGCCCCTACTCCTCATGACTTGAGAGACCCATTGTTAGAGAATGTTGTAAAAAAATACAAAGATCAATGTATATGAACAATGAAGAATATGGCACAATAAGGGTTGCAACATTTTCTCTTATAGGGGGACGGATGCAAAGAACCGCATTTTGATTAATTTTCTAATGGCTTTAAGTGGACAGTGTTCTTGAAGTCCATTGATGCCTCCAACAAAGTGAAAAATGCAACCACTTTGTATGATATGTTCGACGAAGTGGTCATGGAGGTGAATGTGAAGAATATCATCCAAATTGTAACCAACAATGCAATAGCTTATGTAGCAATGGGAAGACTTCTTGAAGAGAGGCACCCATCACTTTTTTGGAGCCCATGCTCAGTGCATTGCATTGATCTTCTACTTGAAAACATAGGCAAAATGTCATGAATGAAAAATGTGGTCGAAGAAACGAAGAATATCACAAAGTATATCTACAATCATTCTCGAGTGTTGAGTTTGTTGAAAGAGCACATCGATGAAAAAGAGTTTGTGCGATCGAAAGCCACAAAATTTGCTATGAACTTCATCACATTGCAGAGCATTGCAGCATCATTAACATCTCTTTAGCAAATGTTTATGAACACATTGGTTGGTGGATTCTCCCTATAGCAAGAAGCTCGAAAGGCAAAAGGTCATGAAGATCATTTTTTATTATGCCTTTAAAGATAACATGGACGAAGTCATCAAGGTAACTTTAGACTAAATTTTTTTTAGTTATCATTTATTTATTTAAAGCTCAAATTTATGTTAATTATAATTTTAAAATTATACGTTATTTGTTTTTAGGTGTCAAACCCTCTAGTTAGAGTTCTTTGATTGGTGGATGAAGAAAAGAATCCAATGAGGTATTTGTATGAGGCCAGGGACAGGGCTAAAAAAAGAATAACAAATTATTATGGAAAAAATAAAAAAATGAGTCCATTCGGTCCCTGATTGATCTTAGATGGGACAGGCACCTCCATCGACATATACATGCAGCGACCTATTACTTGAACCCCAAATTTTTATTTGTAAATTTATTTAGAATTGATGAAAAGGTCATGAATAGCCTTAATACATACATAGAGAGGATGGTCCTTGACGAAGCCACTAAAAACATAATTGTAGATGAGCTACATATTTACAAGGGTACAAAAAAGAAGCTCTTTTTTTCACCTCTATACATTCGAATGAAAACAACCCATCAACCAAAGAAAAAAATAATTTCAAATTGAGTCTTTTAGATTTTGATTGTATCATTGTAATGTCGTTATTTCTTTATAAATGCACACCTAGTTAAATTACAAAGTTATAAATCGCTTATTGCAGATTTGAGATGGGAAGATTATGGTGCAAAGACACCAAATCTTCATAAATTAGCCATCCGCATCTTGTTCCAACCATGTAGTGCTTCTGAGTGTGAAAGAAATTAGAGCTTGTTTGAGGCCATTCACACAAAGAAGTGCAATACACTGACAACACAATGCCTTAATGACTTTGTGTTTGTGTGGTATAATCTTCACCTCTATGTGAAACAAGTGGAAAGAAAAGATAGTCACGATGCGATTGACTTAGATGATATTGATCTATACTTCGATTTAATTGTTCAGTCTGATGATGTGCAACAAGAGCCCATGTTTACCAAGGAGGTTGCAAATTTAGAGAGGGAGGCAGAAGAAACTATAGCGACAGAGCAGAGGCATTAGAAGGAGTTGGTGACGATCTGGAAGATATATTTGTGAATGATGTTCCAAAGGAGTCTTTACCTTCCACTTCTAGGACGCAGCAGAGGAGTTGGAGAGAACTTCTATGAGCCATTGTAGACTTGTAATCTTATTTTTGTTTAAAATAGAGCATTGTACTCTGATTTGCTCAAAACTAATATAAAACATATTTATGACTCGGAGTTTGTGTTCTCTAAATCTCTACATTCATTTCATTTTATTATGTATTTCAATATATTTTATTATTATTATTTTATTTTTGAAGTAGCGATAAAATTACCAAGTAATTGCCGAGTCGCGAGTATGGATCAATTTTTTTAGCTGCCGAGTAATTGCGGATAACGAGTTTTCTACTATGCCTAAACTAAATAGAAGATAGAAGACCAAGGAACACTAATATGCTTCTTGATATATCTCTCTGAATAATGAATGGATTATATGGAATTTGGGATGTTTGTAATTAAAATTAACGTTAAAAATCACATTAAGTCTAATGATATTTAACATTTTTAGGTTAGTGTTAAACTACCGTTCAAGGCATAACCAAAATAAAAGTAGTCAAATAAGTACAAATGAACTATTAATGTTGTGAACTTTGAGTGACAAATGACTAAACAATTCGGGTTAGGCTATATTGGATAGTGCACATATAATTGGCAAGGAAAAGACCCAGTGTTACACGAGTGCACTGGAATAGACTTATCATAGAATTGTTTATACATCATCATTGATGATGCTTAAAAGTTAATGCCATCTAAATTTGGTAAATGTCTATTTACTATTTTCAGACCAACTTGATCTGTTATGAGACAACTTTATTTATTGTAACTTCCTAGAGAGCATTCAACCTGAAGTTCAAATCATTGATTGTGCTGATCTCTCTCTTGGAGAGTCTATTATTGTTTGGTGGTTATCAAAAACCAAATAGGCAGTGCAGACTTATCCATCTTATCTTTCAAAAGATCATCGGATAAAAAAGACGTTCAGAAGACTTGAAAATACCTATGTTTGTAATTAGAGTTTAGCTGCAATCACATCTAATTGGAATCTCACGAGAGCAAAAAATAAATTAATAAACGAATGCAAGGGGTTTGTGTGTCTTCACAATGCAAAATAGCCTGAAAAACCCCAAAGACTCAACTTTCACTGAAATAATTATGAGGAAACTGCAAAATGTTTTATTAATATCCATCAATACCTTTCCAATTTTTTTGGGATTATTATTCTTATAAATATTCAAGAAAAAACAATTACAGTTGAGATGCCAAAAAACACTCACAATAATGATCCATGGGATTTTAAATTCCAGAGATGAACTAACACATTCTACTTTCCTAAATGATTCTTGCTGGTGTAAATAAAAAACAACTCTGTTGGCATTCACCGAATCTATGAAAAATGTTTCTGCTCATAGGGACTTGGCAATGTCAATGGCAACTTTGAATATATTCTGCTTGGGGGAACCTCGTTGTATTAAGGCGACAATATGAAAAATACAGAACATTCCTAAATAAGAAAACACACCCTGAAAATTGGCAAATAAAAGAGAGCCCTCCTATCTACTGTGCTGCTTTAAAAATGTGATCAATAAAACTTTCAAGGAAGACTGCATAAAGCACAGTTACCAAATAAAAGTCAGATATAGATTACCTGAAAATAATCAACAAGAGATGTAAAAAGTCTTGCTTAAGACTTTCAGGGAATAGAATTACCTGAAATCTTAACTGTTGAGTAAATAAGAGCAATTTGAATAACAATTACCTTATTGCAGGGAGCTGCCATTGGTAAATAATGTCAGCCTATACAATTGAATCTATAATTTCACGAGTCAATTTACCTCAAAATAAAGTAGCATCAATAACCGAATAAACTCTGTTAGCAACCATGGAAAATAAGTTCATTGTCAGTAATTACAAAGAGTAGCCATTTGGCTTACTCACCAAAACATTTGTCATTGGCAGATACCAATATTCTTACAGGCAATGCCAGCAATTTAGGAAAGCAAATACAGCCAATAAGCCAATTGCTAACCAAAAGTAATTCATCAACTAAGGGACAACTAAATTAATCTTTCTTTCTTGCGTGTTTATACTACAAATATATCTGCTGATAGCCTCTTTGACCATGCTAAATGTAAGAGCTATAAAATCAGCCTTCTGCTTTCCTCTAAATCTATTCTTAGGGAATCAATCTGTGGATGTCAGGTTAATTGGGTAAAAGCCTCCACATTTATATACAGGTAAAAAATTACCTAACTGACCAGCAGTCCAAGACAATTGGAACCATGTATAACTAAAAATAATGCTATCAGCATACAGGACTTGACCTTAAGAGGTTAGATAAGGTTAAGCTAACCGGTAGAAACAGACATAGCATGGCTTCTGCTGTCGAGAGATAAGTTAATTGGGTAAAAGCCTTCACATTTGTAGGCTGGCAAAAGATTTACCTGTACCGACCAGCAGCCCAAGACAATCGGAGCCATGACTGACTAATAATAAGACTAGCAGCATAAAAGTATCAACATTTAGAGGTTAGAAAAGGTTAAGCTAACTGGCAGAAATAGACACGGAATGGCTTCTGCTGTCAAGAGATCGTTTTCTCCCATCTAAATTAAAAGGTGTTTCTTCTCTTATACCATCCTTTAGCAATGACTCATCTACACCAATGTCCGAGTTGTTCTGTGGTTCAAGCTGCTGCCCAGTTCTATCCTCCTCATCCTTTTCCAGTTTGACGTCTCTAACTTCCTCTTCTGAACCATTCGGCAGTTTTTTCTGTAAGAACACAAATTAGAAATCATATGAGACGCAAATAATGCACCACTGATCTGAATTTTGCTAGTTCATTAACACTAACTTACATAGAAAGTAGCATTCTCAGTAGAAAACTTTCTGCATTCCTCTTCCAACTGATTCAACTGTCTTGAAGGCAAGATTCTCAGCTTTCAGTGTTTCAACTCGTTGAGCTAACTCCTCACACTCGGCCTGATTCAAAATTCACCTTGTGGTACAAATCAAAATTCAACACCAATGATGAAAATTGTACACAACTAATATATACTGTGATTCTAGATCTGGTTCATATGCACCCAAAGTCGGAATGTTTACCTGTTTACGCAACCTTGACCGTCTTGCAGATTCCCTGTTTGACTGTTTTCTTCTTTGTCTTTTAAGTTCCCTCTCATCCTGTGTATTGACAAATCAAAATCTCAGATGCTTCCACACCCATGAACCAAAATACAGCCATCAAATATGGTAGAGAAGATGTGAAATCAAACCTGATGGCTGATATAGGACTCAAAAACATAAATGGTGTGATTCTGTGAATACAAGCCAAAGAAAATAAAAAAAGGACCTGTAACCAAAGTTCTTCTGGAACACCATCATGAGGAACCACAAAAGGCATGCTCTGAGGAGAAGGAACCATCGCTGCAGCTTTAAGCATTGCAGGACACTTCCCATGCATAGTGGAAGTAGCACTGCATGACCCACTCCAGTAGTCCAGTCCAATATTTAAGTTGGTCTTCGGCCCTGCGACTGTGGGAGACTTTGCTGCTATGGAGATTGGTACAGCTGCTATAGCTAAATTTACAGTTGAATTTGTTGCTTGTGCTCCAGAAGCACTATATTCACTCCCACAATGTGCATTGTAAGAAGTTGCATTTGCATTTTGTGTCTCAGCGGCTGCCCTTCCACCAGTGGAAAACATCAGTATGGGAACTATTGAAACTAAATTGCAACCATGCACATTATATTCTCTAGCATAAATGCTTCAAAATAACACCAAAGATTTACTCAAGTGAAAACAAGCATAAAATGATGCAGAAAAATATATAAACTGGCATACCTTCAGAGGATTTCTGCTCAAATAGCATCTTTTGTGTTGCTCTTGAACCCTGGCAGAACAAATATATAAATTTTGTAACAAAAATGTATATTGAACATGAATAAATATAAAATGCTACATGATTGTTTTTAAATGAAAGAGATCTCAGTTACACTTACTTTGGTCTAATCATATACATTTTTTTTCAGTGATCACATAGATTTTAACTTTGAACTTACACCAGAATTTATAACATTATTGCAAACAGATGTTCATTTAGCTAAGGCAGTGATGGGTTCCGCCAAGTCTACCTTATCCTTCTCATAGTTAATCTTGGGTTAACCAGGCAGTTCCGAATATGATTATTAGTTATAAGTAATGCTTGGTGGTATGACTGTTGTTAGAACTTAGATCAGCAACAACGAGGCCACTGGGAGATCAATAGACATACAAAACAGCACAATTTTAATGTAAGAGGTACAAAAAACCATAGTTTTAAAACTCAGACTCAGCAAAAATTCAGCAGCCCAAGAAATTTACTCAGATTCACGTCTCTGCAATTTTTATTTTTATTTTTTAAATCATTAAATAAACTTAAATAACATGTAAAATACTATTAAAAAGCACAAGAAATGAATGTAGAGAATGCATAGGTATATTTTCTATTAGTTTTGGACCAAAAAATAGTGCAACTCATCAATGCACCAGAATATAATATGATAATTGATTATCTTCATAGAAAATTACAAATCTATAAATATTTTACAAATTCTTCTGCCGTCATCGGCTGCACCCTGGATGTGGAAGGTAAATATTCTTCCTCGAGAACAAAATCATCTTCAAACATGTCATCATCCTGACCGACCCCTCCCGATGCGTCCATTTGTGTTTGTGCCTCTACTGCCACTGCCCCTTCCGATGCTTCCCTCTTAAAAGTTGTGATCTTTTCCTTGGTAACACGGGCTCCACATCCTCAGCAATCCAATCTGAGTTGAAGAAATATCCCAAGGAATTACAGCAGCAGAATGTTTGCTATTGGTCCCACACTTTCAACTGCCTTGCACCATCTCAAGGATATCACAAGGACGTTTTTTCAAACCCGTCATCAAGGCACAATACCACATGTTGAGTTACAACCCATGCCATGACATATAATGATGTATGTTTGTTACAAACGTCCACAAAAGTTACCTGTTGCCCAAAGCCATGTTCCACACACTTACAAGACTTGTGCAAATTTACATTACTCAGATTTTATACTGATAGGGAATGAGTGTTATGGCTATAGGTGAGGTCAGGCCTATTTCTATAGGTGTTACAATAATTTTGGATCGGCTCTAAGTGAACAGCATTTGTAGATGCTTCTTTCAATAGTAGTACTGGTGGATGGCTTATTGTGGAATAATCTCTTTTGGTGAAGATTAATTTCCATCTTGCAATTGTTGGATGGTGGGGTGGAAGTTAGAAGCACCTTAATATCTCTTATTTTTTGGCTGAATCTCCTCAAGTAAATATCCCCAAGTGGCATTTTACTTCGAGTTACTTGCATCATCACCCGTTATATCTTCCCTTGCTTACTATTAGTAGGAAGTTTGTGTTGTACAATTTTGTGCTCTCCTTCAGCGTTTAAGCCTTGTCTTTCTAATCCTTTGTAATTTGGATATTTGCATTTTTGTTTCTTAGCTTTTCCTCTTTGCACCTTCAGTGCAACCTCCATAAAGGTTTCTTCCAAGGAAAATATTATTTGCAAATATTCATAATCAGGCGAATTTTAGGGATTTCTAGGCTCGGGATTGGCTATGTGGGTAACATCGGGTCGCACAGCAACTTGCCAAAAAAATCCATACACATTAGTGACGTTACCATATCCTGCTCAAATAGTCAGATCGTTTATAATCCCAATGGGGTTTTTTTGGATCCCCAACAAATTGATGGTCTAGGGTTAATTTATATACTACAAATTAAATGCTATTTTTCATCCTTGCAAGTTGTAACTTCGGCAAAGTTCAGCGACTCGGCCAATCTAAAAGGCTCCAATAAATAGGTGATTCAACATACCAATAAATCAAACATTCGTGAATGCGAATCATGAAATCCATTGATCCTATTCAAAACTCTTCCAGAAGTTTAGTTTATGGCCTATAGATAAATCTATTGATCCAATTTTAAACATGTTTGTGACCATTTCTGAAATTTTATGGACTTGTGCACTTTTATTAGATTAGTAGGTTTATATTAAGCTTTTCTAAGCTGTAAAACTTTTCCATCCCTGCAATGCTTTTCTAACCTTAAAATGCTTTACCATGCACACAATGATTTTCCAGCAAAGCAAAGCTTTTCCACTCTAGCAATGATTTTACAGAGCCGTGATGCTTTTATAGGCATGCAATAATTTTACAAGCATGCAATCCTTTGTAGGCATGTGATGCTTTTGTAAAGTTTTTTTAGGCACGTGATGCTTTTTTATGCATGTGATGCAAGTTTAGGACTGCGATGATTTTACTGGAATGTAAATTTTTTATAAAAATGCAAATTTTCTAGGCATGCAATGATATTTTAATGATTGACACTATCAATGATAACAAAAATGAAATGCCTCCGCTTGAAGACATACCATTGAATGAACTTGAATCTGCATCACTTGAAGGATTGGATTTCAACTCTAATTTTGGGATGCCAACATCTCTACCCAATTGAATGTTGGAAGTGGAAATTCCAGTAATCGATGAAATTATGCCACCATAAATGCTCCAGGGACACCGATTTCTTCCAGAATGTATAGCAGTACAAAATACTTATTGGGTATGTATGCATGTTTATACTGTTCAGAATTATGCGATTTCATTATTCCATTGTAAGAAACTATTATAAACTAGTTATTAATTATTTGAAAAAGTTTAGAGGTGAAGACACACAATGCACAATCACCAACATTTACGATCCTTTTGCAATATAAAATAAATTACAAGAAATTACATGTTTGTGCTCATTTCTATACTTTCAACATTTACAAACTTCAAATACATGAGAAGCTTTTGTAGTCCTACAATGCTTTTCCATGCTCAAAATTTGACAAAACAAACACACAAAACTTATCATAGAGGAGGAAGTTTGTCAAGTGGTAGATGCAATGCATTCCTAACCTCTGGCACTAATGACAAAACATCGCCTTTGAGAGTCCCCATTCTTCCATAACATCCTCTAGACAACTATTCCAGCCTAGTACATTAGCTAGTGTGGTACTCACCTCCTCCACTGAGAGGGCATCAAATCAGTAGAGTAATAGCTTGGTTAAGTCAATCTCAACGGCAAAATCGATAAGAAGATAATTGACCCATTCTTGATGTCATTTGATCAATAGACCTAAGGCCTTATTCCTTTTGCTATCCACCGTCTGATGAGTTAAAATAGTTTAAAGTTGATGCTCCTCCCTCTACATTTGTTGTAAATCTTCTTAAGGAATGTCCACCTCTGCATTCCATATGCAATCACTTGCAACCCTAATGCTTTCACATAGCTTACTAACCAAATAATGTTCCTCTAGATGGAGAAACCAATTATATAAAGGCCTTCCTAATATGATGGCTGCCTCCTTTTCTTGGACTCCTACCAAATGATTTTCCATAGTGTGGACTTCATGTTGTAACTCTTTCTTGATTTCAGTGATCCATTGTTTGGATCTACCATGCTTCTGTGTAAGTTGGCCAATAGAATGGGATAGCTTGTCAAGGTTAGGAAAACCTTGTGTATCCCCAACTTCATGCAAGATCTCTGAAGCATCTTGTATCAAGGTCTCTTGAAGCTTCTTTGTGGTCTCAACAAAATCAGAATACTCATGATGAACCACAATAAGCCAAACCTGTACTCCAACCAACTTTTCTACACTATGAAAAATGGTAGGATTGATCATCAAGGTCTGAGGAAAAAGAATAGCTTGAGAAGTTGGATTTGCTTGCAATTGTCCACTACTAGCTGCTATGACATTGGACAAGGACAAATTGTGTACCAATAACACATGTTTACTCTTTCTTTGCCCAATATTAGGAACAAGATATGTTGACCCATATTCTTGTTTATAGGGTTGCGACACTTGTCTACCAGTGTACTTTGTGTCTTGAGCATTCTCCGCATTTGGGTTCTGAGCTTCGGGGTTTGAACTATGCTCCCCTTCCTTCGTATTTGAGGTTTCACACTCATCATCACTATTCTAGGCTTCTTAATTCTCCAAGTCCTTTTGCACTGCATTTAGACCCTTCGATAGCAAAATAAAGTCTACAATGTGTGGCATGCTACTTGAGCGTGAGATTCAATATAAGATTGATCTTCAGTTTCTATGACAAGTGGTGGTGCTTTGGGAGGTGGTTCTTTAGTCAATTCCTCCGATAGATTTTCCACTCCTTCCAGTTGATTACCTTCTTCCAGTGTGGGGGAATTCGGTTCAATATATTCTTGCAGCATGTTCAAGGCATCTGATATTGCATGCAACCTCCCTGAATTGTCAACATCCTCTCCCCCCTTTCTTGACAATTTTCTAGGTATCCTAGCCCCTCCTCTCATACTTCAAAGATGAACTTGAAGTAGGTGTCCTCATTTAATCTTTAAGTGTGGCCGTGGCAATCCCTACAACTTTTCCCAAATCTTCCAACTCCGGGAAATCATCATCTAGACCTATCACAGAGTCTCAATCCCTTTGGAAGCGTCCCCTGCCACAACTTGATCTGTGAAGTCACTCATCAATGGCTTTCCAAGTGTAGTAACTACAGTTTCTAATGGAATTTCTTCTTGTGTGTTTTGAGTGGCTTTCACATTCATATGCACAATGTCTACCTCCTATCATAATGTCACTGGAATAACTTGAGGTAAAGAAGAAGAGTGAGTTGAAGGTCTTGCCTCAATACGGGATTCAGCAATACTCACCCCTTCTATTGTAGATTTAGTACCTCTTACAGTCCGCAAGGACTCGAGAGTTGTTGGTTACTCTATATTGGACATTCCATATTCTTTGGCATTCTCAAAAACCTCAATCCAAATAAAGTGAGCTCGTTCCTCATCAATTGATGGCCGATTCCCTTCACTCAATGGAATAGCCTTCTAGGCTAGAGTGGCCTTATCTGTGGGGAGGGCTGCTAGCATGTATGTATATGAGGTCACTTTGGTTTCTTTTGATGTCTTTCCAGAAAAGAACATGACTTCTTCATTACTTTAGTGGCTTCTTGTTTTTGGGAGTCATTCCCCAAAGGGAAGTCCTTCCAAACTTTTTTCTTTTCCCTACTAATGTTGGCTTTAGATGAAAGAACCCTTCCTACACTGCCCTAATTTTTCTGATTTAATTTGGGACTTGGATCCTTGCTTACAACATTAGATAACAACACCCAAGCATGTATATATGGAAGAGAAGATAAATAACATAATATAGAACCCAAAATACAGCCTTTTCAATACTGAAATATGAGCGTTTACAAATAAAATCAGACCTGATATGATTGTTGGTCTGTTTATGACAGCCGAGGATTACAATGAAACTAATATTATTTTAGATCAACAAATACAACTTTGCATACCCGGAAAAATGGGGGAAAAACCCCATACAAAATGAAGTGCACCTTGCAACCCTAGGCACCTCCTCCAAAAGAAATATATTTTGCCTTTGAATGTGCCGAAAAATGCAAGGAATGGCACCAACAATTGCAACCAAACCCTAGAAGGGTGACGTCAGCCTTTAAGGGTAATTTTTGCCCTTCAATAACCCCCCAACCAATGGCACCACTGCTGGAATATAATGATGTATTGAAATCACCTTCAATCTGCCCTGAAAATGTTGCCCTAGCTGAAAATGGAAATCTGGGAATGCACCAACAAAATCTTATATGAACACTTGCAATTTCTGGATGAAATTGCCCTAGATAATTGAGGGTTTCCGTCCCCAAATATATGAAAACCAATAGAGGGTTTCCGTCCCCTACAGCTGAACCTAGAAGAGAGTTTCCGTCCTCCACAAAGCTCTGAATGAGGGTTCCCATCCTCAGACAATCTGAAGCGCTGCTCTAAAATTGCAAAAAAATCTGATTTGATAAAAAGTCATGAATCCTCCATGGAATGAAAGAAGGGAATAAATAGACCCCAAAGCCAAACCCTAGACTCCAAATGACAAATAGGGCACTTTTTATCACATTTCGCATCCCCAACATGAGTCGCCCCCCCCTTAGGGAAATAATCACTTTATTTTATTTTATTGCTTTTTTTTATAATTTTCACTTTACTTTAATAAAGTCATTTCGACTTTATTAAGTCACTTTATTATTATAAAGTCACTTTATAAAATATAAGTCATTTTAACAAAGTACTTTTATGATAAAAGAACATAAGTGACTTAACCCAAGTTTTTCTCATAAAGTAACTTTATAAAAATGACTTTATAAAATAACTTTGTAAAAAGTCATTAAGTCACCTTGTCGAAAATAAAACTCCTCCACGGTACAAATCATAATTGCCTAGTAAATCATTCCCTTAACTCCATTGTTAGCCTATGGAAATGTTGGAATAGACTAACCCAAAACTCTGTGATATCTCTTAGGAAAGAGGGGACATTACAGTCCTCCCTTCCTGGGATTGCTTGCCTTCAAGCAATCGCATACCAGCACCTGGATTCCAAAATCCATCTCATGAAAACTCTACCATGCAAACGCTGCATCATTCTGTTTACAACTGTAAACCAAAACTGCACTCTGCCCTCTTGTGATCCAATGACCAAAGCATCATCACAATAGTAGGATGTTAAAACATAAGCATACTCATTGAGCCCTCCATGAATGGTAAAGTCCATATCTGAATCAAATCCAGCGGTTATGTAGAGATCAAAGTGTCCCAATGTACTAGCAATACCAAACAATTCTCCAACCTCTGTAGATCTCTCATGGCTGTGTAGAGTACTCCTCACAAGTGCAAGAAAATGTGTAGTCACTCCTAGTGGGTTGCTGGTATAGAACTGAACAGCAGCTTCCCAACTGAAAATGTGATCCAAATGAATGTCAATGTCATCACCAATGCCATATGGTGATAGAGCATCATCCATACGCCATCCTCTAATGATGAAGAGATGATCAAAACCTCTCCAAAGTACCCAAACTACTGCTGTCCTCCAAATGTCTTGTAGGATATCCGTGAGCAATATAGTAGGACAGCCATCTCCTATCAAAGTATGAAGATAGTCCTCATGAACTAGGGCTAGTACATCTATGCAAACCTGCTCACCTCCATATCTAATGCCATACTTTCACTTCACCTCCAAATTATGCCCAATACATGCACGTGTCTCCATGGCATGCATCACAAATCTAGGGAATAGAGCAACTACATACTCTACCCAAGAGTCATCAACATGATGGAATTGTATCTCATTATATGTAAACTCCTCAAGTTCTCCATTAATGACCAAAGGCTCAACCAAATCTGAATCACCAATGTCTCCATCTATCCATGTAGGTAAACTACTAGTGGTTGATCCACTAGGTGTGTGCTCCATCATGCAATCCAAGTGTATGTTGTGCCTTGAATAATCCTGATTATGCAAAAGTGAAGGACTGCTGTCCAAAATCAGAGAATCAGAATTGCTGTTATGCCTTTTAATAGTGCCTTCCTTCACCTCTCCTTCCATGAATGAATGCTCATTCATTAGTGCAGGTCCAAGGGATGTCTTCAATGGAAAATCAAGTGTGTTATGTGCCATAATTTATGTCCCATGGCTGCAAGACAAATCCCCGTGTGTATAGATCCCCTTTATCTTCATGACTTCACTCTTTGCCAAACTCAACTCCAAACAAAGTGACTCATGAACCTTTGCTAAAAATCATATTTACACAAACTGAATCACTTATGACTCCGTGTGAACTTCCATCATTAGTGGCTGGTCCACTCTCAAACGAAGGCAATTCATGATGCAAATCAGGTACATGAACAAAGTCATACCTCTCCAAATCTGCATACTCTTCTTGCTTGCTTTCGTCAAGAGTCTCCTCCTTTGTTTGCTCCATCACTATGTATTCTTCCCTTGGAAGAAGTAGAGATCTAAAGTAAGATCTTTGTTGTTCCTTTGCTTGATCTAGCTGTTTGTGACATTCCTTGATCTCTTGTAGGTGCTGACTTGCTTGGGCAGCAATCAACCGTGCTTCCTTAGCTCCTTGCAACCATTCATCACACAATCTTTGAGTTCCCTTCATGCTATGATATGAAAAATCAGATTGTTTGCAACTTGAATCCACAATAGTTATCTCATGTTTAGTCATCACATCTTGAGTATCGTCAAGATCATCCTCATATGATTCATCTATCACCTCATGGTTATTTGAGGGTAATGGAGTGATTTCCATAATCAGAAAATCAGGACTGTCATCATCAAGTGCTGGTCCAAGAGTTGTACCCAGCTGAAAACCAAGTGTATTACTTGTCTTAACGACTATCCCATGGTTGCAAGTCGTCCCTTCATTGACCTTCAACTCTTGCCCTACTAATTGACTTTGATCCAATTTGTCCAAGTCAATTTGTTCATTACATAACACATTGCCTTCATATGTATTAACAATATCACCTTCAAGGTCACCCAACTCAGAATTTGATTCCTTGCAACTACTATGTAGAGATGGTGAAATATCCCATGGTATGCTTCTTCCATCATCATTAGTCACCAATAACCCCTAAAAAGGATCTTGTGCATAAAAAAGGATCTTGTGCATAACTACCAACCCAAAGAGTGACTCCACCATGCTAACACTGTGATACTCTGATTTTCATATGGTTCCCACCAAGAGTGTATTTAATGCCGCTTGAAAATTCAACATCAATGGTATTCACCCCATCAAACTGTAGACCACCATGGTACTCCCTCCCTTGTGGTCAACCCCACAAGGCCAACCAATATCTCATGATGATCCAATCCACAATAGTCCACTATAGAAAGTAACCCATCAACAATCCCAGAGGGCCCAATAGACAATTCAGCTGGATTCACCTCATAATCACACACCACACCTAGATCCCACAACTTACTTTTGTTAACACAAACAGGAGATACCTCATGTGTGATGGTTTTTTTAAACAACTCACTCTCCAAGTCACCAATATTGAAATCCTCATGTACACTTCTCTCCGTAGGTTTGGATTGGGAGTCAAACTGATACACATCTGAACTACCATAACTAAAATGAGATAAGAATTCACCATTATACGCTGATTTGAAAGCTTCAATGTATTCACCTTCATCATGCTCTTTTTCAACAACCTTATTATTTATGTTCATTCTACTAGTGTCCTCAAGGAGGCTAACAGTCTCAGAAACTTCATTGGATAGATCTGATTTTGTACCAAGAGTTGTTGCTTTGTCATCTTCATTAAACACATCCTCAACATATGTAGATGCATGCTCAACTTGTATACATTCTTCCCTTGGAAGAAATAATGATTTGATGTATGATTCTCTGTGTTGCCTTGTATTATCTAGCTGATTGCATTGTTCTTTGACTTGTTGAAGGTGTTGTTCTGCATGTGCAGCCACTAACTTAGCCTTCTTGGCTCTTTGTAGCCAACTGTCATACAAGACTTGAGTCTTGTTCACATCTTCCAAGGTCTGGTATACAAAATCAGAATGTTTGTGGCATAAATCCACAATACATAATTCATCTTTAACACCCAAAACCTTGAATACCAATATTAGAAGACTCTACAATACCATCATCCACATGTGAAATGGATGTTACCTCATGATTAGGACTGCTGTTGCAAAAATCAAAATAGGTGTCATACCTTGGTGTCATATTTTCAACATCTCTAATGGGCTGATCAATGATTGTAATCTTTTCCACTTCATGATCAACAAGATGACTCAATGGTGTGCCATGTGTCTCCTCTTGATCCAATGTTATTTCTTCTTTAGGACTCCCACATGATGACTGATTTCTGCATTGATTGTAATCACTTGTAGGCTGCAAATTGCAAACAAGTGATTCCTCTTCCTTTCCTGGTTCTTGGATATTTAACACTTCACTTTTCCCAATGCTTTCTTTCTTTTCTTGCTGCTGATATGGACTAGAAAACATCAAGTCATCTTCATCCTCATCTGGTATACCCAAAAATTGTGTGTATGAAAGCATGTCTTGTATCTCTTGAGGAAGAGAGCAATACTTATCATAGCTGGCCATAATTGTTCTATTAAATGGAGACGAATCATTAGTGTGCCTAATTTTCCTTGAAAGTGAATCTTCAACATGCTGCAATTTTTTAAGCACCCTTTGTTGTGAATGGTGAAAGTCCCTCAACATTTGTTCCATGCTAGGCAACTTCCCCATAGTTCCCATCTCGCTGTCCACAACCACAACTCAAACCAAACTGAAGTACAAACAACCGATCTTTACCCAACAGACTGGTAAGATCATGCTTCTGATACCACTGAAAGAACCCTTCCTACACTGCCCTAATTTTTATGATTTAATTTGGGATTTGAATCCTTGCTTACAATGTTAGATAACAACACCCAAGCATATATATATGGAAGAGAAGATAAATAACATAATATAGAAACCAAATACAGCGTTTTCAATATTGAAATATGAGCGTTTACAAATAAAATCAGACCTGATAGGATTGTTGATCTGTTTATGACAGCCAAGGATTACAATGAAACTAATATTATTTGAGATCAACAAATACAACTTTGCATACCCGGAAAAATGGGAGAAAAAACCCATACAAAATGAAGTGCACCTTGCAACCCTAGGCACCTCCTCCAAAAGAAATATATTTTGCCTTTGAATGTGCCGAAAAATGCAAGGGATGGCACCAACAATTGCAGCCAAACCCTAGAAGGGTGACATCAGCCTTATGGGTAATTTCTGCCCTTATGATCTTAAAGACAAACACTTTTCATGCATCCCAATATATAGCCAATATACACCCACAGCCACTAGGCATTTATGCAAACACTTGGCAAGCAAAGGTTCTTGACGAATTATGCAAATCACTATATAAACAACCACCTTCAGCCAATAGGGATTTTCACAAACATTTGGCATGCATACTCATATGAGAAAATACAATCTAAGAATATGCTTAACTAAAAAGGCAAACGGCCAGCAACTTATTACTCCACTCTTGTATTATGATGTTCAATAAAAAGACATTACAACATGGCCAAGGCTCTTGGCATTTACAATGATGTCAAATATTCTAATGCTGATATGAAGTGCACCTACAGTTGCAACTCAAAACCAACCTATATGCAATGATATGATGAACAAAACATAGAGGACCCTGATTTAAAATGAAGCGCCCTTGATAGTAGATGATGGAAACCACAATAGAGATGTCAAACGATCAATACTCAAGCTAAGTCGACCTCCTATGCAAGCCGCCCCTGTTCTGGTCAGCAATGTAAAAATAAAATAAATGCCAACATTTTCTAGCTCCCTCAAGTGCCAAACATTGTTGCCATGACCCTAGGAGAGGTGCACCCTAGGTGAGAAGTGAAATCAATGCCTTCTTGGACCTCCACAAACAAATTTGTCCCTTCCAATGGCACCCTTGTTGATTGATTGGTGATTTCCAGATTGTTGCTATTTAAAATCAAACCACCTCCACAATGCAAAATGCCAAATAATGATCACCAATCGATGCCAAGAAGATGTGCAATGATCTCCTAAACAAACTCCTCAAATTTGGCCCTTGGCCACTAAATTTGATCCAAGGAGATGACTGAAATATCACCTCCCACTTTGCAACAATATCAGCTAATAATTTCACAGCCTCAAAGTTGCCAACCAAAGAGAGCTTTTGGTCTCAATGATCGAATGTAGAATCTGCAGAAGCCCTAGGCTCCACAATAAACTTAATCAAATGCCAATATCAAATACTTGGATGCTCAACAATGGGCTCTTAAAATCCTTTTATTCTTTCTTGGAGGAGCTCAGACACTTTTCTTGCCAATGTGGTATAAAAGATATATTTTCCACTTTCCTTTTTATTTAAGTGACTTTAATTATTAAATCCCAAAGTCCAATATTTAAATAAAAATATTAATTTATGGACCTTAAAATGGAGGCCCAAATGAACTCAGAATTCAGTGATCTATAGCTCGCCGGAAAGGTCTCGACGAGACGCTCCATCTCCAACATTAAAAAACTCAAAACGGACAGAAACCCTAATTTGCCAAACATAGCAAGTCCGAGCCCTAGGTCCGAAATCACCTGGAAAGACATCACTGCAATCCATCTAATATCACTAAGCTCAATGCAACATCTGGGATAGCCAACGGCTGACTGCCAAGTCACCAAAAAAGCGCCAAACTAACACTATAAATAGCAGTGTTCTCCGAGGACCAAAGAGAATAGACCCACAAGAACCCAAAAAGATTATCGCCATGCAAGCACTTCCTATAAATAGTAAGTACGGAGAAGTCTGAAATCTCTCCGAAAAGTGTCATACAACTCCACTGGATCACCCGAACACCTTGGTGATATCGAAATACTCCTCTGATTATGTTGTCACCAACCCAGAAAGTTAGCTCTAACTATGTTGCAAGTGAACTCGAAAATGGGGACATTACATTTTTTGCCACATCGAAGTCGTGGGCATGCACATGGTACATAGTGAAACAATAAGGGAGATTGTGGACTGAGAGAAGGTAAAAAGAAGACTTCATGGATACCTTCATGTTCAAGGTAGAGGATGAGAAGTTGAATGCACTGTAAAAAGTCATGCATGTTGCAGTGTTCAAAAATGATATGCAAAGGAGGACAGATTCAAGGTGTTGAACCATGAAGAAGATTATGGAAATGCACGATTGTTTGCAAAGGAGTGTTCAAATAGCAAAGGGGAAACAAGTGTAAGATACGCACAAGATTTGGACGATGCACAGGTTCAGGAGCAAAGTCATGAGAAAGCTCTTGACAAGATTACTAGAGAACAAGGATCAGATGATGAGGCAAATCATTTTAATGTGGAGACTACCATTAAAAAAGTAGTCGACGGTACGTATCAAGATAAGGATAAGTATTACTACCAGCCATTGCACATAAGAAGGGCCTCAAATGGCTATAGTTGGAGACTATTGGACAGATGCGGAGTTTGTACGTATCATAGAACTCATAAAGAAGTTCAAAGACTTGTTCCCATAGACTAACCATGAGATGAAAGCAGTACATGACTCCTTGGCGAAAATGGCTATAAAGTTGCATGAAGGCATTAAACCTATGAAGAAAATGTCGTATAGGCTGATCCCAAACCTTCAAGCTAAGGTGAAGGAAAACATAGACAAAATGCTTGACGCTGGCATGATCTATCCAATAGAAGAATCCAGCTGAGTCCTATGGTGATAAGCATCAAGAAGGATGGACGGATCAAGGTATAAGTGGATTAACGCATGTTGAAAGATGCGTGCATAAATGATCCGTTCCCAACACTATTTACAGTGTTGAAAGGAGTGGCTGGTTGTGAGATCTACACCTTCACAAATGGATTTTCGGGGTATCACCAGGTTCAAATCATGGATGAAGAAAAGTCTAAGACAACTTTTGCTATGGAATGGGGTTCATTCACATATAATGTGATGCCATTCGGATTGAAGAATGTGCCTACAGTGTTCTTGTGCATTGTTGTTGAAGCATTCAAGGATATCATACACATGTTTTTGCAAGCATATCTAGATGATTGGAGTCTTGGACTATGTATGCATTGGTTTAGAATAATTACTCTAATTTGCACTCGATGTTTGACAGGTGTAGACAACTTCAAATACCCTTGAATCTAAAAAAGTGCACATTCGTAGTGTCATTTGGTACATTGTTGGCACATGTCATCTACAAGGAAGGCGTGTTGGTTGATCCTGTGAAGGTAGTGATGAAACTACAACTAGAAGCGCCATGCACGTAGAAGGGGGTGCATTCATTTTTGGGACATTGTGGATACTGTAGGAAGTTTATTCGTAACTATGCACATGTTGCAAGGCCTATTGTAGCATAGGATTGCACCCTTGTGGGAGAGTTTTTTAGGCTCTCTCACTTCCAACTACAAGCATGGGAACAACCTCAGGCTATGGGTATCCTGAAGTGAGGTTGAACCTCTAGCTTTTTTAATGAGGCTAGTTCCTCAGAGGCTTCACTTCAGCGTGTCCCCACACACTAAACCTACTGTTAACCATGGAAAAAGGAAAGAAAGATAAGATGAAAGGGAAAACTAAGCTAAGGACAGTGATGCACCAAAATATGAAATGATCCACTTTCACCCTGGGAACCTTAACCACTACTGATGAACTCAACCAAGACGCAGACTATTCTGATCTTATCTCAGGGCCATAGGCATGAATATTTGTGTGAAGGTCAAAGGAGAGCCCTGCATTTTGAAGGATGGAAAGGGATAGGTATGTGTGAGACACTATGAGTCCGTAACACTCCAAGGAGGGATCGACGTCCAAACACTTCACACAACCTGCACAAAACCAAGAGAATCAAATTAAGATGCTTGGAAAGATTACAGATGATGAACAACAACATGCATTCTGCAAATAAAATCCAAATGTGCACACTTGACTTCAACGCAGAATCAGAAAGTTTGTCTTATATTGCTTCAAGAGAGTTTTACAAGTGATTTTGACAGAGTGCCTTTGTCAACAGTTGAGGGATCCTTTTTTTTTTGGCTCCAAGGCCCCCTATTTATATCAGAAGACGCTGAGAGAAGGGGACTCGTGAGAAACTAGGAGGGAAGTCATTAATTTTCTGCAACCACCACCATCGTCCTCCTTTGACCATGAAAATGAGTCGTTCAAGGTCGTCCCAATCCCGTCGAGCCCATCCTGCATTCAAGTCGCCCCTGGGTGGATTTTGAGGGGGCCATGCCGCGAGTGGCTGAATGTCTCCGCTTGACGTGATAGAGTTGATCTCTACATTAAACTCGTCATGGCCACCTTCCCTTCGCGTGTCTTGTCTGAAGAAGGACGAAGTCTCCACACCTTTTTACTTCAGTCAAATCATGTTGCTTTTAATTGTGCGGTCGTTCATTGAGAGCGAGAGCCATGTCAAAGGACAAAAACCTTCATAAATTTGCACCTACTAGCTCCCACCAGTTGTTTTGGCTCTCCTTTGCTCTAATTGGTCATTGGAAATTGCCTTGGATCCTTGACTCGCATCATAGATCTTCCTGACATGGACACCCGCGAGTCGTCGATCTCCCTGCCAGCTAGATTCACCTATGCCACGTGGTGGCCTCTCATTCATCTGATCATGACTCTCGTGCACAGTCGATCCTTATAACCATGTCATTGGACCAAGCTTATTAAGTTAACTAACTTGGGAAACCCGATTTACTCTTCGTAGTGTAATTCGGGTTTTCTAAGCTACTTAACTTATAAACTTATAAGCTAAGTCCTTGAAGAATCCCGATTTACTCTTTGCAATTAATTCGGGTCCTCTGAGCTCCTCAACTTCGGACTCTCCTAGCTTGATTACTTCCCAACGGCTAGCTTATCACCTCGAAGTTTGACATTCACGGGCCCGTCATTGGACATTTGAATCCCAACGACTAGTGCTCCATCATGAAATTGACGTCCATACAGCCGTCACTCGCTAGGACAATTCCTTCAGGTCCCTTATTGCTTTGGGTCTTTGTCTTTGCACCATTTCCCACGAGTAAATTGTCCACAGGAATTGTCTCTTTATCTTTTTCGAAAGGAAAAGGCCCTTCAGGTATTTGCTAAGTGCCCTATTGATGTCGAGAAAATGCCCTTCGGCATTTTGAAAAAGCCTTTCGAAAGAATTGACAAGCACCCTTTGGGATTTTTGAAAATGAACCATTTTTATAGAAGTGCCCTTAGAAACTTTCTTTCGGACAAAATGTACGAGGAAAGTCCAATACTTAGCCCGAACGAAAATCTTGAAAGAAAACACTTGGTGAAAAAGTTCCGAAAGAAATGAGCCTTGTCCATCAGGTTTTCAACTCCTACTTCGGGCTTCTTTGGTGAAGTCGCTGATATATCAAAACCCGAAGTCCTCTTCCTCAAGACCAATTCGGGTTTTGCATGCCCTCTTACTTAATTCAGGGTTTTGGACCCAAGTAACTTATGTGACAAAGCCCAAAGTCTTCCACTGTTGAAAGCCCATGAACCATTGCTCAAGATGAGTTTGGGCTTCTGAACTTAGCCTACTTTGGGGTTGCGACTGCTTGCCACTTATAAGGCAATTTAAGCAAAGTAGTTCTACTGATGGAAACCATAGTTCTAATGGAGTCCGTACTTCTGATGGAGTCCGTAGTTCTTTTGAACCCCTGCTTGAAATGCTTGAGCTGCTTGGTTTCGCCATGAAAATTGGTCAAGAACCTTTTCTTTGCTCTACAGACCTATCCCTTAGGATTTGACAAAATACACTTTAAGCAATCTTAAAGTGTTTCAAAAGCTTTGTGAGAACCGTGAGATCTCTCTAGTCCACTCATTTCATCCGGGGCTTTTGTTCATTTGCTCATCCATAGCAACCTAATCCACCTAGGCATAGCTTGGTATGTGGGCCAAAATTGGCCAACAAGGCCCTGGAGGAGTGGTTAAAGAAAGAAGATCCAATTAAGTGGATAGAGATGCAACAAGAGGTGTTCAAAGTGTTCAAGGGGAAATTGGCCAATGCGCCAATTCTATAGTTTCCAAACTAGAAGATTTTATTTCATGTGCATGTTGATCAATTTGGAACTGCTATGGGAGCTATACTTGCGCAATCGGGGGAAGGGAAAATTCATCATCCTCTTTCATTTGCAAGTAGGAAGTTATCCAAGGCTAAGCAAAACTATACCATGACGGAGAGGTAAGTGTTGGCAATGGTGTATGCACTGCAAAAGTTCAAGCAATATCTTCTTACAACTTTGTTTTTCTTTTTTACAAATCACGAGGCACCCAAATACTCGGTAAACAAACCAATGTTGCATTGTCAGATTTGTTGATGGATAGAGTTATTCCAAGAGTTCAATTTTCAAAAGTAGTGAAACCTAGAAGATGATGCAAGACTTGACCATCTATCAAGCATCAAGATAGGCGAGGTTGTGTGGCCAATTGAAGATGACATGTTGCATGTGAAGCTATACAAGTGACTTCAAGGTTGGGCCCAAGTGACTAAACGACAAAACAAAGAAAGTAGTTGGCAATGAGGATTGCACCATATCAATTGATAGGGGGAATTATACAAGTTGGAGAGAGATGAAGTACTCCATAGGTGTGTTTAAGAACATGAACGTGCAGACATGATGCACGAATGCCATGTGGACATTGTTAGAGCGCACTACATAGGAGAGGCAACTGCGTGCAAGATCCTATTGGTTGGGTATTGGTGGCCAACATTGTACAAAGATACAAAGGAATATGCGCAGAAATGTGATATCTACCAAACAATATGAAAGCCTAACAGACGAGATGAAATGCCATTAACCCCTATTGTCCTGCAAGAACCATTTGATAAATGGGTCGTGGATTTTGTGGGTCCAATAAACCCTATTGTACAATGTAGCGGCGCACATTATATCATAACGGCGACCAACTACTTGACAAGATGGGATGAGGCTGCACCTACAAGGGATTGTACAACAACTACAACTACGTTCTTGTGGGAGAATATCATCACAAGATACAGGTGTCCTCTAAATCTGACTAGTGATAGAGGGACTCATTTTCTTGCAGAGACAGTGCGCATCCTTTTGTTAGAATTTATGATTGTGCATCATAAGACAACAATGTATCATCCACAAGCAAATAGTACAGTGGAGGTTTTTAACTAAAGTTTGGTAACTACGCTCACAAAGATTTGTCATGTGGTGCGGAAGGATTGGGACAATCAAGTTTCAACTGTATTATAGGCATATAGGACAACATACAAACCCTTGAACTAGTATACTACAACAGCAACTACAACTAGTTCTTGTGGGAGAATATCATCACAAGATACGGGTGTCCTCTAAGACTAACAAGTGATAGAGGGACTCATTTTCTTGAGGAGACGGTGTGCATCCTTTTGTTAGAATTTATGATTGTGCATCATAAGACAACAATGTATCATCCACAAGCAAATAGTACAGTGGAGGTTTTTAACTAAAGTTTGGGAACTACACTCACAAAGATTTGTCACGTGGGGCAGAAGGATTGGGACGATCAAGTTTCAAATGTATTATGGGCATAGAGGACAACATACAAATAGTTGAACAAGTATACACCATTCCATCCGGTCTATGGAAGAGAGGATGTGTTGGCAGTAGAGTTATTGATTTTGTTGTTAAAATTTGTGCACGTAGGAGGGTTGAAATAATGTGCGTAGATGGACAAGAGACTCATAGAATTGACGAAGTTGGACAAAAAAACGCTACTAACAAGATGGAGCCAAGCGATAGAAAAGACCCATCAAAAGGTTTGTCACGACAAGCACATCAAACATAAGAACTTGTATATTAGTACCAAATTACTTTGGTATGATTACAGATATGCAAAGCTCCTAGTTAAGTTCCATATCAAATGGATGGAGCCATACATTATTCACCACATTCTGGAAACTGACGCATATAAGTTACATAGGTTGGATGGTAAATTGTTGCAAGGTCACTTGAATGGAAGTAGGCTCAAGCCTTATTTCGAATGATCGTGCGTAAGTTGGAGTGGATAAGGCCACTGGCCTTGAGAAAATGTAACTGAAATATAATTGCTTTTTGTAGTAAACTTTCATTAACAAGATGGTTTGGTTTGTGTAATAAGTACAGATTATCCTGTAAATCCAATCGAATGAGTCGAGCAAGGGGTCTTTCGAGATCCTTATGCCAAATGTCTAAGTAACTCTAGGAGGGGTAATCACGTGCAATGGAGCTATGTAAATAAGTGGGAATATGGCCACGCAAAAATAAAAAATAGGTGAAGAGCCAAGGAAAACAACAGGATAATGTGCATGGGGTCTTAGCACAAGTTGGTTGGCTGGATAAGGAAATGTCAGATTGCTTGGTAGGATAAAATTGATTTATTCAAAAAGACGTGGAAGTTGCGTATGGGGTATGTTGCGCAGAAAGGTGTTAGTGCAAAATGTGATGGGCACAATAGATTGCGCTACAAGAAGGGGCTGAGATGGAAGATGCACATTGAGTTATACACAAAAAAATGAGAAGATTCAACGAAGAGAAGACACATGGGAAATGGCATAAGACAATCATATTTTTAAAAATCCGACCATTGGATGGTAGCAAAGCAAACGGTTTGCGAGTAGGTGGCAAAATTAATGCACTTCGGGCTATAAATGAAGGAGATAGCCTTTAAGAATCATTTGTAAATTGTGATATTCAAATAGCTCTAGTGTTTTGGGAGGGAAGGAAAACTAGGGCATTCAAACAAATGCAATTGCAGAGTGTGATTAAGGCATTGTGAGGAAGATACAATGCCATTAAAGAAGCGCACAAGAATCGCATGTGGAAGAGTGAAATTGTAAAACTAGTCAGAAAGGGGATTAGCAAGAGGAAAGACTATTGTTCATGACGTTGTGAAGGGTTAGTGAAGGGCAGCAATGGAAAAGAAGACAATGTGAGTGATGATAACTGTAGTGGAAGAGGAGAAGGAAGTATCAATGTCAATCAGTGAATCAGATGTTGATGAGGAAAAAAAGGTAAAATAACAGAAGATCCCTACCAGGGCAACAAGCAAATCACCCAATACGAAAGGGGGCAAAAAGATTAAGATGTTTGAGGTTCCACCAATGAATATTACAAATATTGTGAACGTAGGGGAGGAGTTGTCCACCAAGATTGGAAAATGTATGATTGAATATTTCAATCACAAGAAAGCAAAGTTGGAAAAAGAAATTACTACAGAGCTAGACACACCAAAATGGTTGAAGAGTAGGAATACTGTGAGAACCATTTGGGAGATACAGATATAATCAAGCTATGGGAGTTGCCTTGTCTAGGAAAAATAAATGAGTTAATAAAGTGGGTTATTTTCAAGGGCGCACAAAGGAAGAACAAACATCACAAGGAGAAGTACGAATATTTCACCAACATGAATCAATCGAATTACAAGACTAAAGAATGAAGGTGAGGATAAGCATGCACCGTTGTTCGAAAATGACAAGATTAATGTGATTGCAGCAGACTTAAGAGTTGCGAGAAGGTTATCCAATGGAGTTGAAAGATATCTATACATTTCCTAGGTGGGTAGTTGCAAGCATGTATGGAATAACCGGAAAGTAACCTCTGGTTGGTCGGTTACTCGCCGGAAATTCCATCAAGGGAATACTTGCTGGTCGAAACCGCCGGAAAGTCTAAAAAAAATACAAAAAATAAACCAGCGAATAACTATCGGTTAATCACCGATTACTAGTGACGAGTAACCGGCGGTTACTCACCGGTTTTGTGGCACACAAAATACCTGCAAAAAACCTAGTGGAACCGTAGGAAAACTGCAAGAATGGCTTCAAACACTGAAAATACACGGAATTTTGTCTTATAAAATGCAACACACCTCTTATTTCATTCACACAAGATTTAGAGCATTCAAGAGCGAATTGGAAGGAGAATTGGGCAAAGAGATTTCAATGTTAGCGCATTTTTTTTTTTAAATTTCCAAGCATGTAAAGGAATTGTAATTTAATTAAAAACATGTTTGATAAATATTTTTAATTTTAGTATACAAATTTGATGCATTCCGTTTTAATTTCGTGCATTCCGTTAAATTCTAGTGTTTAGTATTTACAATTTATGCCTAAATTTTTTTAAATTTTAATTAAAATGTTGTTTTTTAAGCATTAGCGTTATGGTTAGTTTCCGTTTACCATTACAATTTATTTATTGTTATTTTTAATCGTTATAGATTATAGTTTTTAATTTGTTCGTTAAAATTTTAAATCATAAATGTATTTTAGTTTCTGTTTAATAGTTTATCATTATAATTTATTTATCATATTTTAATTAATAATTTGTATTAAATGTTTTTATTTTTTTAATGGTGTTTTCAACATGTTTGCGCTTTGCAAGTTATCCATTAACAAACAACGGCATCTGATAGTACATCGGGCTCAAATTCAATCAGTGGTAGTCAATCAGCTCCCCCTAATGCTCGCACCAGTGCTTGGAAGTATGCCATGTGAGTTGGAATATCTTAGACAATTTCAATTTGCAACTTTTGCTCGAAGAGGATGTCAAGAAGCATCAGTGGCATGAAGTACCATCTTTCATGTATTCCTTGTCGTGATGTCATGCCTTGTCCCAATGTCACTGAAGAGGCAAAACGACAAATGATGACAGAGCTTGCATCATTGGATGAAAAAAACTAGAGAGGGCAAGGATGCAAGCAACCCTAAGAATGACTATTGGTGCCACATTAACAGAGGAAGAAGCGGTAGCGATGACAAAAATTGTGGGCTTTAGTTGTGGTCCATGCAAGCGCCATGGCACATTTGCACCAACTTCAATTCAGTTACACTCATTTTTTGTGTTTAGAAACAAATCTGGAGCACAACCTTCACTGCAAGCTACAAGATAGAACAAGCAAGCATATGCGAAAGCAAATAAAGTTTGTGCAAATTTTTAGCACTTCAACAACCTTCCTTTCAACATGGCAAGGAGTCCATACTGGGAATATTTGGTTACAGCATTGCCAGTTGCAGGGAAAGGGTACAAGGCACCTCTCCAAATGATTTTGAGTGAAAAATTGCTCAAGAATGGAGTTGAAGATGCAAAAGTAGTTGTTGAAGATTTAAAGAGGTTTTGGTGTAAGTTTGGATGCACCATTCTTTCTAATGGACGGATGGAAAGAACCACACCCTCATCAACTTTTTGGCGTCTTCAAATGGTGAGCTAGTTTTTTTTAAGTCTATTGATGCATCAAGTAAAATAAAAATGCAGAAACTTGAGCTTGATGATATAGAAGGTTGTTTTAGAGGTGGGCATCAAGAATATTATCCAAATTATCATAGACTATGCAGCAACATATGTGGTGGCTAGGAGACTTCTTAGGGAGAAACATCCATCTCTCTTTTGGACACCTTGTCCAGCCCATTGCCTTGACCTTCTTTTGGAGGACAGGCAAACTTGATTGGATGCGACAAGTTATAGAAGAAGCTAAAGAAATAACAAAACATATCTACAATCACCCTTGGATTCTCAACTTGATGAAAGCACACCAAAGGAAAAGAGTTTGTTCGAACAAGGGTCACCAAATTTGCAATGAACTTTCTTACATTGCGAAGTATTTGCAGTTTGTTGACTCCTTTGAAGCAGATGTTTGTGTCTCAAGCATGAATGGAGTCATATTATTCCAAGAAAGTTGATGGAGTGAAGGTTGCGAAGACAATTTTCAATGAGGCCTTCGAAACGAGATCTACAAAGATTGTCAAGGAAACTTGAAATTGCAATTTAAATTTCAAGTTGTTTCCCTTTTTTCAATTTTTTAAACTTAAAGTATTTATTTTATAATTTATCTATAAGTTTGTAACACTAACTTTAATTTGTTTGTAACTTTGTAATTGTCCGAGCTTTTGGTGAGGATTTTGAGATAGGTGAATGAAGAGCAAAATCCAATAGGATATATTTATGAGGCCATGGATAGGGTCAAAGAGGTTGTCCAAAATTATTATAGGGGGGATCGTGTCAGATTTGATCCCATTTGGGAGTTGATTGATCAGAGGTGGAACAATCAACTCCACCAACCCATCCATATAGCAGGGTACTACCTTAACCCCAAGTTTTTCTACTTTGATGGCTTCACAGATGCTAGTGGAGAGGTTATGGAGAGGCTTTCAACATGCATTGAGTATGACACCTGACATTGAGGTGAGGGACCTCATTATTGTAGAGTTGTAGAACTACAAGCAAGCAAGGAGAAGACTCATTTCTTCAGCACTAGCTATCCGAGGGAGAGCCACGCAGTCACCAAGTAATACAAAATGAAGTCTTTACTTGTACCTTACCAGTTATATATTTACAATTATTAATTTCTTACAAAAATTTTAATATCTTATTTGCAAGGTCGTGGTGGGAATATTGGGGTATAAATACCCCAAATCTTCAAAGGCTAGCCCTTCGAATTTTATCTCAACTTTGTAGTGTTTTTGAATGTGAGCACAATTAGATTTTGTTTGACTCCATTCACACGAAGAAGTGCAACAAGTTGAGTCAACGCCTCAATGATTTGGTTTTTGTGCAATACAACCTTTGACTTCGCACAAAGAAGTTGGAGAACACATCAAATGAGCCTATCGATTTAGATGAGATTGATCCCTACAACGATTGGATTGCACACGAAAAGGGGGGGCCATGTTCACAGAGAAGGAGATTGGTGATTTCGAGAGGCAAGCTATGGAGGATGCAATTGAAGCAGGAGGAGAGATTGGATTGGAGGACATCCTTGAAGATGAGGCAGAGGCATAGAGGTGAAGCCACAAAGGCAAGTGCAACCTTCTAGACAAAGCGAGGCAGGGCAGCCAAGTGGGAGGACTAGAGTTTCTCAATTTCTTTTAGTTTTCCAAAGAGCAGGGAAGAGAAAATTATAGATTATTGTAATTTGTACTTGTAGTCTTGTAGATTCTTCTATAAGACTATAAGTCTATAAGTATCATTGTAGTTTGTGACTCTATTGTATTCGCATGATTATGTGATTTTGTACTTTGTTTGTATTCAAATCTAATAGAAAACACTTTTCCTATGTTTTACAAACTCATTTCATCTATTTTGCTTCTGTAATTTCTTAAAAAAATGGTTTTTTTATAAATTCAAGTATTTTTTGCCTTTGTCAGTTATTCAACCGAGCGGGTCAAATAAACGTTGATTACCCATTTTGGCCCCTTGGCGAGTACTCACCCCAACCAGTTATGCAAACTACGGTTGCAAGTATGATCTGCACAATGCTAACAATTGTGAAGCAATGGGGAGCTGCTTCCAAGCCAATAGTATATGTGTCTTACTGGATAGCAAAGGATGAGGTAAAGTTTAACTTTGCCATATATATAGCCGAGGAAATCAACCAAGCAATTGAGGGCACATGCAGCAGGTAGAATCTTTCGAATGGGGAATGCACCTAATCCTAATGCTACTATAGGAGGTAGGCATCCCAAAGTTTCAGAGTTTTGAGATTCCACAAGAGATGAAGTCGTATGCTGAAAATTATGTCGCACACTAGTGTGCAGATCGGATGAACAACACCTATAAGGAGAAAACATTAAAGTGGTTCAACACAGTGAACCTAGCGTTCGGATTTGAGCATAGAGTGCATAGGAAGTTGGTACAAGCATACAAGGGGTATGTTGCGTTCTGTGTAATGAAGCATTAGACATTGGTGAAGATGATGGAGTGAGATGGGAAGGAGAGCTTGATGAAGTTGTAATATGTAGTGTTCGCGAACTACATAGAGAGAGCATTGGTGAGATTGGAAGATATCTCACAAGAAACAATGAAAATTGAAGTGGACAAGGAGAGGATCCGCATAAGGAAGAATTTCATCACCATCGAGAAGAAAGTGACAGATGAAGATGAAGACTTTGAGGATGATGGAATGGGGTTGGATCTTGCGCAAGAGATTGTGATGAATGAAGTGTTCGTTGACATGCATCTTGAAGTCCTTGTACAATTGACCTGCTTGGATGGATAAATTGTTAGCATGGGAAAAGGATAAATATGTTGCATAGGTTGAGGAGACAAAGAAGAGAGAGAAAGAAAAGGGGAAAATAGAAAAGGAGAAAATATGGCACACACAACACTGAGAAATGCAAAGTCCTATGATCCACATAAGGAAAAGTCCATACAAACAAAAAAGAAAGATAAGGCTCGAATATAAAAGGAAAAGAGAAAATATGGCGTGCACAACAATGAGGAACACAAAGTCTCGTGATCCACATAAGGAAAACTGCATACAAACAAAGTGCAAAGTCCCATGATCCACATAAGAAAAACTCCATACAAACAATAGATCAACACAAGAACACAATCATATGAGAGTGTCTTTTAAGGAACCCAAAAACATTACACACACAGAGATTAAATAAATGAAAATGAATATGATAGGATTGATATAGATGGAGGCATAGCCTCTTATTTATACACCTATGCTTAATATGACATAGGGAGAGTCAAATCACTATGGCCTACATCACCGACATGTATCCCAAAGGTATACCACAACATTGCTATCTCAATCGACCCGACAATAAGAGTTTTATAACTCTAACAGTCCCCCTAAAACACAAATTAAAGGGCACAAAGAAAGGTGTCATTTAGTCCACATCCCACATACAATATCCTCCCTAAACGAGGAACCATGAAAGATGTCAAAAGAGAAACGTGGCATTACACTGACATCCCCCCTACTGACAACGCTCCCGATCCAAAAGATGATGATGAGCCCAAAAGCTAAAGCCAATTGTGAACCGAACACAAATCAAGCATCAAATGATCCCAATCACATTATCTACTTGAACCGCTCAATAATGGGTCCACAACCTCATAATCCTTAAACCATCCATCTAAGCAAGTCTTCAAGGGATAATGATGATGGAAAAAATGATGAACCCAATTGTGACCCAAACAAAAGTCGATCCAAAAAAGCATGCATGATAGGATTGATATAGATGGGGGCATAGCCTCTTCTTTATAAACATGGTTAATATGACATAGGAAGAGTCTAGTCTCTATGGCCTACATCACCGACATGTATCCCAAAGGTATACAACAACATTGGTATCTCAGTCGAATCGACAATACAGATTTTATAACTCTTAGCAGTCCCCCTAAAACACAAATAAAAAGGCCCAAAGTAAGTTGGCATTGAGTCGGCATCCCACGTACAACATCCTCCCTAAAAGAACCATGAAAGATGTCAAACGAGAAAAGTGGCATTAAACTAACATCCTCCCTTATTGACAACTCTCCCAATCCACAGATGATGATGAGCCCAAATGATAAAGCCAACTGTGAATGGAACACAAGTCGATCACCAAATGCTCCCAATCACATATCTACTTGAACCACTCACCAGTGGGTCCACAACGTCATAATCCTTAAACTACCCATCTAAGCAAGTTTCCAAGGGAGTGATAATGATGGAAAAAATGATGAAACCAATTGTGACCCAAACAAAAGTCGATCACCAAATGATCCCAGCATGTGCATGAGCTCCCAAACCTACACGATCCAAAAAAGCATGCCCAAGGGCTAAAACCTTTAGCAAGCACTAAAAACATGGCATCCATTGAAATTGCGTTGTTGGCCAAACAACTAAACCTATTTGTTTACCAAACACTAAGTAGATCACCACAAGGTACTAGCCATGTGCATGATCTCCCAAAACCTGCACGATCCAACGATGTGTATCCAAAACCTTCCATTCATAGGATCTACCATGAATGCCGTTTGGCCTTACAACCCTAAAATCATCACCTAGCCAACATTCCATGATCCTATTCATGATCTGCAATGCAACAACAAGCCTCAAAGCACTATAGCAATCACATAAAAACAATGTATTCAATCCTCTTTAAATACATGACCTCTAACAATCTTGCAAACCAACTCTAGGAAGCGAAGAAGAGATCAATGTAATAACTGGCTCCATGAGATGACCCACACTCACAAGGCCACCCATCCATCAAATGCAATAGAGAAATAGTAAGTAATGAGAGCCAAATGCTCCCATGTCTATCAAAGTGACCTCCCTTACCAATTCCCAAACCCTGACCAAAATCAGATACATATTTTGGCTTGATCAAGGATAGGTCAAAATTCTCCAAATGACAAAAATAACAACACTCAATGCATCGAGCTCAAAAACACCTTCCAATGCTTTGAACAAAAGGTCAAATTGAGTCTATATGATAAAGTTATGGCCTCTAGAAGTACAAGTCTCAAATCTGCCTTTGACAATCAAATTTAACCCAGCCTTTTCAAACCCTAAATGATATAATATGGAAAAATGTAAAACAACCTTCCTCAAGGAATATTTCGTGAGGAATCCAAATATGTGATTGATCTATAAAAATCCATCGTATGACAGGGGTTGCAATATAGACCCTCAATCCCCTACATAGACAAATTCTTGCACCAGAGGACCAAAAGTTGTTGCTCTCTAAACAAGCACTCCCCACCTCATAAAGATTGCAAGAATCTCATATCCACCACCATACATTGTCCTTTGCTCTACTAACTTTCCAAATCTCTTCTCCTCTTTAGATTAAAACCCTCGGAATGCCAAAATGTGACCAAACACCGTCATGTGTTATCACTATGCCTCCACGCACCAAGTGGTTGTTAAGGACCAAAACCTAGGGGGTTTTAATCCCTACATTCTGGGACCATGTGAGAACTAAGCGCAAGGTCCCATGATTGACAAAAATAAAACTCCACTCAAGTAATAGATCAACCCACAAACACAATTTACAGAGAGTGCCTTTTAGAGCATCCAAACACAATATATATATATAAAGAGAGAGAATGAATGGGAATGAATGTGACAGGATAAATATAGGTGGAGGGCTGAGGCATATCCCATTCCTAATATGACATGGGTAGAGTCAACATTATATAGCCTACATCACTGACAATGTATTCCAAGGGTATACCACAACATAGGTAATTGAATGGAGCTGATAAGACAGGTTGGATAACTCTACAACTTTTACATTTAAGAGACCTTCCTTTATAGAAAGATCAAGAAGCTCCTGTCAATGCACATACAACTAGTCTTGAATACAAAGAAGATGAGCAAATCGTTCTCAAGACCCGCCAAATTGACATTGGAAAATAAGCATATTTTTCAATTGTGTGATAAGCAAACTATTAGACACTATACAATCAGCTATATAAAGAGAGAGAGAGAGAGAGAGAGAGAGAGAGAGAGAGAATGAATGGGAATGAATGTGATAGGATAAATATAGATGGAGGGCTAAGGCAGATCCCATTCCTAATATGACATGGGGAGAGTCAACATTATATGGCCTACATCACTGACAATGTATTCCAAAGGTATACCACAACATAGGTAATTGAATGGAGCCAATAAGACAGGTTCAATAACTCTAACTACTTTTACATTTAAGAGACCTTCCTTCATAGAAAGATCAAGAAGCTCTTGTCAATGCACATACAACTAGTCTTGAATACAAAGAAGATGAGCACATCGTTCTCAAGACCCGCCATATTGACATTGGACATAAGCATATTTTTCAATTGTGTGATCAGCAAACTATTAGACAATATACAATCAGCTATATAAAGAGAGAGAGAGGGAGAGAATGAATGGGAATGAATGTGATAGGAAAAATATAGGTGGAGGGCTGAGGCATATCCCATTCCTAATATGACATGGGGAGAGTCAACATTATATGGCCTACATCACTGACAATGTATTCCAAAGGTATACCACAACATAGGTAATTGAATGGAGCCGATAAGATAGGTTCGATAACTCCAACTAATTTTACATTTAAGAGACCTTCATAGAAAGATCAAGAAGCTCTTGTCAATGCACATACAACTAGTCTTGAATACAAAGAAGATAAGCTTTTTAACCCTTAACTGCTTTTACATTTAAGAGACCTTCCTTCATAGAAAGATCAAGAAGCTCTTGTAGATGCACAGACAACTAGTCTTGAATACAAAGAGGATAAGCATATCATTCTCAAGACCTGCCACACTGGCAGTGGACATAAGCATCTCTTTCAATTGCGATAAGCAGACTTTTAGACAATATATAATCAGCTTGCTACGATAGCCAGTTAGGACTCCCAAAGACAAAAGGCCAAAACACATGTTTGGGATGTGAATAAAATTTCTCTAGTACTTAAACAACTCAGACCTTGAATTAGGAGAGATAGAGAGACCTTGGAGATGAAGATAGAGATATCGACCATCCTTAGTACAAGACCACTTTTTCTACACGTGGGACACAAAATCCTCCAAGAATTCATTAAGAGACCACATGCCAGTCTTTATGTACTGTCAGCTGTATGGCGTGTTATTCTGGGGTAAGTGAAGTTTGAAACTTACAGCCTCTGGCTGAATCTCCTCGGCAGAAATGATAGTTGCTTTAGAAGGTTTAGGCTGTGTCATATCCATAAGCAGCCATAGGCAGTCAAAGATGCACATTTAGATTTTCATTGTGATGAGTCACTTGATTTTGAGACCTATCTTTGCAAGGATTTTACCGGTGATCAGATAAATGTTTATCCCTGCATGGTCATACTTAGAATGCACCCTCCCAAAACCGAAAACCGCAGCTCAATATAGTCTCAGACAGACAAATGAGCCATTAAAATTGAAACAATGCTATACATATCCCTGAGTTATACTCGTTATGCACCCTCCTAAAACCAAAACCATGCAAAGTTCAGAAGAACCAAACATCTAAAAATAACTGTAAGGTTACCTACATTTTGAGAATTCTCATCACTTCTTTCGCTTGAACTTTCACTTCCACTCTCATCACTGCACATTTGCATTCATTTTCTGATCTATAAATCTCAATCTAACAATAGATATACATAATAGACTAACAATCTGAAATTCCAAGAGCATAGGCCCATAAAGCACCCAGTGTTATGCTTTGAGGATTGAAGTTTTAACGCTTTGATACCTTGGGGATAAACTGCCATTCCCAATCCCTGCTGTTCTTTTCTCACTGTCATGAACTTTACCAGTGACAATATTAAGACTGCCAAAGCTTCCTTTGGACCTCTTTAATGGACGCTGATCCTTAGTTTCAGATGACTTCCTTTCTGCATCTGGGCCTGATGTCGTGCCAACAGGTGTGGCTTCTGTTGCACCTCCCACAGATGCCATTACATAAGGACCAAATGGATGTGCAACCTGCTCAAATATAGCATCAAAGATCAGCATCAACTTTGAACAATAATAAAAGTAATATGTACTCTTAAAGACAGGAGATGTAGGGAAGGTATGCAACATACAGGAGGCATGGAGGGATGAGCATACATTCCACCATGATGATACATTGCAGCATATGGGGGAGGAAGAGTTGCATATGGAGGCATTAATGGCTGTCAAAAACACAAGCACACATTATAATGAAATAAATTGCGACCATCTAAACCATTACAATAATAACCAGCTATCATTATGTAAATGTTCATATTTAGACAATACCTGTGCCCCCCACATATATGGAGGATGTTATGGACTGGATGCAACACTGGAATGAAAATATCCAGGATGTGGTGGCAGTGTAGTTCCAGAGTTATAGAAAGCCTGAGAACCAAACACAATTCTTAGATCACCTCATCCGTTTTTTCTCTAGGACCAATGTAAAAAACAATCAGCCTGCAAACATGGTATATAGATTTAATTTTTCAGCTCAAGCAATGGCATACGACTTTTCTCACCTGGAACCAGTCAGGGTAAATCACAGCAGTGTTGGTAGGAGGCTGCTCCTGTGATGAGTCACATGATCAAATTGAGATTGTCATGGTTTAGAACATCTAGCTCAACAATCATAAAAAACATTTTCAAGTCTGATAGCTGCAATAAAAAATTAAGGAAACAAAAAACTTTTAAGTAACAGATAACCTGTGGTGAGGATGTCTTTGTCGTTTTATTTGGTGTCCCCATATCTCGTGTACCCTTAGGTTCAAATTTGATATTATACACCAATTACGACAGAAATCCCAAAAAATGTTTCATCTATGCATCTGAGATAATACACCTACAATTTAAGTAAAAGAGTCAAATTAGAAAGAATTACTTGTAAGCAATAAATGTAAACCACTGCCATGGAAAGTTCTCTCTTCAGCCAGTTAACATGAAGCTTCATTGAATATGTTAATCATTATGTTATATAGTTACAAATTATTACATATGAATATTTGGTATTGGAGATATGCTAGATAGAAATTTTCATTTAATTAATAAATCAAATCCACAATATATGCATAATCTCAGAACCAATAAAAAATATTTCATACAAAAATGTCTTATATGCTATTTTCGTAAAATTTGCTTTCCCTCTTGTACCCTCGCATCAATTATGCTTGCTTACAGGCAATGCATGTTTGTGTGCATGTGTGCCTGTGAGTAGCTTATAGTGGCTGTTTGTTCTTTCTTTTTTCATAATTGAAAATTCTGTATGGTTTCTTTGATATTTTGCAAAAAAGGGTCATCAGAATCGCATGAAAGGCAAGCAAACACCTTTATAAAGCGAACTTGATGGCAAAAGTCAACACGAGGCACAGTTTCCTATCAATAAGATCATTATAAAGGTATACCAGAAATGCTATAAAATATTTCATTTTATTCAGAAAACAAAATATGTGTAAAATCTAAGAAATGTTTATCAATCCTATCCTTGTGGAGCTCTTGTAGTGAACTTTGGCATATAAAATGCAGGACGACAGATGTAACAAAAATTCAAAACCAATAACAAATATTTCATAGAAAAATGCAATGTAGGTAGCTGCTAGTTTTGTAAAGTTCATACTTCCTCTCGCACTCTTGCATCATTTATGCTTGCTCACAGGCATGCTGTTTGTACATATGCATGCCTATGAATAGTTTATGGTGGCTATTTGTTTTTCCTTTTTTCTTTTTTCTTTTTCCGAAGTGTAAATTTTATATAAGTTCTTTGACATGCATGTTTGTATATATGCATGCCTATGAATAGTTTATACTGGCTTTTTTTTTTTCTTTTTTTTCCCAAGTGTAAATTGTATATATGTAAGTTCTTTGATATTTCACAAAAAAAAATTGTCAATAAAATTGCCATGAAGGCAAGCAAACAGATCCATGAAACAAATTTGATGGGAAAATTAAACCCATGAAACACATTTTTCCCTCAATAAGATCGTTAAAAAGAGGAGGTAAATTCTGCTCATTTAGGGATCGTGCTAATGAGCAATATGTCTCCTTCTGCAGGTAGGGAGAATTTCTAGATTACCTTCATTCTGTTTTGCAACACTCATCCTGAGATAATAGGAGTTTGATTACATCCCAAGTTATCATACTTCCAGTTTCCAATTCATTTCTTTCTGACTTCTCACAAAAATATCTTCAACAGCAAGCAACAGATTTGCATGGTGTGCAGCCCCAAATCAGGAGTGAAAGAAAACCAAATTCCGTGACTACTAATAAACTATCGAAGCTGCCCTACACATTGATCAAGTTACCCAGGAAATAGGCAAAACCACATCAAATCAAACCAATCATGGAAATAAAAAACTCTAGTCCTGGATGCAATACCAATGATTCATCTACAAGTCAATCCCAAAAGCCTAACAGTGCCAATACTTTGAACATGGTTGCTGCTGCCCAAGAGAACCAACAAAGAACAAGTCAAAATCAGCTTACACAAACACCAAGAACAATCACAAGACAATCAAGCTGATCCTAATGGAGTCTTCCCAAAATGGTACAAACAATAATAGTGCACTTATCACAAGATCCCAGGTCAGCCAACTTTCAAATGTAATAATTTTAAGAAATTGCTTGTGCAATTTCCTAAGGGAAAACATGCCAAGCTCTATCTATCTAAGATCTAAAAACCGGTCCTACTTCACATACTACTCCTTTTGGAGTTATAGCATTGCAAAACAATAACCTAGGCATACATCCAACGCCTAGAGTTGGACCATGGTCCATCCTCAACGACCTCTACCCCATCCACACCATCACAAGGAAACTCCACAGTCGCCAATCGAAGTTAAGGATTTTGGGTTTCATTGAGGCCGAACACCCTAAGAAAGAGATCAACATTACTACTTAGGGACAAATGAGTAATTAAGATAACAACACTACCACTAGTCCTTCTACCTCCATCATGCCTAGGAAAACCCTAGGTGCCTTGGCCCCTCCACAATCTCAAAGACCAAATCATAATACAATTGCATCCAAAGCCTTCAATCAAGGGAAAGCACAATCCCAACCATATATATCTTGTCAGTGCAGCGCAAATTAGACACACCCCTTACTCGGTTGTTGATGAGTAGGCCTCACTGCTTGCTGGTATATATATGTTGGACTTGCATACATGTTCAAGTCAACATACGCAAGACTTTCTTACGTCCCCAAACATCCATCCTTTCAACCTTCTTGTTATAGATTGTGAGACCGCTACTATGGATGAGAAAATCCTCACCTGTATGTGACCTCGTGATGTCGATTTCTTTTTCAATATCGAAGACATGTTAGGCAATGAATATACTATCGCTAATGATCTGACATTGTATGTTGAGGTCTTGATCTTTGACACTGCTAGCAAGCCACTTGATATCATAACAGCCCTTGTGGATGATGGTTTTGGCATTAACATTGCTACCTATTAATTTTTGTTCAACATGGGCTATTTTTTAGTAATCCTTAAAGCTATTAGTAAAAGCATGGGGATACGATAATCTCTTTGTTGTTCCCACTAGAGTAATAACTCTAGAAGTTACTTTGGGACCAAAAATCATACCCCTAAGACAGCTTTCCATGTCGAGAAGAACACAACACCCATCTATACTAAGATCATTTTAACAAATCCCAACTAAATAAATAAATAGAAGAAATTGTTGATCTTAGCACATGACACCATTGAGTTGCTTGACAGATTGCATAATCAGACTACCTTATCCGTCTATCATGTCAACATTGGCTAATACACTAGTCAAGCCCTCATCACACCCTGACCATTGTAAGGAACATCATTATAGAGGACTTTTTGGATGATGAGCAGGAAAATCAGCCTCCTTTGGATGAGTGCCATACAGAAAATCCCAAGAAAGGATTTTCAATTGAATATCACCTTGAGGCTTATTTTGGGTCCTAATTAAAGGGCTACCACCTGTCTCTCCTCAATTTGAAAATGAGAATGCTTCCCCTATTAAATATATGTATATTGTAGATATTAATATAGGGATAGACAAGCAAGTTAAGATTCTTACGATTGGATCATCCTTATTTTCTAAGGGAAACAAATCTACATAGATCTTCTCTCGGAATTTTTAGACATTTTTGCCTCGGACTCTCAAATATGTCTAGATTGGATGCACCTTATGTGGTCCATAACCAAGTCACTTGTCCTTTTTGCCATAAAATGCCCCCCAATTCAAAAAAATAATTGAAAAATTAGTAGTCATGTTTGTTGTTTAAATGAAATGGTCATCTTTGATTAGTCTTGCAAAGTCGCCATATATAAATCATAAAGTCCTAATATGTTCCTAAGGCTGTGTCAAAAATTATTGATTCTGACAAATTGGTCACTTAAAGTCAATATAGTGCCAAAATATTCAAAAAACGATGTCTCAAAACTTTAGTGGCCTTACACCTTTAGCTATTCAAAGCCTAATGCTTAACCCCCTATGACCATTTGGCATTTACTTCAAATGCCTTTGAATCACCCTTATACATTTAGCATTTAGTTTGATCTCTAATAAGCTCATTACTCCATTGTGACGCTCACCTTTGTCCAAAGCATCACCGCCCATAGGATCTCATGTTGTTTCATCGCTATTATTAGGTCCATAAGTTTGACTGACAGTCTCTATATTGTTGTAAAGTGTCACTCAAACCTGGTGGGTCCCCCTCACTCACATATCATCCAATGATGCCTATTTATCCTAAGCCAAATCTTTATGTCGGCCTTATGTGGTTATCTATAATCGACAAATATTTAAAGCCTACATGCCTACAAACATCCACAATTAATCATTTTTCTAAGTTTTGACTATGGTAATTATGTCACTCATAACATGACTTTAGAGGATATGTGTCCAATTCCTATTTGCCACGTCTTTATGCCCTTAACTTGAGCAAGCCCTTCAAAAATAATCCCTTAAGCTTGTTTCCCATTGATTCATCATGATTAACTCGTGATCACTCATTTGTCACACCCTTGAATATTCTTGTTCAGATGCACATGGTGACCTGAAGAACTCTAGTGTTTGTCATCCATTGACCCTTTCATGACATCACACACCATTGATATGATCGAATCAATGGCTCGATTGGTCTAATCAATTCCAATGCTAACCCCAAGTTTTTGTTTTCCTTTATCCTGGCACGTGTCACCTCATTTTATTCCCTTAGCTAATAGTCCCACATAGGTTAAGCTTTTAGCACCATCTATCTAACATGTATCTCATCCTTCACGATAGTTCCCATTGATCTTGACCATATCTGTAACGTCTTAGTAAATCACACACACATCCACTAACGTTGTAAGAATGCCTACCATCCAATGAAAACATGTGCATCCCACCCATTGGATCTAATTGAGATTTAACACTAATTTTTACACACATATAAAGGCCAACTCATGGAAACATGACACATCATTGTTGTTTCGGAATTATTACTAGAGCACATGTTCATCAGACCATAAAAATGCCACTATCAGATTTGCCTGATGTGAATGACTTTTAGCCTCCTCGTAGTCGCATTAACATTGTAAGTTCAATGAATCGCATTAACCACCCCCATAAGGTCGTCATTTAATATTTTTTATATTGCCTTGAAAGTTTAACAGCAGATATGCCCCAAGCTTGGGCTAAAACAACATATCAGTCTTTCTCAACCTAAATTGGGATGATGGTTTAACCTGGAGTCAAGCATGGAGACCAAGCTTTCTCAAGTTGAGAAAGCAATGATTATTTTAGGCATTTATTTTGATTAACCTAATTATGGAAGTAATTAATTTAGCGTGGTGTCAATGGCTAGTACAATACCACTTTGTAATTAATTACTACTGTAATTATTTAACTAAAATTAAATTAATTTGGATGTAATTAATAATTGCCCTTGTCATGACATCTCATGGGCTTTAACAAAGTTATCTAAATAAGGAGCTTTGAATCTATAATCTTATCATATCTCTATCCTGATGATGAATCACAGAGTGTAATCCGAAATGTCATTCTATTCTTCTTTTACACATGTTTATCCAGAAAATTTATGTGCTTATATTACAGACTATGTAAGCCTCAAATCTATAACTATATTATTTAGCTGAGCCCAGCAGTACCTAATGAAAAAGACCGTTAATTATATGTCAAAAAATATTAAGTCACAATCATAACTGCTCATTAATTTCGAACTTATGCTCTTAATAATACCCCTCCTCAAGCCTAAGATCATTACCTTGATAAACGTCAATGGAGATTGATCGTTGGCTGAAGTTTAAAGTTTACAGTAATACAATTGATGCCAAATCCCTAAAACCATAGTCCATGATATGTTGTATCTCCATTTTCACCTAAATTGCTCTCTCACCTACATTGAAATGCCAACTTTCTGCTCTCAAATTCCAAGTGCTTTATTCCCCATGCTTAATTTAATTTCAACCAAATAGAATTGCTTCATCCAAAAGCATAAATAAAGGATCTTCTAGCATACTTGTGCAGATGATGGTTGCATTTTACACGATGTGTTGGTAGCCATACTCCTTTTTGTTGATGACATAGATCTCCTCTCTCACTCTATTGTAGGCTTACAGAGACAACTTGATGTCCTTGCTCATTTCCACGAGCTTCGTCAATTGGTGGTTATCCTTAGCAAAACTAAGGTCACGATATTCAACACCTCTAAACATTCTCTTTCCCCATTCTAGTTCCTTTACAAAGGGGAACCTTTGGGCATCACATCCGCCTACACTTACTTGGGGGTCCAGTTTCCGAACCATATTTTAGTAATAAGCATGCCTCTCATACCTTTGCATGGGATATGCCTCCCTTTCTATCTTGGAGCACCAATGATTTCAGATCCACACCCCTTTGAAGATGCGCCTCTTTGATACAATCATCAATCCTATAGTTTTATTTGGGTCCGAGGTTTGGGGACCTAGTCTAGGTTCCATTCATTGGGCTCGTATTGAGAGGATCCAAACTCTCATGATTCAACGTATGATCCATTGCAAGCAAACTATTCCTCAATGCATCGTCCAAGCTAAGTTTTCCAACCAATATCTATGCCTTGAGACAATCTTCAGGCTTACTTTCTACATTCACAAACTCACAGTCGTGAGGGATTCAACTTTTGGCCATGTGAGCTCACCACACTTAGCCCTATGTTCTTCAGAGAGGATTGTATCTTTGTGTCCCAAAAGACATCAACGTCATTCATATTTTAAGACCAATTTGCTCCTCCAATCTATCGGCATCTCTATTGATAGGTTATTAGATATGTTAGAGAGGATATCTATAGGAAGTACATCCAAGTCATTTGGACCTCTCCCAAGTTGCTCAGCTCCAAGCTTGCCTTTTACACTGAGCATTTATTGCAGGGGGTGGATGGTGTCATTTGTCACCCGGACTATCTCTAGCATCATTGGTCTCACGACTTGAGGTTTCCCCTCGACCAATGGAGGGAATGCTCACACCAGTTGTAGGTTGACTAATCATCACACTCCATCTGAGGACCGGATTTGTCGTCTTCCCCCCTCCAGGGGGTGGAGACTGAGGAGCGCTTCATTTTTAGAAGCCCTATTTATTATGAGACTTGGGGGAGATACCATTGTCTTTACAAAGACTTGAGCAAGTCTCTATTCACTTTCGTTCGGTACTCGAATCAACAGTGCCTGGCCCTTTTTCTTTGGGAGGTTATCACCCTTCAACAAATCACTACAAGGAGACCATAGAGCCCACACGTTGATCACTTCATTCCTTCAGCCCCTCACAAAAGTTGGTGGCATTAAGCGCCATTCGAATACTACTGCTTCACACACTAAGCAGGGTAGGTCAGTGAGAAGGGGGTTATCTGCACATAGCACTACTCCTAACATACCCCAAGACATTAGCTCTCCATGACAGAGATCCACTCTTGCTCAACGTCAAGGATATGATCCTCAACATAGTGGATCTGCTTGTTTGCGACTACGTCCCGAGGTGCGGAGGCAAGCACACATTACAAGTTTCTTTGCTGCAACAGGATCTTCTTCAGCGATGGATGTTAGGATGGATTCTAAGGAGAGTACTTCACTTCCTCATAGGATTACCCAACCTAGCCCCCTTAGCCCTAGACACTCCCAGAGGAGCATTATCAGATCCTAAATTGGTCATTCCATAGTGGTAGACGATGACACAGATGATTCCTCTATCTCAAGCATGGACATAGATGTTTGATGAGATTACCATCCAGTCTTTTCAACTTTCGACTTTCATCAACCCATGCTCTTCAGGGGTTCTTGCTCTCCCCACATGGTTATTTGTATTGTTATCATAACCACAAGGGTTGGAGGGATTTGCTATGTTGGGTTTACCCTTCTTTACTTTCAATGTTTTTGTTGTTCTTTTATTTAGTTAGTCACTGTTCCTAGGGCCCTTTCACCCTAGCAATTTCTATCGTAATTTGGTGTATTCTCGAGTCCCACTGACCTACTTTTGTCATTCTTGGACATTAATATAATTTATTTCTTTCTTTTCTTTCTTTCTAGAGGTTTAGATTCACTGAGTTTTATGTGAAAGTTGTGCTCATACATAAAATTGTTGTTGAAGAGGGCTCTGGTTTGCTGGTTAAAAGAGTTTGATTCCATCTGCTGCAAGCACAGGTAGAGGATGATTTCTTTTTTGAATACTAAAGGAAAATCCACAAGGGTTAAAGGTGCAAACACCAATGTTTCCGAATGTTTCAAAAACGCATTTTGTAAGATAGGCGATTGTAAGCTCACCAAACTGAGTAAGAAGCTATTTGACGAAGCCTATCATAAAAGATTTGAGAGAGAACCAATAAATAGAGCATGGGACTTTGGTTTAGTTAGAAATGTAGTACTTGAGTGGTTTCTCAGCCCTGATATCTTTAATGAATTAAAGAAAGATATTGACCAGATATACAAGCATGCACTAACCCAGATGGTTTTAGATTCCCGAAACTTAGTATATCTGCTTTCTAGTTATCCTTCCATTTTAGACCCCACACTTCCTACACATTGACTTAGACGAGTTTGCCAGCAAAAATAGAAGAAATCTTCACTCCTACAAAAATTACAAGTTAGAACATCACTATGACCTGGAAAGCATCTCTTTTGCACCTCTTCAGAGTCCATTCCCTAGTCACGTAGTTGAGCCCTTTCCTAGGGATGGTTCAAAAGGTAGAGACATTGATGTTTATGTAAAATAGGATATGTTATATGCTTCGAGAAACTACAAAAACAGATCTTGCTACTTAATGATTATGCAAGAATTCTGTTTGAGGATATCAACTTAGCCTTGGATTCATGGAAACCTAGCATGAAGTTCATGGTATTCCATCCTTTTTTTGCTTAATCATATTCCAACGCCAATTGTGTTTTGATGGCCTTGCAAAGAAATGTATGCCATTGCTCATAAGATCAAGGAAAAGTTCAAGCTACCCATGTACATGTGTGCTACCACGTTATGTACCACTATGCCAAACGATATATGTGAGTTTTATGATAGCCCCTGCATACAAAATCTTATTCAGAAGAGATATGACTAGGTTTCCCAGGACTATCAGACAATTTCTAAGTTCAAGGGCCTATGGAAGGGCTCACACTAACAGGAAAGATTACTTCATGCCATCGAAACATACCTATATCAATGTTTATGGTTCCAAAGGTGAGCGCACCAAGATGCCCAAACATATGACCAGGAGGTTATTTGTTTTAAAGTTTATCAGATAAATGGTTTCTGCAGATTCAGAGCTCGGGGAAAGGCAAAAAGGCCTTGATGAAGACCCCAATCAGAATAGAGAAATTTGAATTCAACAACAAAGCAATTTTACAGTACGTTAAGGAGATACTGGCCAAAAAGGCCTAGCCTTTCTTAAAAAGTAGCATCCTGATCCTAAAGATGCCATACATAGAGAAATTATGGCTATAAAAGTGATTCTGCTGAAGCACCAGTTGAATCGATAGAAGATTCATTGAGAAACCCCAATGATGAAGGGGATAATCTTAGACTTTAGTATCAAAACTGACTACAAATGTTTTTAAAAAACAGAAAGAAGAAAGAAGGCTGCTGACCCAAACTATAAGGGATTTATGCTGAAGATACTGAAAATATTAAAAGGATGGAGACATTTTTAATCAACGTAACTGATGCCATTGCAGAAGATGAAGAAGTAAAAAGGGAAATTTAATTGCTAGAAGGTGATAGACTACCTGAATATCAGCATATTGTTCTACCAGACATTGATGGTGACAGAAGTGAGGTAAATCATTTTGAAGAAGGAGAGTTGCCAAATGAAAGATTGGAAGAAGAAGAGAAAATACTGAAAGCACCAGATGTAGCCTACAATCCAAATGTAGCACAGTTTATAGAAAAGACTGGAGTCAAGATCGAACACCAAAAAGAGTTAGTTGAGGTCCAGAATGTAGTTTCTCCATACGATATGCTAAATCAATTCCAATGTGCCTTCAACAAGTGAGGTAGGTGAATCTTCAGAGCACAGTTTATAGAAGAGAATAGAGTCAAGATCAAACACCAAAGAGTTAGTCCAGGTCCAGAATGTAGTTTCTCCATATTGTATGTAAATCAACCCCAACGTGCCTTCAAGTGAGGTAGGTGAACCTTCGGAGCCACCTGCAAAATGAATGAACTAGATGACACCCACTCTAGATATGGATAGCAGGGATCTGTCAGAGCCCAGAAACACCAAACAATTGGTAAAAGGTAATGCGACAGTTTTATTCCTGGCTGGGATCTTGGCATGGAATATGTTTTTAACAGCATTATCAAATATGGCGGAGAAAGAGCAGAATTTGGAGAAAAGCTTTCAAGAAAATAGCCAGGTTTTATATCAATTCTAGATTAATCCTAACACTATAAAGTTGGCCATTTGGACTATTTACCCTACCTACAACAAAGCATATAAGGATCTGAACTGGGAATATATGCAGCTCCCACCTACCACCGTTCCATGCTCTCTATCCCATCCCAACCTACAGTAAACCCCCTTCAAACCAGAAAATAGTTTTCCACAATAGCCAAAGGCTATGGCCTCCTCTACCTCTTCACCTCCACCAGTGCAATTTAGTACTAATTACAAAACAGTGATCTCCAACAAGCCAATCACAGAATAAGAAAGAAATAAATAGTTTTCCGTTATATCATGCCCAAAGAACAATCTCTAAACCAAACTTTCCCACAAAGAAAGAAAACACCTCCGAAGGTCTCTCTCACCATAAGATGAAATGGTGCAAAGGCTATGGGATTTTAAGGAGAAGGCACTGATATGCACATTCATGGGTGCATATCCATGACCCAATGCTCTTAGGATTTGAGTGCAAGAAAACTGGAATCATGTAGGATCTGTGGTCATCCTGATGATGCCCAGAAGATATTTCATGGCTATCGTTTCCACTGGCATTAAACCCTGCGGAAGATATACCAAGTACAGTGCCAGTTTGGGTCAAACTTCCACTTCTTCCAAGCAAATACAAGCAAGAATTTTATCCAAGGAAAATAGGAGCAGCGGTGAGTGAATACATCACAGCATCAAAAATTACCAAAAACCTGGAGTTCTTAACCATGCCAGAATCTGCATTTATATAGATCTGGAGAAGCCACTAGCAGATAGGATCATTTTGGAATCCGGGGGTTATTGACTGGGAGCAACCTCTGAACTACGAAAGTATTCCCTTCGGATGCAGAATATGTCATGAGCATGGCCACTTACCCAAGGTATGCCCCACACAACAAATCCAAACCAGACTCTCTCAAGTGGAAACTGAGCCAAAAGTCACTCATCAAGAAATACCAAATCATTTTGCTCCTGTACATACACAACAGAAAAATTATGTAGAAACCAAATTCCAAAGGGTATACACAAGGAAAGGGAAAGGGAAAACAAGTCAAACAATCTAGATACCACTTGCAGACACATTTGCAGCTTTGTCTGAGAATGAGATGGAGGACATGAAAGGAATTCAAGCAACTAAGAAATAAACTCAGCTAAAACGTGCAGATCTGTCAAAAGAGTAAACCATCAAATTGGCACTCACAAAAGGTAAGCATCTCAAAACCCCTCAAACTTCTTTGTAGATCACCTCAAAAGCTTCTCACATGAAATCCCATAGCAAAGGAAATGAAGACAAGAAGAAAGAGAATCTCATCTATCATGTCCCCTTTTCATATAATTTTAATAATTAATAAAATTGCCCGAATAGTGATTTTAATCATTTGAAAATATAAGGGAATTTAATTAATTATTAAAATAGAACTATCTTAAATAATTATTCGAATTACCGAAAAAGTAGTTTTAACCATTTGAAAAATTAAAGTAATTTTAATGATTATTCTAAGGGGTTTTATAATTAATAAATTGCTTGAAAAGTGATTTTTATCACTTTAATTATTAGAGCAATTTAATTAATTATTTAAGCAAGGACCTAATATAAAATAATTATTTAATTTGCCAAAAAGTAATTTTAATTATTAACATATTAAAAAAGTTATTTAATTAATTCAAAAAGGCCTAAAGTGAAATTAAAAGGAATGTCGGCTTGGGAGCTAAAGCAAAAGAAAAGAAAAGATATTCTAAAAAAGACAAGTGAGGCTTATGAGGTATTTTACCTCCCCAAGGTGGTTCGCCCCCTTTTAAAAGTACAAATACAAGGTGAAGATCACAATTGAAGACATGTTGAATTTGATAATTGTTTCTTCATGCTTGAAAAAGTTATTAGGATGCATGCCCAATAGATGTTCACAAATTTGGTGTTGATCATTCTACAAAAAATGTCTTTTGACACCACCTTTGCTAAAGGAGGTATTGTTATTTGCCTTAGAGGGGCGATTTGCTTTGAGAGGCTATTGTGAGGTTTTGGTGGATTACTTGAAGTCTATTTAATGCATCATAATTCTGATTATCACTTGTATTAATTTTTTAAGTGTGGAGACTTGTTTGGGATTGAAGGGTTTGATGTTTGAAGAGGTAAATTTTGAAAACTAGGGTTTCAGAATTTTAGAGCAATTTTTGGTGACATTCCCATGGAAAGAAAATTTTGAAATTATTTTTAATTGATAGTCATTATTTTTGTGATCAATTTAAGCTCTTGTTTGCATCATAATTCCAAATATTGGAGTTATGAATTTTTTAAGTTTTTAGCTGTTCGTAGAAAATAATATTTGTTGAGGGCAGATTTGCAAGGGTTTCATTTTGATTTAATTATTGCAATAATTTTATGAATATTGGCAACTGGATTGGACTAAGCTTGAGCAGGCATTAAAGTGGGAAAGAAGGATTTCAATTCAACTAGTGTGGTGCTAGGTTTTGGAGGATTGAAACATCCATTTCAATCTCTTTTTTCTTTGCGGCAAGAGCCATTGGTGGCCAAAATCACAAGGTATTTGTTTGCCATTCATTTCAAGGTGAATTGGAGTTAATTTTCAGTTTGGAAGTGCAATTACAACATCTAGGGTTTGTTGATTTTACTAAATTCAGAATTCAAAAATTGTGGATTTTAGGGGAAACCCTTTTTTGGTTAAATCGTCCCATTTTGGGACATTACAGTGGTATTAGAGAACCAATCTCATCCACCTATAAGGTTTGATTGCAAGTAGATAAAAAGATTTGGTGTTATCATGGAAGAAATGGAGAAAAAAAGCTCTACAATGCAGGTAGAAGGCTAGGGGACCTATGCCAACCAATGGGAGATGTAATTAGCACCTTGGAAGAAATCAAAAAGAAGTTATCCAAGGTAAATCAATCACAATATGAGTCCATGGAGTGGACGGTACAGCCCTCAAAGATTTACTCGGTTTAACATGAATTATTAAGAGATACAAATGAGGAGGTAAGGCTCTTGGCTAGTGTTAATGAGGTTTTAAGACTAACGGTTCTCAAAGTTCCCTACAGTGATAAAATCATGAGGGAGATATTTTCGTTGATTGTGGAGAGCTTCCAAGATCTCCAAGAGGATAAAGGACACTCCTTGGCTAAAAAGGTCAACATCCTAAAAACTATGGCTTCAACCAGGTCATTTATTTTAATGTTAGATATGGAGTGTGATGAAATTATTGTTAAAATGTTTCAACATTTCTTTGCAATTGCTGGTAAGAATCCTCTCAAATATGTTTTAGCTTCTATGTAGAGAATCTTGACCTTGACACTCAATGAGAGTAATGATCTTTCCAAGCCATTATTATCTATCTTGTTGACAGGGTTGGGGCTAGAAAAAGAAAAATTTTCAATTGCACATATGTTTTTTGAAAATGTTGCAATTGATTGTGAGGAAAAATTGAGGCCTTAATTGATAGTGGAGCATGTATAGGAAGAGAGTACCAAACTACATGGAGAGTTGGGAAAAAAATGAAGAGGCCAATGAAATTAAAAAATCAGATTTGAAGGAGGAAGGTGAGCTAAAAAAAGATGACATTTTGCGGCAACCTAGAACGGAAAATTGTGAGAATCGAAAATCTGAGTTTTTGGAGCAGCAAAGAGGGCTGCAAATGATGAATGAAAATGAGAAGATGCTAGGTGCTTTGGGGCAGCCAAATACCTTAAACTTTGGTATTCAAAAAGATTATGTTGAAGAAACCAAAAAAACCAATATATTCATGGAAATGTATGAGTTGAATGATATTTTTGTTTGGTATATAATAATTGTTCAAATTTGTTGAATGACTCTAGATTTGATGAAAGAGCTTGGAAGGAACAATTCTTAATCACAAATAAGAAAGGAGTGCAAGGCTTGACAAAGTTGGATGGCACAAAGGGGCTTATTGATAGATCAATGCACAATGAGTTGGGGGAATGCTTGAAGGTAATGATTGCTGGATTTTATTCAACCCCAATTAAATATGCAATAGAAGTAATAAAATCAAGAGTTGCAAGGGTTGCCAACCATGAAGAAGAAATGAGGGGCACTAAGGGAAGAGAAGAACTCTTCCTTATCAATTCGTGGATTGGACATGACAAGCTTCTGTTATGGTTGTGGGATCCAGGGGAGCACTATAAACATGATTTTGTTATATTGTTATGTTGTGAAACAAAGGACAAGGTTTGGATCCTCATGGAAAAGGGCATAAGCAAGAAGCACCATGATCCAAGAATCAAGGGAAGGGTTGTAAGTAATAGTTTCGCCACTGTTTTTCACATTTTCAGTTTGCTTATCACTAAGATTTTTGTTGCCATGAAAAGTGTTGGCCCTAAAAAGATGTGCCTCTCACACCCCAACACCTTGGAAGTGATTTCTACATGTATGAGTGGTTTTTCAGCCACTATTAAGGGAATGTTGAAGGAGAAAAAGGCATGCTACAGCCATGATATGAAAAAGTTAAGACACCACAAGGGAGCCCATGTCATGCTCATGAGGCATAATGAGGTGATTGTAAAAGTGTTAATAACACTAATGTTTTCACTAATATGTTTGCTTCTTGTGTAGGATCACTAGATCAATCATGTGCTATGAATACAAAGAGTGCAAGAAAAGTTGCAGTCCCCATACTTGAGCAACCAAGGGAAGGTAGTAAAAACTACCCAAACTCATGTTTGAAGGGGATGATAAAAAATAAGAAAGAAGGAAATGAACAAGGGCTGCGGTTGTTGATCATGGACAGCCTATGTCATCAAGGGAATTTTGGTTTCCTGCATCTTTGGTAAGTGTATCAAATTCTAAATGTTGTCATGCTTGTATTGGGGGGGATGAAATGAGAGTTGATTGCCAAGTGCAACCCAAAAATTACTTTAGGCAGCACCCTATTCCTTCTTGCAAGGGTGGAAATGGTGGTGTTTTAAGGAAAATGAGACCCCTCTTGAATTTCGAATGGGATACAAATACAAGCCGCTGTTCACAAAGTTCGAATGGCAAGAAAAATTGGTCCTTTTGCTTACAAAAGAATGATAAACACAACTGGGCTTACATATGGACTCTTTTGAGCATCAAAAGTAAATTATTTTACATATGACAGCCAAGGGGAAGAGTTGGGAAAAGAGATATAAAGTCTGAATTTTTTTGATTTAAAAATTTCTAAGTCAACAAAACAAATACAGCCACCAAGTGAAGTTAAAAAATCGAAAAATTGGAGCATGAGACAGCCCAAAGGGGGAAAGGATGAATGCACGAATGAACTATGAACTTTATTACTCAGAAAATTCTGAGTTAGGAAGGCAAGAACAGCCACGTCATGAAGGAGAGAGATCTAATTTTTTCAACATATTCCAGCCTTTAGCAAGTTCTGAAAATGCTCACGGTAGGGAACACTTTGTGCATGAATAAGGGTGGGAGAACACAAGAAAGGAACAGCCTTCTCTCATGGTTGAAATGAAACATTTGTTAGACTTGATTTGTGTTCCATATGTGCACGGAAATATTGATAAGGGGGAGCAAATGGAAAGATTACATTTTCAAATTAAAGAATGTTTGGTATGGCATTCCTTATCCATTGGGGTATGTCACGTTATGCTTCTTGACAAAAGTTATTCCACTTAACAAGTACATGAGCAAGGCTTTTTGAGCACTACAGCAAGTTTTACCATTTTGACATGGTAATTGGGCATATGAGCTTGCATTTGCTTGAAGGCAAGCAAATTTGGGAAGGGAGGATTGTCATGTCCCCTTTTCATATAATTTTAATTTAATAATATTGCTCGTATAGTGATTTTAATCATTTAAAAATATAAAGCAATTTAATTAATTATTAAAATAGAATTATCTTGAATTATTATTCGAATTACCGAAAAAGTGGTTTAAACCATTTGAAAAATTAAGATAATTTTAATGATTATTCTAAGGGGTTTTAAAATTAATAAATTGCTTCAAAAGTGATTTTTATCACTTTAATTATTAGAGCAATTTAATTAATTATTTAAACAAGGACTTAATATAAAATAATTATTTAGTTTGTCAAAAAGTAATTTTAATTACTTATTTATTAAGGCAAGTTATTTAATTAAATCAAAAAGGCCTAAAGTGAAATTAAAAGGATTGTCAACTTGGGAGCTAAAGCAAAAGAAAGGAAAAGATATTCTAAAAAGAGCAAGTGAGGCTTATGAGGTATTTTACCTCTCAAAGCTAGTTTGCCCCCTTTAGAAGGTTCAAATACAAGGTGAAGATCACAATTAAAGACATGTTGAATTTGATAATTGTTTCTTCATGCTTGAAGAAGCTATTGGGATGCATGCCCAATAGGTGTTTGCAGATATGGTGTTGATCATTCTACAAAATGTGTCTTTTAACACCACCTTTGCTAAAGAAAGTTTAGTTATTTGCCCTAGAGTGGGGCGATTTGTTTTGAAAGGCTATTGTGAGGTTTTGGTGGATTATTTGAGGTCCATTTGATGCACAATAACTCTGATTATCATTTGTATTAATTTCCCAATTATGATGACTTGTTTGGGATTGGAGGGTCTGATGTTTGAAGAGGTAAATTCTGAAAACTAGGGTTTTCAGAATTTTGGAGCAATTTTTGGTGACCTTCCCATGGAAGAAAAATTTTGAAATTATTTTTAATTGATAGTCATTATTTCTATGATCAATTTAAGCTCTTATTTGTATCATAATTTCAAATATTGAAGGAGTTATGAATTTTTAAGTTTTTAGTTGTTCGTAGAAAATAATACTTGTTGAGCGCAAATTTGCAAAGGTTTTGTTTTGAATTTATTATTGCAGTAATTTTATGAATATTGACGATTGGATTGGACTAAGCTTGAGCAAGGATTCGAGTGGTAAAGAAAGATTTCAATTCAGCAACTGTGGCGCTAAGGTTTGGAGGATTGAAACATCTATTTCAATCTCTTTCTTCTTTGCGGCAAGAGCCATTGGTGGCCAAAATCACAAGGTATCTATTTGTCATTCATTTCAAGGTGATTTGGAGTTAGTTTTTAGTTAAAAGGTGCAATTACAGTAGCTAGAGTTTGTTGATTTTATTAAATTTGAAAGTCAGAAATTGTGAATTTTAGGGGAAACCCCTTTTTAGTTAAATTGTCCCATTTGGGGACATTACATCATCCCAATGCCTCTTTAGGATTGAGAGCCTAAAACAACCTACTATACGAAAAAGAAAATAAAATCAAAAAGAGATTACATTGTTGCAAATGAGGATACTAACATCGACAAATCTGCAGAAAAGATATGCAAATATGGGTCCTTAAAACACTACCCTCACAGACAATCAAAAAGAAGATAACTCCCATATTCAAAAGGAAGATTTAATCCAAGAAGAGGACGGCTCTATCTCAATGTCTTCCTTTTAATGCAGATCTCTTCTTGGAATATAAAAGGCTTTAAAGTTCCTAACAAATGCCTTTTTCTCATAGATGTGATCAAAGCTGAAAATGTTGATATGATTCTCCTCCAAGAAACCTTCAAATCTGGGACTTTCAAACCGATCCAATTTGCTGGGCTATGGGGCAGCAAGCAAACGATTTAGTGCGAAACTCAAGGACTCTCATTCATTGAGATCCAACTAAGTACGACTGCCAATCTTGACAAAGTCATCTTTGAGGACTTTATGTGGGATGTCATTCTCATGAAATACATGATGTTTGTATCATAGTAGCAAAAATCATTTGGGGAAAAAATCATTTTTTCAAAAGTGTAAGTGTTTTTCAAAAAATCGTGATTAATCGAGAAAAAAAGAAAAACATAAAACTGTCGAAAAAATATTTTTTTTTAAATTTAAAGGCATTTCCATTGCATAGAGATACATATTAGGCATTTCAATTGCATAGAGAATAGATACAAATTATGAGAGTAAGTTAAACGAGGTTGTACGCCATCAAAATCAGTCAACTGTTTTCTTTCATTAATTTCTCGACCATTTAAATTGCATTACATTTGTATTTCAAAATGCATATTATTGTCGTTTAAAAAAGAACAAAAAATAAGAGGAAGCCAATGGCAACGAGGTAGACTAGGGATCAATATGTGTAGATGTTGAAGCTCTAGGGTTAGAGCCTCTCCTAATTTGAGACACAACCTCAGTGTCATACCCAACCTTCTCCAACAAATCAAAATCAGCTTTATCATAAAGACGTTCATCATTATGTTTCAAGCCATTCGGATTTTGGAGCGATCTTGTTAAGTTCAATTCACTCATCTTCCTTGACGGTACCTAACATTATGAAATAGAATGCATATGTTAGTGTCTTTCGTGAATAATACTTTAGAAAAATATAAATCAACTTTCCATATGAATTGAGAATTAAAAATGCAACATTTCTTAACCTTGAGCTTGTTTTATCTTCAGATAAAGATTGTGGTAGACAAATACCAAATCATTCATCTGTTCTTGAGTGCGTTGATTGCATTTTTTGAAATATATATGCTCGAACACACTGCAACTACGCTTGCAAGTAGGTGAACTGCATGGCTAGCTCAAAATGTGCATTGCCATCCATCAAAGGTGTTTGATTTTTTTGCCAAAAAAATCCCACCATTGTGTTGCAAAAACTGATTTTGTCAACATTGTAATATGCATAATTCAATTGAAATTTAACACTTTCAGTGTACGTATGTAGAAAAATTGTTTACCTAGTATAAAGATATTTTTTCTTGTGATGGTTGCCTTACTAGAGAAGAAACCCTTTGCCTGCTTGTACATCAAAAACTCTCCCATAGCTGCCTCAAAATATCCCTAGAAAACATTTTCTTCGTACACTTCAATAGGCCCTTTGTGACCTTTGCATCATCTCAAAATGAGCTACTAAAGAGCAACATTGAATTCAACAAATATCCATTGCATAGAGGGGAGAATGCATTTGTCAATCCTATATTTTATCAGCTATCTCCTACAATGGCATGTACTTGGCCCTGTTATTCTCCAATCTACTACTAATAGCATCTTTGGCCCTATCAATTGCCTCATATAGATAACCCATGGTGGTTTCTTCCCATCGACGAGTCTCAAAATTTCAACTAGAGACTCAAAGAATGACATAATTTTCTCTACCTCTTTCCAAAAAGACAATGATAAAACATAGTCAACCACCATTTTGCCCTATGTATGTTTCACAAAGGAAGATTGCATCCACTCAGTTGAAATGAACATTCGTATTAAATTAATTTGTTGTTGGCAAAGAGTTTTCAACACAAGGAAGTTAATTGTAAACCTTGTCAACCCTTGATGAATAAGTTTCTTGCCATCTATGAATGTGTGAATTATATTAAGCACTCTTGTGTGGGATTTTTGCAAAATCTCTTTCACCTATGAAATTTTGCCTGTCATCCAAGGCCAAATCGAGACAACGTGCCACATATGGAGTCCAAAACATAGTTCCATATTTGTCCATATGCAACCTCTCAGCAACCACATAAACAACATTATTTGTAATGAATTGGACCACATTTTGTGGCCCCACCTCAATCACAACCTCATAAAATAGATGAGAGAGTGTATTGCCCTATTTTATCATCTCAGATTCAGTGACAATCTTAAGAAAAATTGTGCCAATGTCATGACATAAGGAAGTTGATGAGTGTGCGGCTTCATCTGTCCATCCATCTAACATTATAGTGCATCCTAATTTTTGTCATTTCTTATGATGTTTTGCAAGAACATTACTCAAATCCTATACAATATCCTTCAATAAATCAGTATGCAAAGCCTCGTATGATGAGGTAGTGAACTCAAAACCTACAACTGCGATTCCATCTGCCATACTTTACTAGTATGGAGATCTGGCCATATTAAACGACAAGCTAGAGTTGTACCAAAATTTAGAGATTGCCTTCTTTCCCTGCTTGTTAACAATGTGTTTCCAACCTATACTCTCTAGCATGGTTTGCACTCTATGTGTAGTGCGAGAACTAAAGAAGGCATGAATGTGTCCCCGACTTGTATTTGGCCCACGAGGTACTAATCCAAGTGTAGATTATTAGGTAGTTATAATGAGAAATATTTCCACCATTTTTCATAGCTAAAAATATTAAATGTGTTCAAATAAATGTCAAATATAACATCTACCGAGGAGGGTTAGAGTTATTGGTTAAGGTTAGGTTTAGTTTTTTTTAAGTTTTGGGTGTATTTACATTTTTTAAAACTATAGACAACATTTCAAATTTCCCCATCATACGAGGCTTTGCGGATTGATTTGTTGAAAAAAACACCAAAAAACCGGGTTGAAAAAAGTGTTTTGGGCCAAGTATAAGAATTAATCATGATTAATCACATTTTAATCGCACATTCTGCTAATATGGTTTGTATTTTTAATATAACCCACCTTGTGGAAATAAAATAATCAATATGATAAATCAACTCACTTTGTTGGTTCCTAATGCCTCGTTATCAAGCCTTATTATAGTGTGGGACTTCGACACTATTCATGCTCCGGAGCCAAAAAAAGGTGGTGTAAGATTTAATAAAAGAACTGCAGAAGCTCTCAACAATTTAGAGATCAATACCCATTTGATGGAGCTGGTATATGCACAAGGCCTTTTCACCCGGTGTAATAGAAAAAAATGGAAAAATTATATTGCAGAAAAACTAAATTGAATCTTTCTATCTAATACATAGATCAGCTCAAACTGCCATCTGCAAGCAAGTGTAGGTAATGCCACCCTGTCAGATCATTTGCCCATATTTCTTGAAATCTTCTCAAATGTGCAAAGAAAGCATAATACTTTATTCGGATTTGAAAAAATGTTTCTCACCCAACCTGGCTTCATAACGAATGTCAAAAATTGGTGGACCGAAGCACCTCGTATTTCAGGTTATGGCTATGTTCAAGTTTGCTGATAAAATCAAATATGTCAAAGCCAAATTCAAACACTCGAACAGATTGGAATTTGATAATATTTTTGAAAAAGATTAAAAAAATCAAGGCCTAGTTGGAAATCATCCAGAAGTCAATAAGAGAGCAAAGGATCAATCAGAAATTGGAAAAAGAATAACAAATTCTTATTCAGGACCTGGCACTGAGTCGAAAGCAAGAAGAATGTTGCCAGCATCAAAGGTCAAGAGGTGATTCTAGTACAATATTCTTTCACTCCTCAATTCTGAACAGAACGCATGTCAACTCTCTTCAAAGGCTTCACATAGAGAATGAAAACATTCTCACATCCCTGAAAAAATATTTATCCCATGACTCAGATTTTTCTAGAAACATTCTTTCTGAACTTTCACCAAACACTCTAAAACAGAAAATATAGCTTGAATTACTGAATAATATTCTAAAAGTTATTCATGAAATCAACAACAAACAAATGATTAAGCCGGCTACAGAAGAAGAAAACAGAAGTATAGTTTTCTCTTTCCACCCTGATAAATCCCCGGACCGAATGCACTCACAGCTCTTTCCTATCATACTTTTTGCGACACTATTAAGTATGAACTCATTGAATTGGTTGAGGAATCTCGTATGAAGCAAACAATGCTGAAAAAACTAACTTGTACCAGACTAGCTCTTGTGCAAATCTATTACTCTGCAACATGGTATACAAAATTGTCGCAAAACTCATTGCCTCTCACCTCAAACCATTAATGCGGAGTTTAATTTCAAGCCCTAAAACAGATTTTGTCCCAGGAAAACTCATCACAGAGAATATAATAGCTGTGCAAGAAAATTTTCAATCCTTCACACACAAAAAATGCCAGACATAATAATCAAAATGGATGTTTCTAAGCATTCTAGAGTTCAGTGATGGAAAACTTCCATGGACCTATTTGGGCTTTCCGTTACATTTGAAAATTAATTATGAGCTTTGGAACCCCACAATGGCCAAGATGAAACTAAAATTCTTCAAGTGAACTAATAAGTGGCTCACATTAGCAGGACATATTCAGCTTTTACAGGCTGTTCTTCAAGCTATTCCCATTTATATGCTTTCTCTCATTACTGTCCCTCCGAAAATTAAGATGCAGTTACATAATTTACAGTAGAATTTCCTACAGAGAGGTACAGAAGACTCTTAGGAATACCCTCTAATAGTTTGGTCCACTATCATCTCTCCTAAGTTGAAAGGCGTTCTTGGTCTAAAAGACATCAAACATTTCTATAAAGCAATGACAATGAAATTTGCATGGAATTTTCAGCAAGAACCAAGCTCATTATGGGCGGAAATCATTCACAGAGTATAAAATTGGTTATTAATATGGTGTTAATGACAATTGGAGGCTCCCCTCCCCAATACTTCAAGATTCATCATGATGGATGTGGATCAATTGAACAATTTTGTCTCTTGGCACATAGGGAAAGGAGATAAAGTCAGATTTTGGGAAAACCAATAGGATGGTAACCCCCTCTCACAATCATTGTATGGAGAGCTTTAAAACGAACTCCAAAGAAAAGGTTTCACAATGGTTGTGGATTATTGCACTTCTACTTTCCAATGGCTCACTATTTAGGATATGGCTTTTTTTGATAATTTAAGTGCTGATCAGCGATGTAACATACAACAACTCAAAGAGGAACTAAGCAATAGGTAAATCCTTCTTTCTTCGTTTGAAGACAAAAAAGTTTGGCCTTATAGGCTTAATCCAATCCTGGGATATGCGCGGTTGCCACTGCACACCAAGCTCTAAGTTAGATAGAAAAGAGAAATCACAACCATTGGACCAAAATTTGGAGCATCCCTCTATGGCTTAAAATCAGATCTTTCGTATGGTTAGTGACTCGTTAAAACAATTTAACAGCGAATAATCTTCAAAAGAGGGGAATAATTGGCCCAACACAGTGTCTGAATTGTAAAAGTCGTTCAGAGAAAGTTTAACATTTGTTCATCGACTGCCCACTAGCCAGTCAAGTCTAGCGTGCGATAGCAGATCTATTTGGTAACAACTGACCTTATCTAAAAACAACTCCTTCAAAGATGGATATCTTTTTCAACAGAATTGCAAAGTCTCCAGCTCTTGGCCCTCCTTTCTCCAGGATTTATTCTATGGTAGCTTTGGAAAGAGAAAATAAGAGAATATTCAATGATGAAAGCATCATCAAAGCCAATATCAGAGCAACAGTTATGACTCATCACTCCAAAACCTCTAGAGCATTTGACTCGACCAACATGACTGACTGTCAGATAGACAAAGGATGGAATATCTCTTTTCATTATAAAATAAAATGGATGACTGTTAAACCAAAATCTAAATCGGTTTCTCCACCAAAACATTGGTATAAAATAAATTTTGATGTTACCTCCAAAAAAACCTAGGACATGCTGGGACTGGAGGTATAATCCGAGAGGAAAAGGGAAATCTTCTTATTGCCTACAACAAGGACATTGGTCCGCAAACAACCAATATGGCTGAACGAAGTTCTTGTCAATATGGGATCAGACTAGCAAAGAAATATGGGATCAGACTAGCAAAGAATATGGGGCTTCAATATTTGTCAATTGAAAAAAACTCCAAAAAAATCATCAACATGATCAATCAACTGTACAAGCAAAGCAAAAACAGCAGCCCCATTGAGAGTGTTAGGCCTAATTGGTGGATTCCAAACATTCTTCATCAAATTACAACTACCCTTCCAAATTTTCAGGGGGTCCAAATAGAACACCAGATTAGATGTCTTACTTTGGTGGCCGATACGCTTGCAAATAAAGAAACTGTAGATAAAAGTAATCAACCGTTGCACCTCTCCTCCACCTTTTATGATCTCCCTATCAGTATCCAAACCCATGCGGCTTACACCTCTACTCCACCTTTTATGATCTTCCTATCGGTATCTAAACCCATGCGGCCTTAGAAATGTCCACCACCATTTCTTGTGTAATGCCACTTGATCTGTTCCAATCCCTTTATCTCTATAATGCCACATGTTCAGGTTCAACAAATTGGGTTCGTCAGTACGCGATTTTTTGGGCCTCGAGTACAGCTTGGGTACGGCCTTACAATAAAATATAAACAAATAGACTAATAAACAAGAATTAAGTAACATTAACCACATAGTATGCATATCAAAAACAAAATAGCCACAAAATGCTAACCAAAAGCCAAATGTCATGATAATCATAAATATTAATTATAATTTATTACATCAAAATTAGTATTCATCAAGAGCATCAAAATCAACATCATGATGTGGTTCATTAGACCACAAGGACTAGCACTCCCACCAATCCCACTACCTACACTATGTGTTGCCATAGAAGTGTCCATGTCAAGTAATAAATGTTGGGAAATGGAAGCATCCAAGTCAACATCCTCTAAATCTACATCCGAATGCTTCGTCGCCCCTTCCTTGTACTTTGGCTTCTTGTGCAGAAGAAGGCACAAGTTGGAATGTACATAGACCAACTCCTCGGCCTTTTTTGCTGCCAATTTGTTGTGCTTCTATGAGTGGATGAAGTTGTATGTGCTCCACTTCTACTCAAAAGAAGATGAAATCGCAACATATGTTAAAAATTATAAAGTTAAAACTCAAACTTAAATTTAAAAATTGAAACAAAAAGAAAAAGTGTTCAAAACATATTCATAATAGGCTCTGTTGACCATTTTTGGTCCTGCAGGCCAAACAATTGGTCTCCCTTCCTTCCCTACTATCTTGAGCAGTCAGTCATGTATCCACCTTTCTGCTACTATGCTTTTCCCCTTTTGTAATAGGCCTGTTTTTTGAACCAAATGACTTGAGCTTTGTAGATGTTTCGGGTTGATCCGGAGGTTTATTTCGCTGTGGGCAGTCGGTTTGCACAAGCCATTGGCAAGGGAATGGCCCGGTTCAAAGAATGAAAGTCTTTTACAAAGTTCTAAAGACAAAGTGCCCTTGCAGAGGGCAGTCAAGAAGCAAACTGGACCGTTCCAGCATGCTGCAGAGGGCAATTATGGGCCCAAAAGTACCCTTGTGGAGGGCAGAGAGCACCTTCGGAAAAAAAAATTAAAGGCGGCCGAAAGGTAAGTCTTCCTTCAAAGGTAATCCAATTGAAAAGACAAGAAAATCCAAGTGGAATCAATGGATGAATTCCTTCGGACAAATTTTTCCCGAAAGAATTCCTTCGGACATTTTGTCTGAAGAAATTCACAAGCAAGGAAATCCAAGGCAAAGGTTAAAGGTCAAGGGGAGATACAAGGAAAAATCCAAAGGCACATTTCCTTCGGGCAAAATGTCCGAAGGAATTCCTTTGGACATTTTGTCCGAAGGAATTCAAGAAGAGAAAGGGCCGAGACTCCAAAGAAAAAGACCGAAAATACAAAAGGTCAAAGGAATTGCAAAAGGCCGAAGAAATTGCCAACGGGGTGACGGGCCCGAGAACATCAATTTCAACATAGCGAACTAGCCGTTGGAGGTTCAAACGTCCGATGACGGGCGTGCGAACGTCAAATTCAAGGAGTGAAATGGCTGTTGGTTTTCAAATAGGCGACAGGCTCGCAGATGTCAATTTTGACGGGATGCGTCAGCCATTGAGGAGAAGCCAAAGGACTAATGCCTTCACGACAAGTGACCCGAAAGAGCTCGAATGGCACAGGCCCGACGGAATTCGAAGGGGCATGAGACCCGACGATGAACTCAACGACCCACCGAAAAGAGAGCCCAAGAGATCAAATTGTCAACAAAAGGCGAGAAGATAGCCCCAAGAGCTCAAATTGCCAGAAAGAGACAAAAAATAGCAAGGAAAGAGGGAACAAAACAGAGAATCCAGAACATGGCCACGCACACATACGACAACATTTGGAATGTTCCAAAAGACGCACCCAGCCAAGCACAGACACGAATCAGATCAGCCCAGGTGGCAAAAGGTGTCGGCAGGAAGTTCCTAGACGGATGAAAAAGTCTCCACCAAGTGGTTGCCAAGGGGAGCGCGGGCATTCAATAGAATGGCCCGTTTTTCCTCATTTTGCATTAATGAGCAGGAAGTCACGTGAATTTCATGGAGAAGCAGCCTGGTCATTCAAATAGACAAAGCGATCCATGCTCTTGCAGCGATATTTAATATGATTTAAATGCCAAAGTCAAGACTGGCAACTGCCACAGCATGGTTCTTTCAGCAACTTCCTCTTCCCAATGTATTCAACACAGCATGGGCCACTTGTTTTGAAAGGCACCAAAGTATTTTCTTTTATGCTATATATTGTAATCTCTCATTTTGTAAAAGATATCTCTCAGCTTGTAAGGCGGAGCTCTGCCAAAATTTACCTTGAATCAAAAAGAAGTATTTTTACCTCCATTTGAGCTTGCACTTTTGTATATGTCTATGGTTTTGTCTTGTGTTAAGTCATTTTATTTCATGCTTTCACCGAATGATTCCAGCATGTCTAGTGTATTGTGAGTTCTTCTTTTGCAGGTCAGCCAGAAGTGTCCATAGCAGAGTATAGGCACATGTGAATAGGCTGCCATAGTGTGTCTTAAAACACCTCTGGTAGTTCTTCCTCCTTGTATCTCCAAAGGACCCCTAGCTCACTGATGCAGAAGAGTTTCTCGTATCAAATGAAGTGTATATCAGCTTGTTCTTGGTGTAAAGTGTATGTCAAAGCTGAGTAGATCAACCATTTTGGTGTATCATTGCTTTAGTTTAAGTTCTATTTTCAGTAATCCTTCTCTTTTTTCACCCCCCCATTGTTAGCAGTAAGCAATTCAGAACCACAGAGATGCATCAAAGGGAGCTAGCCCTTATCTAGAGATTCTCTCCTCAGTTTTGCCAGACCCACAGCAAGAGGGGAGTCTCCATTGTGCCGCGTGGAAGACAGAAGCTCAGCGTCCTGTCAAGGGTGCAATCCACAGCGTCAACAATTTTTGGCACGCCCGGTGGGACATTTTGTCTAAGAGGTTGAAGAATTTTTGGTGTGTTCTTCAACAAATCAGCCTTTGGAGGCATTCAATCAACACCAAATGGCAACTCCGAGTTGAATCAATTGGTTAAGCAGTCCTGGTACCATCAAGAAATCACTTTGGTATGTATAATTTCATTGCTGAGAAGCATGGGCCTTGTGTTCCTTCATATAATTTTGATCAAGCTCAGGTTGTTCATGGAATCACCTCAAGCAACAAGGATGCATACGGTTATGAGTTTTGCCCTTTGCAGGTTGGTGAAACATTGTGGGCTTTGCCTCTTCCTCCTCAGTTTGAGCAAGTCCTTGGCCAGCCTGGCTATGATCCTTACCAGCCTTGTGTTGATCCTTACCAGGTCCAATATGACCAGTCTCAACCCTGTCATGAGCTATATCAGTCTTATGCCCAGTCTTCTCAATGTGTTACTTCTTCTACTCAACCTAATCTTTTTGCCAATCAGCCCATTTTCACCTTCAAACAAGCACTGCTGGGGTATGAAAAGTATGTAGTGGAGCTTGACACTAGAAGGCGATGTGGCCGAGAAATTCCTGATCATTTCATCCATCAAGTGAGAAATGCATTAGATCTGGTTAAGAGTGAATGGACTCCTATTGAAAGAGCCAATTGGCAAAGGCTTACAAATGAGATGTTGGATGTGAGTGGTTTAATTGCATCTTTGGCAGAGAAGCTGAGTATTCATGAGAGGCAGCCTTACCAAGTCTATCAACCTGCATACCCGCTGCCCCAAGTTTCATATCAGCCATGCGCAGCCCCTACTCATGAGCCAAGTCAAGCCTGTCGAAGTCCTTTCCCCAATCATGTTGAGGAGAGTTTTGAAACAGTAAATCTTGTGTTTAAGGCCAATCTTGATAAGCAAATTGAATTGGCAAATCTTCACATGCAGCAATCTATGTTGGCAGCAAGGGAAGTGGAATCCAAACCCTCACTACCCTCTCACATTGCAACCCCATCACCCCAAAAGGAGACTTCCAGTCCTAATATCATGAGCTGGAGTAAAGTAGTTGAGTCATGGAGCAGCAAGGAGGAGAAAGACATTATCCGAGAGTGTGAAGTACAAAATGAGGCTAGTCCTTCTCAAGTCCCTCCCACCCTTCCTTAAGAAGCTTCTTGTACTCCATGGCAGCCTTCATGCACTCCCCATTTCCATGATAATTCCTATGAGCTCCAAGAAAGACTCTTTCAAAAAAACCTAGCTAAGCAAATTGAGGAATTAGAGGCAAAGGTGAGATTGCTTAGTGAAAGAGAGATGGAAGTTTCAGACCTTAGAGAGGAGCCTATGCCAAAAGACACCCCTTCTACCATTCCTCAAGCTAATTTCGATATTGATGAAGTGTTGGTCAAGTGGAGAGAAGAAAATCAAGTGATTTTGGCCCAAGGTCTGCCCCCATTTTCTCATGAGCTTTCAAAAAGATCCCCTACTTTCCACTCCCAACCTGATTTTGACAATCCTTGTGTTCCACCTCCTTGCCTGGTAAATGAAGAATGTTTCTCTTGTGTTGAGGAATCCATCTTGAGGGAAGCAAGTGAAGAGGAGTATGCTCAGTTCATGACTGATCAGGGAGACTTCATGAGTGCAGATGAGGAGGAGACCGCCATAGGTACCCCCCTTGGTGAACAAGAAGACAGGTCACAAGTTTTTGCCTCTATCCCCGACGAGGAAGAGATGATATTTGACTCTTTTCTCACTTTGCAAAACGTCATGGAGGAGCATGGACAGATTCTGGATCATGTTTTGAATGATTTGTTTGAAGTCATTGGGGCAGGTTACACTCTTCTTCAAGGAGACTATGGGCTGGCTAAGGGTGGAGAAGGCAGCATTGGGACTCAAATAAGTATGCAAAGGGGCAGCAAGCTTCCAGATTTATCCTTTCAAGAGGTTGGTGAATCTGAAAATGATATTTTTGAAGTCATCAAGAAGGAACCTGTTCTGAAAGAGGCATATGAAGAAGAGAGGATTCAATTTGCAGCTGCCCAAGAGGCTATCATGGATGACAATGAGGATGAAATCATCATGGATGCTCCTTTTGAAGACATCATCAACAATGGAGAAGACACAGGTCATGCATACATGCGGATGTTCCAGCAATATGAAGAGGAAAGTAAGCATGGTGAGCTCTCTCCTCCCTTATTTGGTGAACTTCCTTGTTGCTTTGATGAAGAGAATGACCATGCCATGGAACCTGAGTTGGAGGAGGATCAGGAGGATGTCTTTGAACAACTAGAGACTCTGGTTTTTGAGCAAGAAGGTGATGTCCTGTGGGATGAGCACGCAGTTTGTGATCTCATTTCAAACATCACAACAGTCGCCCTTCTTCAAAAAAGCCATGAAGTAGAGGATCAGTTTGACATGGTTTTCAATGAAGCAGAAGGGGACAAGTCAATCAATGATGCATATCAAGGGGCTTATGGTGATAAGCTAACAGCCATTGATTTCTTGATGAAACACACCAGCATGAAGGACCAACATTGGACAAGCTTCCAAGAGCAAGATGAATACATATATGTTGGAAGCATGTTTGACCCTGATTCATTTGGATTAAAGCCAATCAAGGTGGCAGACAAGAAGAGCAAGTCACCAAGTCTCCTTTCCATCCAGCCACTTGTCTGGCACCATAAGTTTCCTTGTTATGAAAGAGACTTAAGAAGTTTTCCCTTTGATCCAAGAGGGAGGCAAATATACTTGGTTAGCTATACATAGTAGTTTGCTTTCAGTTTTTCTTTCCCTGTTTTCCCTAAGTGTTGTTTGCACAAGTGTAGTGTTTTTTAGCCTTTGTTGTGTGTGTTTTCCTTTGTGTTTGAGGTAAAAGCTTTGTTGGTCCATAGGTCTTTAGAAGGTTGTTGCTAACTTTTCCAAGCTGCGTTCTGACTCCGTGCCCAACGGACTTTGAGGCTACCAGTCTTTCTAAGCATAGCAGGCATGCTTCCCCTGGGAATCGCCAAATTTGTTGACCATTTTTGGTCTTGCAGACCAAAAACTTGGTCTCCCTTCCTTCCCTACCATCTTGAGCAGTCAATCATGTATCCACCTTTCTGTTGTTGTGCTTTTCCCCTTTTGTAATAGGCCTATTTTTTGAACCAAATGACTTGAGCTTTGTAGATGTTTCGGGTTGATCTGAAGGTTTATTTCGCTATGGGCAGTCGGTTTGCACAAGCCGTTTGGCAAGGGAATGGCCCGGTTCAAAGAATGAAAGTCTTTTACAAAGTTCTAAAGACAAAGTGCCCTTGCGGAGGGCAGAGAGCACATTCGGAAAAAAAAATTAAAGAAGGCAGCTAAAAGGTAAGTCTTCCTTCGGAGGAAATCCAATTGAAAAGACAAGAAAATCCACGTGGAATCAATAGATAAATTCCTTTGGACAAATTTTGCCCAAAGGAATTCCTTCGGACATTTTGTCCGAAGAAATTCACAAGCAAGGAAATCCAAGGCAAAGGTCAAAGGTCAAGGGGAAATACAAAGAAAAATCCAAAGGCACATTTCCTTTGGGGAAAATGTCCGAAAGAATTCCTTCGAACAAGAGAAAGGGCCGAGACTTCAAAGAAAAAAACAGAAAATACAAAAGGCCAAAAGAATTGCAAAGGCCGAAGAAATTGCCAAAGGGGTGACAGGCCCGAGAACGTCAATTTCATAATAGCGAACTAGCCGTTGGAGGTTGAAACGTCCGGTGACGGGCGTGCGAATGTCAAATTCAAGGCAGTGAAATAGCCATTGGTTTTCAAATAGGCGATAGGCCCGCAGACGTCAATTTTGACGGGATGCGTCGGCCGTTGAGGAGAAGCCAAAGGACTAATGCCTTCACGACAAGTGGCCCGAAAGAGCTCGAATGGTGCAGGCCCGACGGAATTCGAAAGGGCATGAGACCCGACGATGAACTCAGCAACCCACCGAGAAGAGAGCCCGAGAGCTCAAATTGTCAGCAAAAGGCAAGAAGATAGCCCCGAGAGCTCAAATTGCCAGAAAGAGACAAAAATAGCAAGGAAAGAGGGAACAAAACAGAGAATCCAAAACACGGCCACGCACACATACGACAACATTTGGAATGTTCCAAAAGGCGCACCCAGCCAAGCACAAACACGAATCAGATCAGCCCAAGTGGCAAAAGAAGGTGTCGGCAGGAAGTTCCTAGACAGATGAAAAAGTCTCCACCAAGTCGCTGCCAAGGGGAGTGTGGGCATTCAATAGAATGGCCCGTTTTTCCTCATTTTGCATTAATGAGCAGGCAGTCGCGTGAATTTCATGGAGAAGCGACCTAGTCATTCAAATAGACAAAGCGACCCATGCTCTTGCAGCGATATTTAATATGATTTAAACGCCAAAGTCAAGACTAGCAACTGCCACAGTATGGTTCCTTCAGCGACTTCCTCTTCCCAATGTATTCAACGCAGCATGGGCCACTTGTTTTGAAAGGCGCCAAAGTCTTTTCTTTTATGCTATATATTGTAATCTCTCATTTTGTAAAAGATATCTCTCGACTTGTAAGACAAAGCTCTTCCAAAATTTACCTTAAATCAAAAAAAAACATTTTTACTTCCGTTTGAGCTTGCACTTTTGCATGTCTATGGTTTTGTCTTGTGTTTAAGTCATTTTCTTTCATGCTTTCACCGAATGATTCCAGCATGTCTAGTGTATTGTGAGTTCTTCTTTTGCAGGTCAGCCAGAAGTGTCCACAGCAGATTATAGGCGCATGTGAACAGGCTGCCATAGTGTGTCTTAGAACACCTCTGGTAGTTCTTCCTCCCTGTATCTCCAGAGGACCCCTAGCTCACTGATGCAGAAGAGTTTCTTGTATCAAATGAAGTGTATATCAGCTTGTTCTTGGTGTAAAGTGTATGTCAAAGCTAAGTAGATCAACCATTTTGGTGTATCACTGCTTTAGTTTAGGTTCTATTTTCAATAATCCTTCTCTTTTTTCACCCCCCATTGTTAGCATTAAGAAATTCAGGACCACAGAGATGCATCAAAGGGAGCTAGCCCTTATCTAGAATTCTCCCCTCAGTTTTGCCAGACCCACAACAAGAGGGGAGTCTCCATTGTGCCACGTGGAAGACAGAAACTCAGCCTCCTGTCAAGGGTGCAATCCACAGCGTCAACAAGCTCTTTGAAATTTAGCAAGTAATCTGCACTAGCCCAACAATCGTTGTCTAGGATCATCATTTTCACTCTTTGGGTGTGCGCTTTGCTTGACTCCCTCCATAAAATCCACATGTTGCTGATGACAATGTGGCTAAGTGCCTCTCACACCTTCACAAGTCATCTCATGACGGTCGTGTGTGAGGTGAATTGAGTCTCAACAACCTAGTAGGAGATAAAAACTATAAAAAAAAAACTTATGACATCATCTAATTTGTTTTTTAAAATTCAAAATGACATCATTCTGTGAAAGCATGATCTTTGACATCATCAAGTACTATATTAAGAAACTTATACAAGTACTATATTAAGAAACTTATGACATCATCTACTTTGTTTTTTAAAATTCAAATTTCAAAAATAAAATAGGTGATATAAAATTTAATTGTTTAAATTGGAAATTAAAAATTATTAGAATAAATAAATAAATAAATCATTTACCTTGAACAAATCCAAATTCAAAAACAATATGGACATGGCTTGCAACAAGTGATGTTTCATCACAAACATATGAATCTCCTCAACCTTGGCATACACCTACTTGATCCACTCAATTTTGCTGCCCAATTTTTGCAGCATTAAATTGAGTGAGTGGACAACACAAGGTGTGCAAAAAATGTGTCCATACCATGCCTCAACCAACATCCCCGCAACCTTACTAATTTTGGCATTGTTCGTGGATCATTATGACTTTGACAACATTTAAAGGCCTCATTACATCAATGGCTTCAAAGAAAATGTTGGCAATGAATTGGGCATCCTTCACTTGCCCCTCGTAATCAATGGCTTTCAAAAACATTGTCCCTTTAAGGCACATTTCAACCACATTGATTAAAGGCCTATTTCTTGCATTTTTTCATCTATTAGAAACAATGGACACCACCATTTCGGCAACCGAATCCCAAATTAGCTGCAAAGAATCCTCAACATGTTTTTTCCTTCACCAATAAGGTGGTGCCAAGCTTCTCATAACCTAGCCCTTTGTACCCTATTTGGGCCTCGTTGATCAATCTCACCATTTCTTGCCAATATGGCGACCTGACAACAATGAAGGACAATCCATTTGCAAACACACATTGTGTGATGTGCTCATCAACGATATCCCTGGTGTCGTCTTGAAAAGGCCTTTCCAATGGTTATTTTGTTTTCTTGTGTAAAAGAGGAGAATCCTCTTTATGCGTGGGAGGTGTCTTCAAAAACAAATGGGTCATGACCACAACTGGGGAACCGCTACGAAGAGATGGGCCAACCAATGACTTCCTCGATCGATTCCCTTTCTTTGACAATAACCTTTTTTCCCAAGCAAGTTTTGATGCCTTGGTCAAGGATTGCACACAAGTGGGCTTTCACCCAACTATATGAGCTAGTCTATCTAACATTGCAAATTTGCAACCATGGCATTGCCAAATATACCCATCCCGCGTGGAATCTACTCTAGCATTGTTGCATACTTCAAAAGCGGTGAATGTGGATCGACTTTGAATCGAGGTTCACCCACAAAAGATATAACTTGTAGACATTGTAGTATCTATAGTTGTAAGTTTTTTTTTTTTTTTGGATTGAAAAGTGCACTTTATTATATAAAAAACTTACAGAATAAAATACAACTAGTCATACAAAAAAAGCTGGAAGAGTCACACCCCAAAAGCACACCGCGTTGAATAAGCCCTGGGAAAGCGACGAAAGCAACTAAAAGGGCAGACTGGCCAGAAAGTCGAACACGTGTGCACTAACAACCAAAAAAAAGAGATAATACCCCAGAAAACCATATCCTTAAGCAGCAGCAGCGAACATGGTAGCAGGCGATGAAAGCGACGAAGGGTCCTAAGGCTTCCCTCCCCATCCCCCATCAGTTGGGGGATCCTCACCCAAGGTAAGAGGCTCCCACCCATCATTTTGTTGCTCTTGAGTTTGTTGAAGTTGTTAAGGAGTCTGCCAAGGTGGAGAAATGGCAAGCGCAAGGCATGGAAAGTTGACCTGCTGGGGAGCCGCCCAGCCTCCTCGACTGCTACTATCACGACGAGATGACCCATGCCGAGGAGATGGCCAGCGAGAGTGGGGAGAGGAGCTCCTCCGATTCCGAGACCTGCGGCTACTGGACCATGAATGCCAGACTGCGCCACCACGTCCACGTCCCCGAGGAGTGTGATCGGGTGGCTCCCGACTAATAGCACAAGGGGCATTTTCCCAAGATCCAACAGCTCCTACAGGGGGTGAAGCTCCTGCCACACTCTCTGTCTGACTCTGGATCTGAAGGGTAACATTGGAGATTACATTAATTTTGTTGGAAATTGAAAAACCAATTTCCATAACTTCACGATTAAAACAAGCTTTATTTCTAGACTTCCAGATCTGAAATAAAATAGCAGTGCGAAAAATCTGCCAAAATTTGTTGTATCTTGCAGGTAGCAAAGTTGAGTCCCCCAAGAGAGCCATTTTCCAGGTGAATATTTCAGGCCTGAATGGTTTAAAGAGTGCATCCATCTCCAAGCAGATTGAGCATTGGGACAAAACCAAAAAAGGTGCTTAATAGTTTCTGGATGACGGCAAGCATGACAAGTGGGATTGAGGACCCTCATTTGCTTGAGCCGGTCTACAACAAGGAGTCTATGATACATAATGCACCAGAGAAAGTGAGCTTTTTTAGGCTCCAACAAAACCCCCCAAATATTATTGAATCTCCTCAGCCAGACATGGTGAAGAGAGTTAAGACTCCACTGTCGGTTGGGAACCTCAGTATCGATATCCTGGGGAGCAAAAAGATTGTATCCCAACTTAGGGGCATAGCGGCAAAAAGGAATGGCAGTAGGCCAATTCCAATCCTTCCACCATGGAGTGAGAGAGGAGACTCCAATTTTGTGCAGATACTCATCATGTATGGCATTCTGAATTTCAAAAATAGATTGTCCTCTTTGTTAAGCTGAAACCTATCTTTCACAATCTCCCAGGGTAACCAGTCTCGAGATATCTTACAGAAAAGATCGTCAATGTACTGAATACCCTTTTTAAAAAGCCTAAGACTTTTTATCCAAGGCACCAAGGAAAAGGGAACATTGTGGAAATTGAGAATAGGGGACCACCAAAGAGAATGAGAATTGATAGAGAGGCCAGTCCTGAATCCATCTCCAACCCAGACCAGGTGAGATTTAAGTTTTTCCCAGGGCTTCCATATGCACTGTGTGACAAAAGAGCCAGTGATTTTAACAGGCACAGGGGTGAGGAGGGTATGCATGTCAAGCCCCCGCCACGCCTTTTTGCCAAGAGGAGATCCTTGAGCAATGCAATTTCTGATAAGGATCTTCCAAGCTTCCTCTCCTTCCAATCCTCGAATAATCCACTTAAACTGAGAGCAATGCCTTGGAGCTTAATGTCTATAAGGCCCAGGCCACCTACTTCCTTAGGCCTACAACAAATGGCCCAAGACACTCTGTGAAACCCTTGATGGCCCTCATAATTGGCCCAGATGAGATCACGAAGAAGCTTTTCCAACTTGCCATAGGAAGCGTTAGAAGGGGCCCAACAAGAAGAATGGTAAACATGTATGGCAGCTAAGACCTTAGAGCAGATCTGAAATTTCCCAGCCAGAGTAAGGGGCTTAGCAATCCAATAGGCAATTTTTTTTTCAACCCTCTGTATGACATAAGACCAAAGATCAGCAAGGAAGGCCCAAAAGGCAAAAGGAATGCCAAGGAATTTAAATTGAACACCGAGGAGGATCCATTGCCATTGGTACCCCTCAAGCCAAGGGGGTTTAGGGGACAGAAATTGCTTATAGCATTGGGTCTTTCTCCATTGGATGGAAGATCCTGAAGCCAAACAAAAAATATCAAGGCACTGCATGGCATTCCTAACCGACTCTTCATCTTCTTGAAGAGTAAGAAAGGAGTCATCCGCAAAGTGACCATTAACCAATTGACAATTCGAGGCAGGAAGAGAGATACCTTTAACCAGCACCATAGAAGTATAGTCAGCTAACAAGTAATTAAAACCTTCTGCAGCAAGCACATAAAGGGCAGGGGCTAGCGAACAACCTTGTCTGATCGATTTGTGGAGCTCAACCCTGTGAGACTAGGCACCATTTATGGTGATGCACGCTCCAGCATCCTGAAAGAGCATGTTAACAGTGTGCACAAATTTTGGTCCAAAGCCAAGAGCCTGCAACATAGCGGTGATAAAGGGCCATCCTATGCGGTCATAGGTTTTCTCAAAGTCAATCTTGACAAAAAGAGCTTTTTGATTGGAAGTTCTAGCTCATTCCATGCCTTCCCAAACAGCCATCACATTATCCAGAATATAACGATTTTGAATGAACCCAGTTTGTTCACTCCTCACAATGAGAGGAATGATATGTTTGATCCTAAGGGCTAAAGATTTGGCAATGATCTTATAGGAAACATTCAAAAGAGTAATAGGCCTCCAATTAGTCAGAATTTATGGGTCTCCAGCTTTGGGAATGAACTTGATATTGCCCTAACTAATTAGAGTCCCCAAAGAATTGGTATGCATAGCTTCAAGGTAAACCTGATGAAGGTCAGGGCCCACAATGTCCCATAAGGAATGGTATAACTCACATGGAAATCCATCAATTCCAGGAGCCATGTCAGTGGCCATCTGTGAAACAGCTTCCTTAAGATCATTAAGACTAAGAAGTCGATCACAAGTGACTCTCTGGGACTCTGAAAGCTTACAAGGCACAACTCCCAAACATTGGTTGAGGGCATCTTGTTTGGCAGCAGTAGTTGGTTGAGAGGTGAACACCTCTTAGTAGTGAGCCACAAATACCTGTAGCACCTTAGGTAATTTGGTTAGGCGTCCAGCTGCACCTTTAATGGCCTTAATCCTATCAGCGACCTGTCGAGACTGAAGCAGGACAAAGAATTCCTTGGTCACTTTGTCACCCACTTTGAGCCAATGCATTCTAGCACACAGCTGAACTCCTCTGGCATTGTAAGCTTCCGCAACTTGAAGTTTGTGCCTCCATTTAGCTGCACAAGCCTATAGTTGCACATTAAAAGGCGAGGCTTCTAGCTCCTGGGTGGCTCTGATAAATTCTTGATTGGTGGCATGCTGAATACGCCTTCTAAAGGAGGCAGCCTGTTTGCCATATATTCTAAGGAAAGTGGCAGTACGTTTGATGGCATCAGACCACCACATAATCCAACCAGTGGACCTGGTGGGTCTTGGTGCAAGATTCAATATACGGCCAATGTGATTCAAGGTACGTTCATGCTTGAGATGGCCGGTGTTGAGGTAAAATTAGGTAGCAGGCACCCGAACTTGAGGAGTAGTCCACTCAAAATTGAAGCAAATGGGAAGATGGTCAAATAAAAAGGTGTCGGGTATAGCCAAGACCGGTCGGTCTTGTATAGGTGCAAAATAGAAAAGATCTTGTTCGGCTAACAGAGCCCGATCAAGTCTTTTGGGCACCCTATCCTCACCTTGGCAAAAATTAGACCAAGTGAACCAGGGCGAGTCTGAATCTTTCCACCAGTGGTGGTTGGGGTCAAACACCCCGAGTTTGTTACGTAGATAGAACCAAGCCTCACGTTCTCCTGCACACCACTACATGGGAAGCTGCCCTTCTTTGTCTTCTGGTGATTCTACCATATTGAAATCACTACAAAGAATCCAATGAGCATCTGGAAGCGAGTCGGCCAGCCATCTCCATAATAAGGTACGCTCAATAGCATCATTAGAAGCATAAAGATTAACTAACCCAATTATGCGGTTGTCAAAATCAAAAAGTGTCCAAATCACTCAATTTAAGGGGTCAGACTCCCAAGAGATGATGTGTTGGGACAGCTCGAACACCAATAGGGTCACCACCCCTCCTCTGCCAAACTCATGACGAGTGGCCTAACAGATGGCCCCAAGCCAGATCACGCGAACCACAGCATGGAGCATGGAGCATGAAGTTGGCAATCTTGACTTCTTGTAAGCATAAAATCTTCATGTTTGAAAATAGTTGACAAATGTTTCTGACCGTATACTTATGCGTCAGATCAGTAAGACCTCTCACATTCCATGAATAGACTAACATGGAGAACTATCAAGATTCATATCTCCCTCTTCTGTGAGGTCTGAGAGGGCTGAAAACCTATTGAAAGCACCGATCAGGATTCAAAAATCTCGTAAAGTAAAGGGTTGTCGTTTATGCGACCCATATTCATCTTCACCAAAGGGTGAAGGGCTATGGGACCGGCATAGCATAGATTTACAATTGAAAGTAACAAGGTTCGCAGAATCTAAGCCATTCACCCCCAAAGGGGGTTGTGAAGGGAGACTAAGTGTAACAAAGGTCAGCTGAGGAACAATGGTGGCGACCGCTTGTGGCGAGCGCGAAATGGGTTTAGGTCGTTGAGGCTGCGCAGATGGAGGTGTTTTAGCCGAAGCAACGGCAGCAACAGAGGCTTGTGATGGGCAAGAAGCATTGTTCCTGGTAGGTGCTCTAGCAGGAGCATTTTTGCGATTAGTGACCATGGTCCACCCGTCAGAGGTGCCAGCTGAGGGTTTTGGGTCAGACCCATTACGTTCTTGAGACATGGTGGTAGTGGGGACCATGAGCAGACACTCCCTAATCATGTGGGAGGACGACTGGCAATGAAAGCAGGTGTTTGGCAAATTTATGTATAGCACTCATTGAGTGAAACGATTATCACCAACTTAATTATCAATGGATTCTTTGAGATCCTTAGCAAGGTCAATCTCAACACAGACCCTTCATTGGGGGCGAGCAGTATAAAATTTAGACTGTTCATGGCAAATGAACCGCCCCAACGGCTTGATAAGTTGGTCTATAAAATTCCACAAGGGCAAAGGCAACCCAGGGAACTCAATCCAAACTGGGATTTTGAGTTTGGCCTGCTTTGAATCTTGAAAATCCTTGGTCCACGGAGAAAAAACAACCAAAGTGTTGCGTATGAACCAGGGCCCATAGTTTACAATGGCCTTGTAGTGGTCAGGGTTATTGAAACAGAATAGAAAAAAGCCCTTGGTGAGGTTTTGGACACCTTCCAATTTAACCCCATGATTCTGTCAGTGGTTATGGACCCATTGTTTGAGGAGGCTCTCTGGGGGGACTCGACCCACAAAATAAGCAACAAGAGTAAAATTTTCAAAATAGCTACAAGCTTTATCAAACTCAGGCAATTCTAATACTACATCAAGCACAGGTGTGTCTGGTTCAAGAGAATTACCTCGTGATAGACCTTCGGAACAAATTTTCGTGCTTGCTTCAGTGCCATTCTTGCTATTGCTCCCACCAATAACACCTGCATCAAATGATGCAAAATGAGTGGCAGCGGCCATTTATAACAAGGAATGTGAAAAAAGCCGCCCAAAGGGCGGAGGGGGAAGCCAACTCAACGCAGTAAATGCGCTTTTAAACTGGAAATCCTGCCTTTATCTGTAAAGATCGGCAATATGGCAAATGGGAGAGAAAATATGCAGTCACTGTCATCAAGCGTACGGTCGAGAGGCATGCATGCAAATAACTAAACCCTAGCCAGTTTACCTTATAGCAGAATCTTTATTTTAAAACTAGGAAGCACAGTTGTAAGTTTAAAAACTAATACAACATTACAAACCGGACAAACCTTGGGGCATAGCCTCATGTACTTGACAACTTGTTAGATGAATGAAAAAAAAAATGAAAACAAGAATGAAGAAAGGGTGTGGAGATTGAAAACAATAGAAGTTAAAATATTATCTTAAATCTAAGAATCCTCCTTTGAAGCTCCTCAATCACCTTGGTAGCAAATGGGCACTTGTACTAGTGTAGGAAGATGATAACAATGTTACTTGATGAAGTTTCGAACCTAGTGAGCAATGAGAGGTAAGTGTTTTGCTTTTGCATTTTGTGTTCTTTTGTATTATTTTTTTGTGCATGAGTTATCTTTTAGGGTGTGTTGTTTTTTTTTTAATTTTTTATCATTACTTTATGGCAATTTTTTACCAAAAAATTAAAAATTAAAAAAACATTTTTAACCTGCGAATTAGCTGCAAATTCACCTTGGGTTCACTCATATTCTTTTGTTGAAGAACACGAGCGAACCTAGGTCATCCAAAGCGAACCCCTAGATGAATTTACAAGTGGATATAGACCATACCGAACCCAGTACAGTCCAAACCCAAATCCAGAGATGGGGGCAAATCATGATCCTATATTTTTTATTGTGTTATCACATCATCCTTCTCAACCAATTACTTCTTTGGTTCTTCAATGATTCAATGCAATTGACTCTTCTCATTGAGTGTTCTTCCTTATTCTCTTTGTGCAATACTTTGAATAATCACATCTTGTTACGAATATCACATACTACATTTGTACATTTGTGATCTTGCCTCAATGATGTGTCACAAAATTTTCCAATGCAAAATATCAAAAATTAAATTCCAAACCTAAAATCTACATGAAACTCTAATCAATTTCAAAACATCAACTGTTAAAACTAACTCTGTATGCAAAAATTATCCCATTTGAAAAAATTCTCCATTGACCTTGTTTAATTAAACCTTTTGCCCTATTAAGCTCCTTTTTGCATTAGGAGTTGCTTACCCATATGCCCATACCCTTATCGCTTGAATTGAAAATGAGGAGTTACCTCAACTCAAAGCTCTAGGTGCCTAGACCTCAAGCAACTACATTGATCTACACCATGGGGCCCATAATGTCAGTCTGGCGGACAATGCCGCACTTGACAATAAGCTGCAGATTGTAGAATGTGCAAAAGGTAATCTAAACAACAGAAAACCAAACACACATTTGAATGCAGAATTCTGATATGCAAAATAAAGCATCTTCTATTCAATATGCAGAATAGGAAAAAGAAAATATGTGCTATGTTGCCGCATTAGGGAAATTTTATGTAAAAAAATTGAAATTTGCTGAATACCAAATATGCCTAAAAGAATTTGTTTAAATTCGATGAAATTCATCAAAGTTCAATTAAATCCGTTAAAAATCTTGTTAAAAAAATTGTTGGAGTTTGTTAAAAATTCTTTTTTTTTTCCATATTTAATCTAAAAAACAAATATAATATTTCTTTTACCCGAATTTAATCACGAATTTGATGGCACATTTTTTAGCTACAAATCTTTTACAAATTTTATCCTCCACAAATTCGTATGTGGCAACTTAGCATATGTGTACAAGACTTGGTAAGACTAGGAAAGCAAGTTCCTGTGATCTAAAGGGTAATGCTTCCTTGCTGATTTGTCTAAACTGAATGAAAGAACGTAGAGTTACAGATGTGTTTGAATTCTAGATACACAATGCATGCTAAAAACTCCTTTCTAGTATGGGTGTGATCTCTCGTCTATTTGCCCTTATGGGGCAAACAATTACAATATATACATCATTACAAGAAGTGGTTACAACTGATGACAATTACGGAAGGGTGTCAGTTCCTCTTCTGGACAAATGATAGTTGAGCTTCCTGCAAGTGCACAATTGGACTTCCAACTGTGTAGTTCCACTAACAAATTCCCTGACGTGTCACAAACTTGGAGGATGCCAGTGGCAAGAGGAACCTAGCGCGTGGATGTTGAGTCTACATGTGTTTGCAAACACATGACAACATAGAGACTTGCACAACATGTGGCTTGGTATTGTGGCAACTCGTGCAGGTACCATGAGATAGAACAAGTGATATGCACATGCCACACATGCCGCAGGCGATGGTGTGCATGGGGTTAAGGAGGACGTTCATGGGAGTAGTTGTTTGCACCACAAAGAATAAGGCATTGCAACAAATTGGGAAGGTACCACAAGCTTGCGCGTGAGCCGTGAGACTTCACGCACACGGGACATCCATAGTCCAATTGAGGCATGCACAAACCTGTGCAGAAGCTACGATCAGATCAGTCACCCTTTCTTGAGAAACAATGATCCCCGTTGCCCCTTCGATTAGCTAAGGAAACTAAACCTAAAGTTGTTGAAGGTTGTACCACTTAGCCTAATCAATATATTGCCCTACCTTGACCACTCTAAACAACTAATGTGTGTCTCAGTAGGTGTACATTGTTGTCACTTCAATAATTTGATCCTTCTCTGTTGGGTGCAAGTGCTCAGGATCTAAACTTGGAGGATGTTGCGTTGCTACTAGCTCAAGCAAAAGAGGGTAGTATGACTTAAGGAGTTCCACATTGAAGACTAGATGCAAACCCAAGTACTGTTGTAGGTCAAGAACATAAGCATTCTCTCTAGCTACACGCAGGATGGTGTACGGACCATAGTGTAGAGGCTTAATCTTGCGGTGTGGACCCTTAAAGCTTTCCTTCTGAAAATGCAACCAAACCTTATCCCCCACCTTGAACTCATAAGGTGTTTTATACTTCAGTTGTTGGTGCGAGAGAATCTATTTAACCTATTGATGAGAGTTCTATATGTGTTGCAGAAACTTCTGTGCCTTGTCCACTTCTCATCCCTGTGCGCACAACTCCGTACCAAATGGTGCATGGTAAGATATGTCTAGAGGTACCATTGGTTGAAACCCAAGACATGTCTGGAAAAGACCATGCCCCATAGAGTTGTGCAAAGCTCTATTAAGGCATGTTAAATGTATAGCAAATTATCATCCAAGTGCTAGATACACACTATTGTACATGCACAAAAGAACAAGTGTGCAATTGACAACTTATGTTTGTCCATCTACCTAGGGATGAAATGTTGTAGACTAGTCCAATTGTATAACCATCATGTCCCACAAAGCTTGTCAGAAGTGGCTGACAAACCATGAGTCACGGTCAAACACAATAGATGTGGGCACACCAAATAAACCCAAACATGGCAAAGGAAAGAGCACGCAGTTTCTTGTGCGTAAATGCCCTTCTTGCAAGCAACCATGATGACCATCTAGAAAACCCATCCACTACAACAAACACAAAGTCATTATAGTATTTTGTCATAAGCAATATAGTCATAAAATCCATATTAACGGATTCCCATGGCCTGGTTGGAACTGACAAAGGGGTGTAAAGTCCTCGCTTCTTGTTCATGGGCTTGGCAAAGCCAAACAAGGAATGCAAGACTTGATATGGTGCTCGACAACAATATGCATGTGAAGCCACTAGAAGTGTTGTTGAAATGTTGCCAGTGTCTTGGTAACCCTGAAGTGCCTTGTTGTCTTGGCATAGCGCCCCTCCCAAATGAGTCTTTGGCAAGGTACGCCATCAAGAACACAGATATGTCCAAGCGTGTAGAGAAGCTTATCGGGCATGTGGAACTCCCAAACTTGTTCACCCTGCACAAGGGTAATATAGGCTTATGTGAAGTTCTTGTCTGTTGAATAGAGAGTTACCCAAAAGTATAATTGTGGTCGCACATGTCCAGCACTATGATAAGCGTGTGTCAGCGGTCAATCGAGGCAATCTGCAGCCTTATTCCCTTACCCTTCTTGTGATTTATCACTAGATGGAAACTATTGCAGATAAGTCATCCACTTCATGGGGCATGCATTCTCTAGCTTGCTCTGCATATGTAGGAATTGAAGTGGCTTATGATAAGAATGAATGATTGTCTCCTTACCCAAGATGTAGTGGTGTCATTCCTTTATTGCTTGCACAATTGCATACAACTCTTAATCATATAGGTGGATTACCGTTGAACCATGTTGTTGAATGTCTCTGAGTGATAGGTGACTAGATGTCCATGTTGTGCAAGAATTGCACCGTGTGCATAGTGAGATGAATCAACATGAATCTCAAACGAGTGGACAATGTAGGCATTGCCAGAACAATTGTTGTGTAGAGGCACTGCTTGAGCTCCTCAAAAGTATGTTGTGTGGGTATCCATTTGAATGATGCCTTGGCACGCATTATCTGACTGAGAGAAAATGTTACGTGCGAGAAATCAAGAGCAAACCTACAGTAGAAGTTAGCAGTCCAAGAAAACTTCTACACTCATGAGATTGCATGGAGTTGGCCAATCTTGCCTCACCTTGATCTTCTCTGGATCAACATGGATGCCTACATGGTCAATGATGTAGCCCAGGTTTTGAATCTATGTGGCGCCAAATGTACACTTTTTTTTTTTGGATTGTAATTTGTGTTTGTGAGAGGTGTCTAAGACGTGTGAGATGTGCTCCACATGATCCTCCCAAGTCTTGTTGAAGATGAGGATGTCGTCCAAGTAAACAATGACAAAGGTGTTGAGGAAGGACCTAAATAGGTCGTCCATCAAGCGCATGGATGTTGTTGGCACATTGGTCAAACCAAAAGGCATAACCAACATTCGTACAATCATTATGCATGTTTTGAATGTTGTCTTCCAAACATCCTCAAGATGGACTGGTACTTGATGATAACTTGACTTCGGGTCAATCTTGGTGAAGTATTGTGCACCTCAGAGCATGTCGAAGACGTCATCATTGTGCATTATTGGGTATCGATTCTTCACCATTATCTTGTTCAACATGCAGTAGTCAATGCATAGTGGCCAAGTACTACCTTTCTTTGGCATGAGCTTCCACAAAAAGAGCTTGCCCTAATCTTGCATTGATCAAAAAGATCTTGCATTTGGCGTCGGACTTCATCATTCTCCCAAATGGATGTGCAGTACAATGGCTAGTTTGGAAGAGGGGATCTAGGAACCAAATAGATGTGATATTTTACCACATGACGCATAGTCAGACCCTTTGGCTCTTCAAAGACATCAACATATTGTTGTAGTCTCTTACCGAGTTGTTGCTACTACGGTAGTGTTTGCATAGCTTGGCGCATTGCCACTGTGCACTTGCTCTCTTGTGGGGTTGCTTATAGGCAGACCATGAGTAGCACGAACTTTTGCATGTGCGAGATGAGCTTGCAACATTGTTTAACAAAGATCAAAGTAAATTTGGTCAATGAAAGTAACTCCAAGAGGTTGAAGAAGCAATCTTTGACATGAATAATCCACCATTGCAACTTGGCTTGATATGTAGCATCGACGTCATACAAACACAGCCTTCCAAGCAAAATGTCACAAACCTCAAGTGGTGTGACATCACAAGTGTCTCTCCTCCATGGGCTTGACTTTGCACCAAAAAGTGCCTCACCATCGAACCTATATATCCTTCCCTTGTGGCCATGCCAAAGGGAATGGTTTAGGATGCGCAATAATGGTAAGGACAAGACATTAAATTGTACCTTGTGGAATGATGTTCTTCTGGCTCCCACTGTCAATGATGACATGGAGAGGTTGACCCTTCACCTAGAACTTGGTGTGGAAGAGACGCTCTCGTTTTTTCAAAGGTGTCAATGGCAGTGGTGTTGGTGCTCGAACAAATGGCGTCTAGATCAGTGTCATCCATTTGTGTGGGACCTGATGTAGATTGCACAATCAACAATTGTTGTGCACGACATTCAGAATCGCCGTGTGATCTTGTACGGTGTTGATGGCACCATTTGTCATCTTGGTTACTCTTGCCTTTGTCTGGCACAAAAGATGTTGATTTTTTATGTTGTTGCATGGCCTTCTTAAGCTGCTCACTCTTGCACGACATATATTGTTTATATGCAACAAGGTTAGATGGTGAGTTTTGCATGAGCTGATTCTTACGCACAACACCAGATAAAGAAGAGAACATCCGCTTCATCTTTGCCTTGGCTTTGACCATGGCAGCATTGCGGTATACTTGCCCCACTATGTTAGAAGTCGAGAACTCTATTTTTGCGCAAATATAAGGTGAGAGTTTGTTGATGTACTTCAGAACCTTATGTTGCTCAATCAAGTTCTCATGCACAAGCGCAATGTAGTCATGGAACTCAGTGGTGTATTCTTCAACCGACTATTCCTTATGTTGGGGCAACTGTTGGAACTTCAATGTATTCATCCTCATAGTGCTTGAGAGGGTAATACTCATCCTTTAAGTTGTCAACAAATGTCTTCCAACACTCAATGGGTTCACAATCTTTTTCACCTTGTGCACTAAAGATTTCCCTCTAGTGGGACACTGAAATGGGCATCTTCAACACATCAAAGCAAATCTTCTCAACATCGGTGAAATGATTGACTGGCCAGTATGCCTCAAGTTGTTGAATCTAGCCACTCAATGTTGTGGCATTAATTTGCCTTGCACTTTGAAGGGGATTTGCTACTAAAACAAGTGATGCACAAAACGCACAAAAGGAGTTGCTTGTGGTCCAAGTTGCATCATGAGTTCATGAAACTGGCCAAAGAGTTTGGTGTGTTGCTCCTCAAGGGCGTCTCATATGAGTTGCTAGACATCTAGGGATGCCTTGGTGTTTCTCTAGGCGTCAACCATCTCGCTCTTGCTACAACATTCTAATGGATACTCTAAAATAGAACCAACGATAGTCCTCCTTTCTCGCATGACGCTCGCGTGTTTACAAGAATCTAAGAGCTCTTGCTCTAATACCAATAATCCGCACCACGAGACCCAGGATGTCAGTGCGTTGGACAATGTCGTGAACATGTTGTGGATTGTAGAATGCATAGAAGGTAATGTAAACAACAAAAAACTAAACACATTCAAATGCGGAAGTGTGATATGCTAAATAATGCAACTTCTATTCAATATGCATAATAGGGAAAAGTACAAATGTGTACAAGATTTAGTAAAACGAGGAATGCAAGTTCCTGTGATCACGAGGTGAATGCTTCCTTGTTGATTTGTCTACACTAAATGAAAGAATGCAGAGTTACAAATGTATTTGAATGCTAGATACACAAAGCATGGAAACAAACTCATATCCGTTATGTGTGTGATCTCTCTCGTCTCTGTGTCCTTATGTGACAAACAGCTACAATATATACATCATTACAAGAAGCAGTTACAACTAACAATGGTTACAAGAAGGTGGTGGTTCATCTTCTAGTTGAGTGATGGTTGAGCTTCCGGCAAGTGCATGGTTGGACTTCTAGATGTGCAGTTCCACTAACACATGATGTTATGTGTAGTTTGTTTGTGCAAAAACACAAAGACCTGTGTATCAAGTGACTTGGTATTGCAGCAGCTCGTGTGTTTTTGCAAAAACATAGTGACCTGCACAGCAAGTGACTTGGTATTGCAGCAACTCGTGAAGGTACCACAAAATAGGACAAGTGATGCATGCATGCCACAAGAGGTTGTGTTGTGCGAAGAGTTCGGGAGGACGTGCGCAGAAGTAGGCATTGCGGCAACTCGAGAAGGTACCACAAGCTTGTGCACTGGCTGTAAGATTCCATGCATGCGAATAATTCAAAGTCCAATTGAAGAGTGCACAGACTTGTGCAAAAGCTGCACACAAATCAAAATAGTGCCACGTCAACTATCATATAGGATGCACTGTGTGTGTCACACTAACCTAGTTTCACGCCCTTATGTTGTAGCACCACATCACTACCCATTTTTTCCTTTGGCTATGCAAGTTCCCATGTATGCAGGGTCCCACTGGATGTACCAAGCAACATGTCAACAATGGAATGGATCTCAATGCACATTGCTTGTTATTTTCATCTATGACCATATTTCAATACAAATTCCAATTTGACTAGGTTTATATCTTTGTCAAAAGAATGCAAACTATTTTTGGCAAAATATGTTCAATCTATACGTTTGTTTGGTGGCATGTGACCTCGTTGGTTAAATTGCTTGTATGCTTATGTCATCCTCTGCCTTGTTCGGTCTTATTTGTATTCTTTGGATCTTTGTTCACACTTCTTTAAATCATCTTTCATTTTATCAATGGTTGGCATCCTTCTCCATTGTATTGTGTCTATGTCATTATTTTAGCTAATGAATCCTCTATCGCATATCCAACTCTTTGCTTGTAGTTTCTCACTACGCCACTAACAAACATAAAGCCATTTCGTATGTCTGCAAATTTCTCTACCATGATTGCACTCAATTGAACATGCTAATCCATTGCATTAGCCTTTTGAATTTGTACTTGCATCTACAAAGATGTCTACTTTGGCAAAAGTTTTTTCCTGAAAAAATAGATTAGCTTACGAATTTAGGTGCAAGTCCCAAGTGAATTTTGACGGAATAGATACTCATCCATTAAAGATTTTTTGCCAAACAATATCCTAAGCTTGATAGTGCATGCCCCAAAAAGGGTGTGACTATTTACTGATTAACAAGGGGGAAAAACAATAATTTCTATTTAAAAAGGCACAATAGAAGGGAATAACTTTCACTTGTATTTGAGCACGTTAGCCTCTTATCACTATATATTTTCTATAAGTAAGTGCAAAAGGATAGTATTCAAAAAAAATGTAAACTTGTGCTTCCCTGTCTTACGTAAAACAATAATCAATGGTACGAAGGAAAAGAAACTTTGAAGTCAAACATTCTTTTTTGTATCTTAAAAAAGCATTATATTTGAAGAACTGTAATGGGTACAAATTAACCATTGAGCCTGTTTAATTAAAAGAAGGCTGGCACGTCAAAAGATAAGAGTGCTACTAGACCACTATAATTAACATCATATAAGTAATCAAACCTTAGCCACTAGAATCACCAAAAATTTGGTGCTAGTCATGCAAAGAGATATATTTTGACTACTTCACTCTCCTCTTGGAAGGAGGTTTAATCATTGTAACTGTTTAATCCATTGTGTGATCAAGGGTTTCACATTTTCCAAAGAATGTGAAGAAAATGAGTGTGCATGATGGGGATCCATACGTACCCCCTTAAGTAATTTCTTGATGCTTTTGAGCAGTCAAATTAGTAAGCAATTCTCTAAACCCACCAATATTACTTTAGTAACTCAAAATCACCATAGAGCCAAACCTAATTTTAATAAGTTTGACTAATTAGTGGCTCAATTGCCACAACAATTTCACATTGAGGCAATTCCTGAACCCTTGAGGAGTGAAGAGCCTCAATGAGTTTTCGAGGGAGATTATCTGCATTAACAAGATAAGACTTCTCCTCCTTTCAAGTGTTTCTCTGACCAAGGCCATCTTCTAGCTACTATTTGTATTCATTTTTGTCATTCTTACTAAACTTGCAAAGATAACTTAAACACATCTCTCTGAAAACACCAATAGATATCAATCTCGAAGTGCCTATCTTAGATTTGTCACATACCATATTGATTAATGACTCTTTTACCTTCTCTATAAATTACTTGTTGATTGGTAACAAATGGCCCCTCAATCTAGCTACACTAATGTGTCAGGCTCAAAAAAATATTTCTAGGAAAAAAAGGGGGGTTCCAAACTCCATCATATGCCCAAGATATTACGGTTTTTCGATTGACTTCTCTAAGTAAGAAGAAAAAACTTCCATATGATAGTCAAATGTGAGGCCTAAACTGTCCTATAACGGTCAAATGGACATCAAATTTAAGATCACCATTAATTGTTAGCATCTCATGCACATTACGTTCCACCACCACCCCCCAGGTTGCCATTGTAGAATGCCTATCAGCATTAAAAACCTACTTTAAATCTCCCTCTTCAACAACAATGCTTTAAACGAATTAAACTTAAAAGACCTAGTTACTCTTTCCTTGGATGACCTATTTTTTGCTTTACAAGGATTTCCTCTAGTTTACTATCCTCCAATCCAAATCACTTGGTCGAGAACTAGTGACATCCTTACCATTGGTTTGTTTGCCCTCTGTATACTTCTCCAAAGCCTCCTATTTTACTTTTGGTGCAAACCCAACCAAGATGAATGTATTTATGGAATAATCAACATCTAAAAGTGATGTTCTCATAACTTATCTCCTCTAAATAATGGTCAAACAACTTAATTTTGATCAGTGGACAACGCGGTTTCTTCAAGTCCAAGTCTACATACACCTTTGTTTGGTTCATATTGAACATTTCCATCTAATATATCAATAGAATTGAAGCCAAAATATCCATTATATGTTTAAATACACTATCATGTCGAAGCTCAATAAGCAACATCGATAGCCTTAGTGAATCAAAGGTTGCAACAAATGTTTCTCCAATAGATTGAATGAAGCCTACCATCCAGAACTTCATGAATAGGTCATCCATGCCCATCCACCAGGGGTCGTTTTCAAGGAAGAAGCAAGATCAATAAATTTTTCAATTATCCAACAGCATTACATGCCTTTCCTTATCGTTTATGTCAAAGGAAGATCCCCAAAATTTCGCCAATGAGTGCTTATACAAGCAAAGCTAGAAAGGCTCATCCAAAATCTCAAGATTCAAAACAATCTTTGAAGTGGTTCCCTTCTCAAAAACACCAACGTGATATTAGCTTCCATCGAAAGCTAGAAAATGAATCATCACAAGCACAAGATCCACAACAATCTTTTGAGTGGTTTCCTTCATGAGACATCATGTCGCTTAAAAGGAGTTAGCTTGGCTTTACCTTACCACTACAACAAATCTCATAGTTCACGATAAATGACAAGAGAGGAGGAAACCAACTTCCAAAGCCATCATTATCATCGGATGACAAGACCACACAGATATTCGTAGTGACTCCAAGGGAGTTAGAATCTGCACATAAAACTTAGTAACTTCCTGCATAGCTCCGCCACTCACTACAATGAACCCCATTGTCATTAAAAATTGGAAACGGATGAGAACATAACATTCCCAAACACAAGACAAACCAACATTTAGCATAGAAAGCCCAAGAGAAGCCCTAATCAAGTAATGCCAACTCCAAATTGTTCATGTCAAATGCCTCAACACCTCCACAAAAAACCTAGTTGCACTCTGGACACCCATTCCATCTTCCTCCACATCATTGCTAAAGGAAACCATTTTCCTCATATAATAAGTGCATTGCATACACTAATCTAACAAGACATGTAGTCTAGCATTGGCCTTTAAGCTTTGACAAACATATCCCGTCCTAGGATCATGGATTTCATGCATAAAATTAATCACATCCATCAAACTATTAAACAAATCCAAATTGATATTTCTCCATTTCATGTCTCCTTTCGAAAATCAAATGTGCTATACATTATATCGATTTTTAAGTGCCTATTTCAATGGCTTCCTTTGCCTCCCAAACTTCCTTGGATTCTGGACAATCTTAGATAGCTCAGAATAACTGATATGTGAGATCCAATATGGAGAAGTATATTGCAATAGCCACAAATGGTATGTCATTTATGCATTCCAAACATAGGAATGTGCCATACTCAACAACATTACCATTTCACGCAACAACCTAAAAAAAAAAATTGGGTAAATTTGTTGCTAATGGAATTTTCAGCTTATGAAAGAAATCAATAAGCTTTGATCTCACAAGAGAGAGTCCATAGCCCCTATCAATGATGTCATGTTCATATAAGAAGGAACAAAAGCATGTCCTATTCCAACATGCAAGTAAATCCCAATAGGAATAAGAAACAAACTGCCTTAAAAATGATGAAGCAACAAAGCAAACAATTTTACCTATTGTTTGCAAAATATGACTCCAATTTTTTTGTGAAGTGTTAAGTGATGATAATTCCAATTAAATATTTTTTAATTTTTTCATAAAGTGTTTTGCCAATTGAAAATGAGAATTCTTTTTCTTTGACAACGTCAACTTCTTGTATTTGAAATATTACATATTAATTACATGATTTACATTTTCATGGCATTTGAATTTTTAAATAATTTACTTTTGGGCAGAGATTTTTAATATGGTCCCCAACCAACTAACAAAAACAGGAACCAATTTTTTCTAGAAAATAGATTCATTGATTAACCATCAAGTGACTGTTCACAGGGACCCAACAATCGATGCCAACCAAATACAAGAAAAAACTTACAGCTACCCACTAATTATTGTGTTGACATAAATTTATCATGGAACACAAAGCATTAAAAAATAAGATAGTCTAATAAAAACAACCATTAGCAGCTTGAAGCATCTTTTCTTTAACAAAAGATAAAACTAACACTAAATTTTAGAAACAAGTATTAAATATCATCCTCCAATGTTTTTACCATCATACCTATAGAAACCAAATATATGCTCTCATTGTCAGAATGGAGACCAAACAGGGCATTGGGAAGTCTACTTTCTCCCCAGGTAGGTAGATGACGAGTGTGGGTGATAGTATCTCCAATGAGTTCTTCATCAACTCCCATGTTGCTCTTATGAGGTGGGCTCTAAGACTCACTTTGTCCATGACACTCAAACCTATAATTCAACCACTCGCTCTACCACCCCTACTAGGTGATATTGCCACCTCACCAGTCTACTAGCTGATATAGTTTTTTACTCCACCTGGCACTTCAACTCCTGGGCATGATTTGAGTGCTTAACCACCCTGCTACTACAACTGATCTTCTTTGCTTGCTCACCCAAGAGCCTCACCACATTCACCACTCTTGAATCCACCTCCAATCCTTCCTCAGTAACAGGGACACTTTGTCCACCTTGCACCTCGACCTCTATTTCTTCTAAGTTGACTTCTATCACACTATTTTTATCTTTCCTAAGAGTAGACTTTGTTGGAGGGGATGGGATAGGGTTTGGTGTTAGAGGTATCAACTTCACCTTTTCCTCTAGCATCCTTGCTATCTCTATTGACCTATCTTCAAGTTCGATAACACCCTTAGACAAAGAGTCCACCAGAGATCCAATGGCCTCTAATTTTTCAAAGAATTAACTTGAGAGGTTGTCTACATAGGACCTAATAGTCCCTTCTTGTTATTTTTGGAGGGAGAACTTAATGAATTCAAAACTCAACTCATGCGCCACTACTGAATCCAAATTACTCTTTACGGGATATTTTAACATCCTTCAATGTTTGCCAAACATTATCACCAAGGTTTACCATCTCCTCTCCCAAAATTTGTCTAATATATTTAACATCTTTGGGAGAAGAGGGGTCGAAAATCCTTCTAAGGATGGGGTTGAACAACTTACCTTTGTAGGCATGAGCCTCGTGGGCCTTCCTTGAGACAAGTTACCTAGACAACCAACCAACTCTTCCTCCATGTCCCTTTGGCACCACAAACCTTCAACTAACTTGCTTCCAACACGAAGAGACGAAAGTCTCAAAATAATACTCCTGAAATCATAAAACAACTGAGAATAGTGAATAGGAGGAATGTGGAGGAGAGACTATCTTGAGATCCGAGCTCAAAAACTATATTCTACTGTCATCAATCATTACTAGGATGTCTAACAACGGCGATTAGATGTTTGGGTTGATGTATATCTACCAATATCCATCAAAGATTAAAATTTAAAAAGAAGCCAATTAGTTAGGGTGTATGACATAAATTAAGCTTCCAAACATAGGGGATGGGGATGGGTCATTCACCAACTCAACCCCTAGCCCATCCCACTTAACAAATTCTCCGTTGATTAGGGGCATCCCATTGTCAAGGCCTTCATTGACCCCAACATTTACCATCATATTGACAAGTTTATTAGCCTCTTTAAAGCAATGTTTGAACAATACAATCAACAAATTGAAAATCTTCTTCCATGATACATTCGAGCAGCCAATTAGAAAGATTGTACGAGCCTCCCTCGACTTCTTGTTTGTTCAAATTTCTTTTGAGATCCAATTCCAGGCCCAAGGTTAGGACCCTTGTTTCCATTTCATTGTTAGTTGCTCTTGGGACATGTAAGGTGAAGGCTTCTATCAAGATTCCTTTATCATCTCTAAAGAACCCTCTCGCCCCAACTCTCCTTAGATTGCCCTTATATGCTACATTGAACTTCAATTTAGCCTATCCTAGTGTCTTGGGGATAGCATCGATGCAACACTAGCGACCCTCCCTCAACCTGCTCGAGAGGACGGGACCGTTTGGAGACCCAAAATACCCTTGTTTAGCCATGAGTGATCGCAGCACCAACACAGTTACAAAGAGGGAATAGCATGCACAATGATCTGAAAGGTAACTCATTTATACATGAGAGGCATTTCACATAAAGAATACAACACAAGATTTGAGGAGAACGTGTGTTGTCTTATTGCAATTGGACCAGCCCAACAAATTTAGAATAGAGAAGCAACCCATGGCCAGTATACACTATACACTAGGTGCACTGAGTCAAACCCTACCAAAAATGCTGGTCACTTACATGCAAGAGAACAATCCCCTCCCCCAATCCACAACAATTCTTCCATTGCTTGTCCACACCAACAATGCACAACAATGACTTCTAATCCCAGAGAAGTCCTACTCCCATAGTTTTCCATCTATTTTGGTGACCTTCATGATGTCTTTGCACCCACTGAAAACACCCAGTGCTCTTAGTCAAAAAATCCTCCCACTCCTCGTGATGAAGTCCCTAAGTCATCACCAAGATGACCACTCCCTGATTCACGCAGTGATGAGCCCACTTGTTCAACATCAAGGCACAGTGACACTACTTCACCACCACGTCCACGAAGATGTCAACTCCTTGACCATAGTACAAAGAAAGCTCCCTTACCTCCAAGACCACCGAGGCACAAACTATGTGAGCATGGAACCCCCCTGGACAACATCATGTGCTCTTGGAGAGAAAGCCCTCCAAGAATTTCCACATAACAAGTCTCAGACTCACCACCATGGCCAATAACAACTCTCGTCACCAAGTCCTCGAAGCTGGCCACTCCCTGACTAAACCCCTTATGACTTGCTCGCCCACAACTGCAACCCATTGACATTGCTACGTGACCAAGTCCACTCCCTGAGCAGACCAATGATGAACCTACTCGATCAGCACCAAGACCCAAGATAAGTCCTCTGCCTCCAAGTGCACCCAAACACCCTCTCTCTAAATGTCCAGCCTACTGACAACACCTCATACTCTCATACTGAAAGTCCTTGGAAGAGTCCCTGACATAGCACCCTCTGATGCAGTTGAGGTAATCTCCTTCCCTCATATGCCCAATCCCTAAGTAGACCTGAAGCCAACTCCCCTACCTCCCAATTCCTTGAGTTTGTGACCCGTAAAACACACCTAGTGCAATGAGGCACTCTTATGGATGCCCTCTAGCATCACTTTGGTTTGACTTACTTCTTTGCATACCTTTATTGGGGAATTTTGCATTATCGTATATTACAATAATAGGTGAAAGCAAATTTGGCAAAATTTAAATTTTGAGAATTCAATAGTGAAAAATATTCACCGTAATTTTGAATTTTTAAAAATCTATGGTTCCCGTCTAATAAAACTTGGAACAAATATGCAAAATCTTACCAAAAATGCAGAGTAAAGATAATATTTATATCATGGAGTAAAATACAATCAAAGGTGTTTTCCTAATCCAAAACAGAAGTTAAAAAATAGTTCAGGGCGCTAAAAAGGACATTAAAATATTCAAAGGGATAGCTACGTTTTAGAGTAATAGTATTTCCACAGTCCATTAGATTGTTGTGAATGCTTCTAGATATAACTGTGTGTGCGCTTTTCAGATCAACGTTTCGGGTCACACTAGGTGAACCATCATCAGGATGAGAGTGAGAAAAGAATGTTTTGTAGTAGGCACAAATTCATTGTGGATTGGGAGGATAATAGTCGAATTAAAGCTTCGAATTTTTTCTCCCATTTGTCCAGCTCCTCAACTGTAGGCATCATATATTAACACATGACATATTTCATAACAACGTGCTTACAAAAATACAGACAGGAAAGAGAAAACGAAAAAGAAAAGTAGGCTGGCTGTAGATATCAAATATTGTAATTTTGAACGGAATATGCGTGTCTGTCCGTACACTCCAGTCAACAATTACAGACCAGCGCCTTGAAAATCATTCAAACCATCCCTTCCTATATTTGAGACTCGTTAATAGACACAACTCTGCAACCCTAACGGACATAGAGAGAGCGAAACTAACTGGGCTGCTCCCACTTCCGTTATAGAAATGGTGTCTCTTTCAAATTCTACTACAATATAATCAAACACACCTCCAACTGTAAGTGAAGAAAGAAGAAGAAGAAGAAGAAGACGAATAAGCGTTTCATGTTTCATGTTCCCATTCCTTCTGCGTTGAGGAGGCACATTGCCTTGCCTTGCCTTGCGCACGCACATTTCTGCCCAATTTTCACAAAATAACTGTTGCTGCTGGGGAAGGCGGAAAGGAAAATATAAATAATGGCAACTTACCATAATTTGTTGACAAAAATGAACAAGCGTACCTGTTAGAAAGAGAGAGAGAAGAGGTGGTGTCTGTTCGCCTGAGCAAGCAATTGCGCGGGAAAGGGAAAGGGAAAGGGAAGGAAGACATGCAAGCACAACACCTCAGAAAAGGTCAAAGCACACGTGGATTGCCATCCCAGGAGGATCTCTGCATCACACGTACACGTGTACGCTATATATGCCTCCTCCCCACCGTCTTATGTAGGGTCCACCCCATAGTTAAGTCAACCTAGTTAAAGTCCCGTACAATGTTTGTCTTTGAGGGAATGTTTTTGCCGTCCTCACTCCAAAGTTTTCTTCTCTTTTGAACACCCTCGATAATAGAGACCCAGAAAAATATATAAAAATGTTTTCTTAATTTTTTAATTTTGTGATTAATGTGATTTAAATGAAGGAAAATTATAAATATTTATATTACACAAAATGAGGTAATAATTATATAAATTTAAATGTAAAATGTGGATTGAAATTGCACTTAGACAATTAGAAATTGATTAACTATGTTCGTCATTGTTTCTAAAAAATATATAAATATATTCAATAATCGTTCATATCAATAAACAATAGCTCAAACCTTGCACGAATAATATAGACAAAATTGAGACCCTTGCAATGATTGGTGTTGTCCAGGGACTCTCAGTGGTATCCTTGTTGAATATGTAGGTCTATGACACCTTGGACCCTTGCGCCTACACCTGTAGATGCTTTTTGTGTATGTGCTCACCTTCGGTCCTGCATGTTAATCTTTATTTTCCTTTTTCTTCCTTTGAAACCTTGATCTCACTTTTGACCATGAGATGACCCTTGAAAAAGGGGTTAGTATGTTCGGTTAGACAGCGCCAACCACTCCCCATTGAGTAACTGAGTGTTGCTTATCCTCCAATACTCTAGAGAAGGCTCAAATTGCATGTAGTTGTCCCACCTAATTGTGTTTGTGCACCATCGCGATCAATTTAAAATATAATATAATATTTGGCTTTTGATACTTGGCATCGTGTAACTTTTGCCTAGGTTTGTATTCAAACTTGGCTCTAGGACTATGTTTTTCAAGTATATGTAGATATGTATGCCTATGTGATAATGTCTTAAGAAAGTCCTAATTAACATCTCAATTTTTTTAGGACTTCCCAAGATGTTTATAACTTTAGGATTGTTTTGTATTTATAGTTGACTCTTTGATATATCATGTTATCACTAACCCATGAAACGTGTCTAGGCCAATCTAATGGAAACTCTCCACTTTAAAAAATTATAATTATCTGACTATTGTGAGTACTATTGGTAGTGAAAATTAGTGATATAAGCTATGTAGATAGTCTGTTTGGGATTCTAGAAGGTTGTTGTGCAGATGAGGGTGATAGGATTATGTGTCTTTGGTAAATTAGGTTGGCCAAAACAATAAAAAAGTGTAATGAAATTACTTAGATAGATCAAGCTAATTCATAACAATAGATGCAAACATAAATATCATGAGTAAAGCAACAACAATATATCGTAATAATCATAGTAGAATATAACACATCTACAATGAATATTGATAGTAGAGCAAAATAGTGGAGATATAAGACTAAGCCAATTCAAGAGGGCAACATCCACAACCATGTAATAATAAATAAAAATGTAATGATCCTCAAGTATGAACCATTGCTTTTTCTATATATCCTACTTAGGCTATGGTTACTCCATAGGCTGACCCTACTAACAATATGAAAACATAGAGAATTGTGAGATGATAAGATGAAAAGTTATGTTAGCCACAAGTCAATCACATATATTCTTGTACATATTATAGGTTAGGGGCATAGCATGCCCCTCCTTCAAAAATAATGTTGTCCTCAACATTGACTAAATTTGGATGCTTCAGTAAGAATGTTTCATCCTCCCATTTTACATCCTCACTGGTCAAAATATTCTACTTGATCATATATTCTTTAGTATCCCTTATTCACAACCTCTTACTACATGTGTGAAGGATCTTATCAGACTCCAAAATGACTCTACCCTTCTCATCTAGTTCTGGTAACTTAATCTAGGTGGATACTCTTTGTCCAATTACCTTCTTCAAGTAGGAGACATGAAATATCAGATGTATGCATGAAGACTTGTGTAACTCTAGCTTGTATGCAACACTACCAATTTTCCAGCAAGATCAAATAAGAGCCATAATAATTAAGAGAATGTTTGTTATTTTTTTTTGTTGCTTCAAGTACATTTTCTTGTATGGTCGTATGCACACAAAGACCTGATCACCCACTTCAAATTTCCTTTCGTTACAATTTTGATATGTTTGACACTTCATTCAGTTATGTGTCATTACCAAGTTCTCTTTTAGACTAGCTAATACCTCCTGCTAGTGTTGAATGTGCTCTTCAACAACTCAAACCTTTGGATGTACCCTCGATGATGAAGTGATGAGTGATGGTTATACGTTACCAAAAATATAGACATTTTGGATGAGATAAGGAAGGAAGCGTTATACCACCATTATGCTAGTGGCAGCCAATGAACCCATCTTTCATATTTATCTGATGCAAAACAACAGAGATAACCCTTTAAGCATATGTTGTACCCATCACATTGAAGATGATATGACACATTATGATCCAATTGAGTACCTGTTATAGTGTAGAATTGCACCCTTGTGGGAAAGTTTCTTAGGCTCTCTCACTCCTAACTACAAGCGTTGGGACAACCTCAGGTTGTGAGTATCCTATAGTGAGGTTGAACCTCTAGGCTTTTTATGAGGCTAGTTCCTCGAATGCTTCACTTCAACTCTTATTTCCCATGGTAAAATCTATTATTGACTAAGGAAAAGGGATAGGAGGATAACATAAAAAGGAAATCTAAGCTAAGGGAGGTGATGTACCAAATAGAGAGTGATCCAGATAAGCATGAAATAAACACTAGTTCAACATTAGATAATTTTTGCTCACACAACCTCACAACTAGTTAATTTGTGTAAGTGTTTCATAAACTAGGCTCGTTAAACCATACATGAAGCAAAGAGGAATTTCAATATCCACACCAAGCATCCATTAATGGTGGAAAGAGCTTAAGTTCAGACCTAAAACTAAGTTAAAAACACCTAAAAATAGACAAGAAAGAAGGACAATGGACATGGAAGAACACTTCTTCACAAGGCCATCATACACAAGCTTGCTAAACACAATTTTCAGGCAAGAGATAAGTAAAAATTGATCTTTATTGCTTCAAAAGGTCTTTCTAACAAATTTTAACAGGATTTCTCTTGTCAAATGAGGATATCTTTTTTATGGGGGAGCCAACGGAGATATATGAAAAAAGGGAAGAAGAAAAAGAGAAGAGGCAAGCAAACATAATTTAATAAATGAGATCTAACCACCTTCCATGAATTCTCACCCACATATGGGTTAATTATAACTAATCCTTCTTCAACAAATTAACCACCATTAGCTCCAACAGTATTCAAACCCTCTCATTGGTTGAGAAACACGCTAGAAGACAAGAACTTGTTGAAGATGATGATGTCATGATCCACTAAAAAGGAAAAGTCCAAGAACGTCTTTAATGCTTGAGCTACCTTTTCTAATCACCTGATCTTCATCTTTCACTTGCATGCCATCCTTCACTTATCTTACATGTATAAAGACAAAATCCCCATAACTTTGAATTTGGACCGAGTCATGTTGCCTTTGAATTGAGCGGCTATTTGTCAGAGATGATGGCCATGTCAAAGGATGAAAACCTCTTCATTAATTATATACACCAGCTCCTACTTTGAAACCTGGGCCAAATATTTTCTATGGATGAAAAACCAATCTAAGGACATCGGTTTTCCTATATCTATTTATGTCGATACAAGTTTATAGATTGTGTAGCTTATTTTGATCCTTTTAAATGTCTGTGACTACTTATAGGGGTTCAAATTTTGACGTTTGTGGGCCCATCATCAATTCCTTTGAATAACATGTTTCAACCATTCAGATAATTTGCTTAGACCCTTCCCACAAACAATTTGTCTGAAGGAATTCATGTCTTCAAACTTTATGAAAATGCCCATTTCTAAAAGGGAGGTACCCTTCAGCTTTCTTAAAAGTGACCCTCTTTTTAATCCTTTGAAGTTTTGAAAATGCCCTTCGAAAGAATTGAAAAGCACCCTTTAGCTTATCTGTTTGGACTTTTCGAAAAGAAGACCCCTTCAGAAATTTGAAAAGACCCCTCCAACTTTATGAAAATAATCTTTCAAAAAAAATGTTTTTGCCCTCTGTGAAGGAAAAGTACCTTTTAGAAAAGTTGAAAAGGTCCCCTTTTCCCTGAGAAAATATATCTTCAAAACTTTGAAAAGAACCATTTTCCCTTTGGAAGTGCCCTTCAGAAAAATGCAAGCGCCCCTTCAAAAAATTTAAATGGTCCTCAAAACTTTGAAAATGACCTTTCGAAAATTTTGAAAAGGTCCATTTTTTAAGAGAAGGTGACCTTTCGACCTTTTTGAAAAGGACTAATTCCTGCAAAATTTTCTAACTTGGACCATTCAAAAAAGGAAGTGCCCTTCCGAAAAGTTGTTCCAGACAAAATGTTTGAAAGAATTCAACACAGCCAAAAAAAGCCATAAAAGAATGATCAAGTAAAGACTTAGCTGAATAAGGGATTTTGCACTTAGCTTTTTAGATTACTGGCTTATCTTTGAACAATGTTGTTGGATCCTTGAAAACCTGCTTATATGCTCCTCCAAGCCTTTGATCCACTGCTTCATCAAACAATGAAAGAGCTTTAGTATGTGGGTCGAAAATGGCAAACATTTTTGGTGACTTACAGGGAAGCATGCCTGCTATGTTTGAGAACCTAGACCACTTGCCTTGCCTAGTCCATTGGGTATGGAATCATTAGCCTCTACAACTGAGTTGGATTGGAATCAGATACAAGGCTGACCCTTTTTGGAACTTCTTATTGAAACAACAAGGACAATATGAATAAAACAAACACTATGCCCAAGGCACTTAGGGAAGGGAAACATGCAACTGAAAAGATGTGCACAAGGCACTTGGGAGAAAACAAAAAATACTATATAAAATGTACAATATATACAATGGCTGTAAACTCTTCTAATAGCAAGGCTTTAGATGAATCCCATTGACTGGGATGGGTAGTACCTCTCTATCTAGTTAGGCCAACTAAAAAGCATTATGTCATTTGCATTCATGGATCAAATAAGGACCACTCTACAAGTTGTCAATTTGGTATGGTTACCTAGCTTGGCCTTATTTGAATCCCACTTGAGGACTAGTTTCCCTTCCTTGAAGTCCCTTGCTATGGCTCTTTTGTCAAAGGTTTTCTTGACCTAAGCTTGATGTGATTCTAGTGATTTCATTACAAGGTCTCTCGTTTCTTCAAGCTCCATGAGTTCTGCCAGTCTCATATTCATGCGCTCATCTTCTGTTAACTCTTGCTGATGGGCTAGTTCTAATGTAGGTAGCTCTAGAGAATTGGGCAATTTGGCCTCCCTTCCATATACTAAGACATATGGATAATTTTCAATGGTAGCTTTAGGAGTCACCCTGTCAACCCACAAGGCTGTCTTTAGTTTGGTGTGTCATGCCCTCTGATTCTCTTCCATAGTTCTCCTAATGATTCTCAGAAAATTCTTATTTGTGGACTCAATCAGTCCATTTCCTTGAGGATAATAATTGGAAGAGGTGTTGAGGTAGATGCCCATCTTGAGATCCCATTCACTTGTTTTTAGACCAAGGAATGCCAATGCATTATCAGAGATGATATTGGATGAAACCCCAAACCTAGTCATAATGTTGTCATAGAAGTCTAGGACTGCACCTTCATTAGCTTCTTTCAACACAATGGCTTCCACCCATCTGGTAAAGTAGTCGGTTGTAGTAAGCACCCATTTATGTCTTACACTTGATGGAGGGTTGATCATTCTTATGAAATCTAGCCCCCATTGCATGAAGGGTTGCTCTCCATGAATTGGGTTGAAAGGAAGGGTTGTTAATCTTTGCTTACACACAAAGAAAGCACACTTTTGACACTTTATTACCCATGAATACACATCTTTGAAGAGATTGGGCCATTAATAACCAACCCTCATTATCTTTGTTGTTGTGGTTCTAAGTGTAAAATGACCTCCTACAGGTCCATCATGGAATAGATCTAAAAGCTTGGTCACTTGGTCATTATCTATGCACCTTAAGAGCACTCGATTGAGATCCTTTTTGAACAAAACCCCATCAACCAATGCATAAGGTATGTATTAAAGTCTAAAATACCTTCTTTTTGCCCTATCCATACCCTGAGGGCACTCACCTATTATCAAGAAACGTGTCATATCTTGGAGTCAATTAGTGTGAGGTAGAGATGCATCTGTTTGTGGGTTGTCTTATGTTACTAAGATGACCTCTTTGTCTTCAGCAAGGTCATCGACCATATGCTCACACAAGCCTTTACCTCTTACTAGCTTAGTGACCTTGATCTTCATGTCATACTCCAAGACCTTGGTAATCCAACTAGCTCTCTTTTTGTTCAAGTCTTTGTTAAGAAGGAAGTCTCTCACTCCAGAATGAGACACCATAAGATAGATTTTACTATTGGAGAGCATTGGACTAAACTTTTTAAGGCTTCTTATTGCTATAAGGACTTGATTTTGTATAAAATTATGCCTTACCTCATACCCCTCAAGCCCCTGACTAAAAAATGCTATTGGCTACTCAAGTCCTTCACCATTATTTTGCATCAACATAGCTGATATATTATCAATATTGGAAAAATCATACAATATGAAATCCCTTGAGAAATCAGGATTCATGAGTGTGGGTGCTTGGGAAATGGTTTGCTTGATAACCTCAAATGTTGATTTACCTTCATTTGACCAAGTGAACACTTGGTTCTTCTTCAGCGTAGTAGTGATGGGCTTGACCAAGTTTGCAAAACTAGGTATAAACTTTCTCACAAAGTTTATTTTTCCAAGGAAATTTTGAAGTCCCTTCTTATGCTAGGGTAAGGATAAGGTCAAGATGGCACTTATTCTATCAAGATAAATAGATAATCTTTGTTTTGAGACAATGTGTCTTGAGAGTTTTGCCTCATAAATAACAAACACACAATTATTAGGATTCAAAGAGATCCCATACTCTCTACATCTCTCGAAGATCAATCTCAAGTGGTCCATGTGTTTGTTGACATCTTTGGAGAAAATTGTGATGTCATTCAAGTATACCAGCACCATTTGATTTAGAAGCCCTTGAAAACCCATGTCCATTACTCTTTGAAAAGTGGCCCCAGCATTTGATAAGCTAGTATTGTATTGAGCTTCTTCCCTTACTAGCACCTGGTTGTATCCCAAGTACCCATCCAAAAGAGAAAAATGTTTTGAACCTGCAACTATTTTAAGAAGGTGCTCTATGGATGGTAGAGGTAATAGTCCTTTAAAGAGACCTTGTTCAGATCTCTAAAGTCAACACACAGCCTAATCTCTCCACTCTTTTTTCTTACAAGCACCAAATTGGCTACCCATGATGAGTGTTTGACGGGAAAGATAATCTTGGATTCAATCAACTTGGTTAGCTCTTTTCTCATAAGATCTTCTATTTTGGGGTTGATGGTGTTAAGGTGTGGAGCCTAAAAGCTTCACCAAGGAGTAGATTTTGACAGTTGCAGGTTTACACAGTCACCAACGTCGGTCAGGAGCGACCGACGTCAGTCAGGAGTAGTTCAGGAGACGCTGGCGTCGACAAGGATCGACCGATGTCGGTCACAGGCAAGCAGGCAGGAATCGATGTCGGTTACCTGTGCGTCTAAAAAGCTATTTTTGAGGACAAAACCGAGTGTTTGCATGATGAGATTAAGTCATAGTCTTAAGTCTGCGTCTCTATTATTAGTAAGACTATTTTAGAGCCCTTGTTTAAGAGGCATAATTGTTGGTTGTAAATGCATGCTCAAGTATCCTAATTATTATATAATTAGGATAATTCTTCTTAGCTTATTGTAATGGTATGTTGAAAAAGAACAGTACAGAATTGTATAGTTGAATCATTCCAAGATGGTGGAGTTGATTGTACTTGAGAGAGAGAGAGCTCTTGAGGGAAAGAGATCTAGAGAGATATCTATACATCTGAGAGAGGTGTGGAAGAAAAGAAGTTTCTTCAATTGTATTCCTTCTGTAAAGAGTTTAATACAAGTTTTCAGGGTGATTTCTTGTATCTCTCATTATTTGTTATTTATCATTCTAGTTACTTATCATTCTGATTTAATTTCGCGTTTATTGCTTTCATAAGTGTAATCAAATTGTTGGTTGATCCCCAACAAGTGGTATCAGAGCCTTGGTTGCAGGTTTTAGAGCTTGATATCCAACAAGTGGTATCAGAGCTCAGGTTCACTAACAGGTGGTTCAGATCTGTGTAGTGTGTATTGATTACAGGTTACTCACAGGGGTTTTTGCAGGGATTTCTGTTTGAGTGGGAGAAGCAATGGCAGAAAAAAGTAAACTGAGAATGGAGAAGTTCAATGACAAAAATTATCAACATTGGAGAATGCAGATAGAGGATTATCTGTATCAGAAAGATCTATACTTACCATTGGGTGGGATTGCAAAGAAGCCCACAGACATGGATGATGAAGAATGGGAAGTTCTTGATAGAAAGGCTCTGGGGTCTATAAGACTGAGTCTAGCATCTACTGTGATATCTAATTTATCACAGGCAAAAAAAATGGTAGAGTTGATGACTACTTTAGCAAATTTGTATGAAAAACCCTCAGCTTCTAATAAGGTATATCTTATGAAGCAGCTATTTAATTTGTGTATGCAGGAAAATGGATCTGTATCTAATCATCTGAATGATTTCCATGGAATTGTAAATCAATTAAGTTCAGTCAATATTGTGTTTGATGATGAAATTAAAGCTCTTTTAATATTATGTTCTTTGCCTGAAAGCTAGGATAGCTTAATAATGGCAGTTAGTAATACTGCACCTGCTTCAAATATTTTAAAAGTAGAGGATGTTGTTAGTGTTATTTTGAATGAAGAAATTCGCAAGAAAAGCACAGAGGAAACATCAGGGAACACTTTAAGTTTTGAGAGCAGGGGAAGGAAAAAAGAGAAGAGAAAGAAAGGGAGATCAAGATCTAAGTCTAAGCTGAGAGGTAGATCCAAATCCAGAAATGGCAGGAAGCCACAATGCTAGAATTGTGGAAAGATGGGGCACATAAGCAGAGATTGCTGGTCAAAGTCTAAGGAGGACAATCAGCACGAAAGAAAGGAAGAAGCAAAGGTTGCAGGTATTGCACAAGATACTTTAATATTCTCTTTGCATAATAATATAGAATCTTGGGTGTTAGATTCTGGTGCATCTTTTCATGCTACCCCTAATAGAGAATATTTTAGTGACTATATCCATGGAGATTTTGGAATAGTGTATTTAGGCGATGATGAGCCTTGTAAAATTATTGGCAAAGGTAAAGTGCAGCTGAAAATACAGAATGACAACACATGGGTGTTGAGAGATGTTATGCATGTTCCTAGCTTGAAGAGAAATCTGATTTCTGCAGGAAAGTTAGGGGATGAGGGTTGTACAATAACTCTCACAGCTGAGTCTTGGAAGGTGACCAAGGGTGCACTTGTAATGGCCAGAGGTAAGAGAGTAGGTACGCTCTATTTATGTAATTGTGTTACTAACAATTCTCCTTCTGTATTATCTACTTCAGATGTGGATGCAAAATTGTGGCACTCAAGGCTTGGCCACATGAGTGAGAAGGGAATGTCAATTCTTAAGTCTAAAGGTAAGCTTTCAGATTTGAAAAGCATAGATCTAAATTTTTGTGAGCACTGTGTTTTTGGGAAACAGAAGAGAGCGAGTTTTCTCAAGACTGGGTCAACAAAGAAGAAGCATAAGTTGCAGCTTGTTCACACAGACGTGTGGGGACCGGCTAAGGTTGCTTCTATTGGAGGATCACAGTACTATGTTTCGTTCATAGATGATGTTACAAGAAAGGTATAGATCTATTGTATTAAGAAGAAATCTGATGTATTTGAGACTTTTAAAATTTGGAAAGCTATGGTTGAGAATGAAATAGGCAGAAGATTGAAGTGCCTGAGATCTAACAATGGTGGTGAGTTTTGCAGCTATAAGTTCAACTGGTATTGTTATATGCATGGAATCCATAGGCAAAGAATGGTTCCAAGGACACCTCAGTAGAATGGAGTTGCTGAAAGGATGAATAGAACAATTATGGAGCGTACAAGGTGTATGAGATTGCATGTTGGTTTGCCCTTAGAGTTTTGGGCAGAAGCTGTTGATACTGCAGTGTACCTGATTAATAGAGGACCCTCTACAGCTCTGGATGGTGGAATTATAGAAGAGGCATGAACAGATAAAAAGGTAGATCTCTCTTTTCTCAAAGTTTTTGGTTGTGAAGCCTTTGTGCACATTGATAAGGAAAATAAAAAGAAGCTGGATGCTAAGTCTATGAGGTGCACTTTTATTGGCTATGGCTTTGATGATTTCGGTTTCAGATTTTGGAATCTAGGAACTAACAAGATAATTAAGAGCCGTGATGTTGTTTTCAATGAAAAAGTGATGTATAGTGATCAACTGAAGAAGCTGAATCAATCTGGGCAGAGCAATGGAGAATTGGACGAGGTGACGGTCCAAAATGAGCTCGCAAGAAAAATTAATCACAGAAAAGAAAACACAGAGACCGACGTCGGCCAAGCAGGAACCGGCGTCGACAGAACAGAAACCGATGTTGGTCATATAGAGACTGACGTCAGTAGGATAAGAACTAATGTCGATCAGGCAAAATTGACGTCGGCCAGTTACAGGGCTGGAAGTGACTGAGGTCGGTCACTGTTAGAGAATTTGGGTGGACAGCGTGTTGTGGATGAGTCTCAGACACCCATCAGGAGGTCAAAAAGGGTAAGTAAACCTCTAATTTGATATTCCCCTTCATTATTCTATTTATTGCTAACTGATGGTGGAGAACCAAAGAGTTTTTAAGAAGCAATACAGGTGGAGTCCAAGAATCAGTGGGAGCGTGGCATGGTTGAGAAAATAGAGTCCTTGAAAGAGAACCAAACATGGGATTTGGTTGAGTTGCCAGCTGGTAAGAGGACACTGAAGAACAGATGGACCTACAGATTGAAAGAAGGTGAGAATGGACAGATGAGATATAAGGCCAGATTGGTAGTGAAAGGATTTGCACAAAAACTAGGTATTGATTTTAGTGAGATTTTTTCTCCTGTTGTTAAAATGACTTCTATACGGACTGTACTGTCTTTAGTTGCTATTGAGGATTTGCATCTTGAGCAGCTTGATGTTAAGACAATGTTTCTTCATGGAGATTTGGATGACGAAATATATATGGAACAGCTGGAAGGATTTGAGGTCAAAGGTAAGGAGAAGTTAGTGTGCAGATTGAAGAAAAACTTGTATGGCCTCAAACAAGCTCCTAGACAATGGTATCTGAGATTTGACAGGTTTATGACTGAGCATGGCTACAGTAGGTGTCAATCTGACCATTGTGTGTATTTTAAGAGATTGAATAATGGTAGATATATTATTCTGTTGTTGTATGTAGATGATATGCTGGTTGCAGGATCACACATGCAGGATATCTCTGAGCTTAAGGTGAAATTAGCTCAAACGTTTGCTATGAAGGATTTGGGAGCAGCAAAGAAAATCCTTGGCATGAGCATTAAGAGAGACAGGAAAAATCACAGGTTGATTTTGTCTCAAGAGGATTATGTGAACAAGGTGTTGAAACGGTTCAATATGCAGGATGCAAAACCGATAAGCACACCTTTGGCTGGACATTTTAAGTTGAGTAAAGAACAATGTCCTAATTCACATGATGAGGTAGAGTACATGAGTAGAGTTCCATATTCTTCCGCAATAGGGAGTTTAATGTATGCAATGGTGTGTACTAGACCGGATATTGCCCAAGCAGTGGGAGTTGTAAGTAAGTATATGGCCAATCCAGGAAAGGAACATTGGAAAGCAGTTCAATGGATTCTTAGATATCTGAGAGGAACCAGTAGTAGGCATTTGTGCTATGGAGGTTCAGATACTTCTCTACATGGTTATGTAGATTCAGATATGGCAGGTGATTTGGATGGCAGAAAGAGCACCACATGATATGTTTTCACTGTTGGTGGAATGGTAGTTAGCTGGATATCAAAGTTGCAAAAGGTTGTTGCCTTGTCAACTACAGAAACAGAGTATATTGCAGTTACAGAGGCTAGCAAAGAGATGATATGGATGACACGGTTCATGGAAGAGCTTGGAAAGGAGCAAGAGAGTTGCAGATTATACAGTGATAGTCAGAGTGCAATTCATTTGGCTAAGAATTCAGCCTTTCATTCAAGAACAAAGCACATACAGCTTAGGTACCACTTCATAAGACAGGTATTGGAGGATGGTGAGTTGAAGTTGGAGAAGATCCATACAGATAAGAATCCTGCTGATATGTTAACCAAGCCAGTTACAAAGGAGAAGTTGAATCTTCATTCAACTTCTGTCAGTCTTCATGATTGAGTTGAAAATGGAAGAGCTAGAAGATGTTGTTGTATAGGTACTAGTGCAGCTATTTATCTCCAAGTGGGAGATTGTTAAGGTGTGGAGCCTAAAAGCTTCACTAAGGAGTAGATTTTGACAGTTGCAGGTTTACACAGTCACCGGCGTCGGTCAAGAGCGACAGACGTCAATCAGGAGCAGTTCAGGAGATGCCGGCGTCAGCAGGGATCGATCGACGTCGATCACAGACAAGCAAGCAGGAACTGATGTCAGTTACCTGTGCGTCCAGAAAGCTATTTCTGAGGACAAAACCGAGTGTTTGCATGATGAGATTAAGTCATAGTCTTAAGTCTGCGTCTCTATTATTAGTAAGACTGTTTTAGAGCCCTTGTTTAAGAGGCATAACTATTGGTTGTAAATGCATGCTCAAGTATCCTAATCATTATATAATTAGGATAATTCTTCTTAGCTTATTGTAATGGTATGTTGAAAAAGAACAGTACATAATTGTATAGTTGAATCATTCCAAGTTGGTGGAGTTGATTGTACTTGAGAGAGAGAGCTCTTGAGGGAAAGAGATCTAGAGAGAGATCTGTACATCTGAGAGAGGTGTGGAAGAAAAGAAGTTTCTTCAATTGTATTCCTTCTGTAAAGAGTTTAATACAAGTTTTCAGGGTGGTTTCTTGTATCTCTCATTGTTTGCTATTTATCATTCTAGTTACTTATCATTCTGATTTAATTCCACGTTTATTGCTTTCATAAGTGTAATCAAATTGTTGGTTGATCCCCAACAGATGGGCCTTTGATTTTGCTTCACAGGCTTAGCATTAGCCTCCAACTCTATGCATTAGCCTCCAACTCTATGATATGATGGGCTAACTTTGGATCAAAACCTTTCAAGTCGCTATATTCTCAAGTGAAGATATCTAAATATTCCTTACAGAGTTTAATGAAAGCATGCCTTTTTGCCTCATTGCTTACCTTCCCAAGCTTGAGGAGCTTGTCCTTGAAAATTAGGACTCTTTCATAGTTCTCATCATTAGTTGACATCACTGCCTTGTCTTTCCTCATATGGTCTCCCTCATGGTAAAGAATTTCAAGGGTGACCAACCCTTTAGGAAGCTTGTTAGATTTTAGTTAAACAATTTGATCTTCATACTGGTGTTGAAATTTAACTTGGTTGGAGAAGGAGAACTCTACTTCCTACTGTAAGAAATAAGTAATTTATTTGTCATTTTTGAAGACCTACCAGTGGGATTCATTATTTGGTACTAATGGCCTCACCACCACCTTGACATGTAGTGGAACCTTGGCCTCTTTTAACTTACTTAGAAAATCAAATTGGGATCCCACAGCTGCCAACTTGTTAGTATGCTGGTTCTAGTTTCTTGACACAACTTGAATGTTAAAGGCTTAAAAATCTTCAATTAGGTCCCACACTCTATTTTTGTAGGACCTCATCAAAGGATTCTTTGTAATGTTTAGGCCCCTGACTTGGTTCACTATAAGCTCACTGTCTCCATATGGTTGTAATCACTTGATTCCCCTCTTACTGGCCCATTGGAGGCCATGGATTAGGCCTTCATATTATGATGCGTTAGAGGAACAATTGAAATGGAACCTATAAGAAAATAAATACTTATCATCTAAAGGGTAAACCAACATTGCCCCTGCACCTACTCCATTTTTGCTCCTTAAACCATCAAAGAATAACTTCCACATACCATTGAGGTCCTCTTTAGGTCTAATGAGGGAAGGCATGAGTTGATTTTCTTCATGTAGCAAATAAACATCCATGTTTCTTTCTTCAACACCTTTCAAAGGGTTGAGAAATCGATTATTCCCCCATAGCTCATCCAAGAATAAGTTTGGAATCTCCTCAGGATAAATATTCAGTTCTTAACCAATTATAAATTCATCCTCATCAAGGATAGTACAATTGAGGTTTATGCTATTTGGTTGATGGGGTTCAATGTGGAATTATGCCATGGGCTTATCCTTGATTGATACCTTAGTCACATACCTTGTTCTGAATGCCATGTAGGACCAATCTACTGCTAGATAACCCCTAATTTTGGCTATGAATTCTCTAGAGAGGCATAGCGCAAAGTGATGAGTTACATCAAGAATCAACACATCTTGAACCATTAAAACATTAGGACAAGCATGCAGGGTCATATTCAAATCTTTGATGATACTAGATGGCTTTATGAAAGAATCATTTAGCTGCATAACTCCCTTGGTATGCAGCTCATATTTGAGGTTTAGTTGATCATCTATAGACTTTGGCATTACTGAAGTGTTATCTCCACTATCTACCAAGCAATTATGTGCCAAGGAATCACCAATGATTAATGAAATGTAGAATGGATGAGGTTTGACCACCTTACTTGATCCTTCCCCCAAAGGACTCATTGTTGCATTAGTGAGGACCTCAACTTATTTGCTTGGTTTTTTACCTACAGTTGTTGTAACATGTATCTTAGACAAACTTTATTGAAGGATATACACTTGACTAAGCATGGAAAGCATGTCCCACATTGTTATGCCCACGTTGGATTTCTTCATTTGTTCAACAATGTTGATTGGTGTATTATTAACCTTTGCTTGTGCTTTGGGAGCCACTGCTACTATTTGTTGAATCTATGAGCTTTGTGGAGGTGTCAAGACCTTTGGGGTGACAACAAGTTCATTAGGCTTAGACAATGAAGGAGTGGTGGTAGGAGGTTCCTTGAATGCTCCCTAGTTGTCACCCATATTCCTTCTTTTGAATCTTGTATTTGCTACCACTGGGGCATGAGCTTGACTAGAGCTATCCTAATGATTGGATGCATAACACTCTTCTTACTCACTGATTACCATTGTAGCATCTAGCTAGTTTGGTACCTGATCTAATCCTTATTCTTGTGGAGATTGCTCTAGCTTTATCATTTTGGGGATTTCTATGTTTTGAGCCATAAGAACTTGATTGTATCCATAAGCAATAACTTGTTGTCATTGGTCATTAAATACCTGGTTAGAACCATTAGTTGGGATAATGGATTACCCAAAATATTGATTCTAAAGCATTGTCCCTTCAACCTCTTGAGACATATTATTTTGAACAGAAATCAAGGAATTAGAAGAGCCTGCAACATTTGGATTATAGTTGTTTAGTCTAGCATAGTTAGGCTGCCCTTGTCCTTGTCCTCGTCTTTAGAAATTTCCTTTATAGGGTGGCCTATTTTATTGATAAGACTATTGTTGAGGCTTATATGGAGCTTGATAAGGTTTATTGAACTGATCTTGCCTTTTTATATTTACTACATCATTTCCCAAGGATTGGAGCATGATTTTAAGTTCTAAGTAGTTGTTTTGCTCTTGGGAATCACTTGATCTGCTAGTGGACACCTTTTCTTGTTTGGGTGAAGGTATAACAATAATTGTTGGAGTTGGAAGAATAACATCAAGTAGGGGAATAACCGAAGGGGGTGGTCTAATTTCTAGGAAAAGAGGCATTGGGGATCTAGGAGTAAGATTGCCAGCTTGAACTAGGCAATTTTCTGCTTTAATAACCACCTCATAAGCATCTAGAAAAATGTCCCCTCCCATGGATTGGATCATTACTGCTATGTCACTGTTTAGAGCCTTCAAATAATATAAGAATGCAAAGTTAGGGGATGGTCTAACAGTGACTATAATTCTATCCCAAGCTTTTTGGAATCTTGTGTTAAGTCTTACATAACTTCATGAGGAGCTCTCTTGATTGTGGTCAACTATTCTGCTAGTGACAAATGATCACTCTTGTTTAAAAATATCTTACATAAGGTTTTTCCTAGATGATCCCATGATTGAATAGAGTTATAATCTAAACCTATATACCAATCTAAAGCCTTTTCCTTAAAAGATATAGCCAATAGTCTGATAGCTACATTTTCTATTGTGACATTATGGATATTGCATAAATTGGCTATATCTGTGATGTGTTCAGTAGGAGTTACAACTTGGTCTCTTGTGAAATATGAGATGATTTCAAGGGCTGCTACTGGCATAAGATCATATTGTGGAAAATTCAAAGGACTTTTGTCGCTAAAACCTACAAAATCTCTTTGAGAAATCATGGTAGCAAGAGGAGCTAACAAGAATCTTCTTGGGTAGGTACACCTCACAACTAGTTTAGAAAAATAGTTTCCTACATATGGGTGAGTATGGGTGAACCTTAACCTTCTTATTGAATTTAAAGTTAATTTAAAAAATTTAAAAGGAATACCTTTAGACACTGATCTTGTAGTCACCATTGACATGAAAGATAGTTATTGTTCCACCACCATATTGTTGAGTATTCTTTAGAGTCACCAAATACTGAAAGATGAAAGCTACAACCACTGCAAATTGATCAAACCAACATCAAACTTGACCAATCTTCTTTGAAATTCATCCCATTGGGCATGCCAAAAACTATTGTAATGTATAATTACACCCTTATGGGAGAGTTTCTAAGGCTCTCTCACTCCTAGCTACAAGCATTGGGATAACCACAAGCTATGGGTATTTTGTAGTGAGGTTGAACCTCTAGGCTTTTTATGAGGCTAGTTTCTCAGATGCTTCACTTCAACTCTTATTTTCCATGCTAAAATCTACTGCTGACTAAGGAAAAGGGATAGGAGGATAACATAAAAGGAAATCTGAGCTAAGGGAGGTGATGCACCAAATAGAGAGTGCTCCACATAAGCATGAAATAAACACTAGTTTAGCATAAGATAATTCTTACTCACAACCTCACAACTAGTTAATTTTCATAAGTGTTTCATAAACTAGGCTCACTAAACCATAATATTGATGTAGTGGATTGCACCCTCTAAAGGGAGGCTCAAATCTCTTCCTCCATACGGCACAATGGAGACATTCCTCTTGTTGTGGGTTGCAAACATGAGGGAGGAATCTCTAGATTAGTGGCTAGCTCCCCTTGATGCACCTTGAGGACCTAGATTTCCTACTAATAACAATGAGGGGGATGAAAAGGGAGAGAAATCCTAAAATCAAAACCTAAACTATTGTGGTGATGTACCAAAATGGTTGGTCTACTCAGCTTTGACATACACTTTACACCAAAGAGAATCAAGCACACACTTCATTCAAATGAGAACCTTTCTTGCATCAGTGTTTCAATAGGGGTTCCTATGGAGATACAGGGAGGAGGAACTACTAGAGGTGTTCTAAAACACACTATGGATAACCTATTCACATGCACCTATACTTTGAACTAGACACTTCTTGTTGACCTACAAGAGAAGAACTCACAATACACTAGATATGTTGGCATAAAGTTATGAAAGCATGAAAAGGAAATGACTTAACATAAGATAAAACCATAGACATATGCAAAAGTGCAAGCTCAAATGGAGGTAAAAATGCTTCTTTTGATTCAAGGTAAATTCCTTCAAGGCTTTGCCATACAAGCTGAGATCAATTTTTTTCAAATGAGAAGTTACAAATATATAGAGAAATTAGAGACAGATAGCTAACAAATCAAGGGATGAAAGCCCATGTTGAGTTAAACACTTTTGCAGAGACCACAAGCCCTTGTTGTTGTCATATTCTTCCAATTACATATGGGAGAGCCATGTTGTAGATGTCCAAGTCACTGCCCTTGTTGTCTTGGGCCTGTCAAAGCACGAGATACTCCTTCTAGCATCTGACAAAGTCATATCCAAGTTGTGTTGACTAGACCATACTCTCTTCAATATTGGGTGTAACTAGTTATACATTAATGGTGAAACATGAAAACACATGTTGCTCTCCTCTATAGTTCAAAAATCAATCTATTTTATTGCTTTTCAATAGATATATTTCACCAAATGTATTAATTCTCCTTACTGAGTCATCCATGCCACTTGTCTTGGTCTAAGTGGTCATTGATTATGTCTTTTATCTTTGTCAGTAGCTAGAACTATTCCTTGTTTTGTCTTTTCTACTTTGTCTTTGCCCATGTTTTGTCTCCTTCCTTTGACTTCTCCTTTGCCTTGGCCTTTTCTTTGCTTGCTCTTTGACTTATCAGGGCTTTTGCTATGCTTTCCTTTAGACATTTTGTCTGAAAGAATTATTTATTTTGATTGCTTCTTTTCTTGAAGGGCACGTGCCCTTTAGGACTTTGTAATTTGTCTTGTTCCTCAACTAGTTGCCCTTCACAAGGGTTTTTTTCATCCAAAAGTGCCCTTTAGGCTTTCTAAACTGGTCTTCACCTTTCTCAAGGTGCCCTCCACAAGGGTATTTACCCTTCAGACTTTTTGCAAACATCCTTCAAGCCATCAAAATGCCCTTCAAAGGAAATCCCTTACCTTTTGTGAACTGATTTAGACCATTTCAGGTCCTTCAATCACTTTTACTTATAAAATTAGATAAGTAATGCACCTACACAAACTTGATTTGCACTAGACTAAGAAAATTAACAAAACACTTGGCCTTTTCATTAGAAAGGTCTGGAAGAGAACATTTTTTTCACAAGGCAATAGAGCGATGATCTAGCCAAAATATGGATTATATTACCTTCGCAAATAAAAAGGAGGGGGTGCCAAATTTTGGTTTGCAGGACCAAAAATTGGTCAACATAATTGGTTACTCACAAGGGAAGCATGCTTGTTATGCTTGGAAAGACTGGTAGCCATAAAGTCCATTGGGCATGGAGTCAGGATGCATCTTATAGAATTAAACAATAACTTTGTAAAGACCTATGAACCAACAAAGATTTTACCCCAAACAACAAGGAAAAAACACACATAAAGGCTAAAAACACTACACACATGCATAACAACACTTAGGGAAAACAAGGAAAAATAAGGAAACTATGTACATGACAAAAGAAACCTAGTAACACTACTTGAGATATATCCCATTAACTGGGCTATGTATTTCTTCACCATCCAACTTGGAGAGTTGGAAAGCGTTATGTTGCTTGCATTGGGTGATGACATATGGGCCACTCCACAAAGTGTTAAATTTTGTGTGCCAAGCTTGGCTTAGTCCTCATCCCACTTCAAGATAATTTCACCTTCTGAAAGGCTCCTTAGCATTGAACTTTTGTCAAAATACTTCTTTGTTTGTTATTGGCAGTTGGTCATGGCATCGATGGCTTGGTTTCTCGCTTTTTGAAGCTCCATTAGCTCACAATACCTAACTTTCAAGCTATCACTCTCCACCAATTATAGCTAATGGAAAAGATCTAAGGTTAGTAACTCAAGTGAGATAGGAAGTCTAGCTTCCCTTTCATACACAAGTGTGTATGGTGAATTCATGATTTCCCTCTTTGGAGTGATCCTATCTGCCCAAAGAGCTATCTTCAACTTGACATGCCAAGTCCTTTGATTTTCCTCCATTGTCCTTTTTATGATCCTAATCAAATTATTGTTTGTGGACTCAGCCAACCCATTTCCTTGTGGATAGTAGTTGGAAGAAGTGTTGAGATAGATGCCATACTTCAAAGCCTACTCATTTGTCTTTGTTCCCAAGAAAGCTAATGCATTGTTTAAAATGATTGTGGCTGGGACCCCAAATCTTATCACTGTGCCTTCATAAAAGTCTAGGACTACACTCTCATTGGCCCTTTTCAAAGATACAGCCTCTACCCACCTCGGGAAATAATTTGTGGCAGTCAAAACCCACTTGTGGCCACCAGTAGAAGGAGGATTGATCAGTCCTATGAAGTTTAATGCCCATTACATGAATGATTGTTCTACCTGAATAGGATGAAGAGGCATGGTAGTCAGCCATTACTTCTCATTAAAGAAGGAACATTTTTTACATTTCCTCACCCAAACATGAGTGTCTCTAAATAATCTAAGCCAAAAGTAACCATCCCTCATAATCCTTGTAGCTGTGGCCTTGGGGGCAAAGTGGCCACCAACTGGTCCATCATGGAACTCAAACAGTACCTTTTCAACTTGGTCTGAATTAATGCATGTCAAGAGCACTCCTAAAAAGTCTTTCTTGAATAACACTCCACCAACTAGGATATAAGGAAGAGATTGGATTCTAAATTACCTCCTCTTGGTCCTATCAAGACCTTGTGGACACTCACTAGTTTGAAGGAAATGAACCATGTCTTGTGCCCATCTCTTCATGACTGTAGGTAAAACTATTGTAGGTTCATCATGGAGTACCAAAACATCTTCTTTAGGCTCTTTCAATTCTATAGTGAGGTGTTCACATAACCCTCTTCCTCTTACCAACTTGGTGGTCTTGATCTCTACATCATACTCCATTACTTTGGTGATCCAACCTATCCTTTTCTCATTCAAGTCTCAGTTCAACAAGAAGTCTTTTACACTAGAATGTGTCACCATGATGTGAATTTTGTTGTTATACAACATATGTTTGAGCTTCTTCAAACTTTATATGACTGCAAGCACCTGCTTCTCAACATACGTGTATCTAACCTCATAGCCTTCTAAACCTTGGCTAAAAAAAGTAAGAGGTTGTTCTAAATTCTCACCATTTGTTTGAGTGAGCATAGCAAAAATTACCTCTTCATTACCAAAGGTGTATAGATTGAAGTCCTTGGAGATGTTTGGACTAGCCAGGGTAGGATCTTGGGTGATAGTTTGCTTGATACCTTCAAAGCTTTCTCTTTTTCTTGCTATCCATGTGAACATCTCATCCTTTCTTAGCATGAAAGTTAGTGGCTTGACAAGCTCAACAAAGTTAGGAATGAATCTCCTAGTGAAATTTATTTTACCAAAGAAAATTTGTAGGCCTTTCTTGTGCTTAGGCAAGGAGAATGCTAAGATGGCATGCACCCTCTCTATATCAATGGATAGGCCTTCCTTTGAAATGACATGGACCAAGAGCTTATCTTCATGGATGGAAAACACACATTTATTTGGGTTGAGATAGATGCCAAACTCTCTACACTTTTCAAATATTTACCTTAGGTGCTTCAAATGTTCACTTGATTCCTTGGAGAAGATTGTCACATCATCAAGATAAACCAACACAATGTCATTGATCAAACCTTGGAAAGCCATATCCGTAGCATGTTGGAAGGTAGCTCTAGCATTTGATAATCCAAATGGCATCTTCCTGTAGGTGTATGTTCTCCACTTGGTGGTGAAGGTTGTCTTATATTGGTCACATTCTTGTACTAGGATTTGATTGTACCTAGAGTAACCATCTAAGAGGGAGAATATTTCACTACCTATCACCATATAAAGAATTTGCTCCATACTTGGAAGGGGATAGTGATCTCTCAATGAGACTCTATTTAGGTCTCTAAAATCCACACACAATCTGACCTCTCCATTCTTCTTCCTAACAAGGACCAAATTAGCTAGCCAAGAAGAGTGTTTGATAGGGAAAATGATCTTGGACTCGATCAGTTTGGTGAGTTCCTTCCTCATAAGAGGCTTGATCTTTGGATTGATTGGCCTTTACTTTTGCTTGATAGGTTTGGCACCTTCTTCCAGCTCAATGGTGTGTTTGGCCAAGCTTGGATCAAATCCCTTCAAATCACCATACTCCCAAATGAAGACATCAACAAACTCTTGACATAACATAATGAAAGCATGTTTTTCCTCATTGGTACACACCTTCCCAAGTGAAAGCAACTTATCCTTGTAGATATCTACCCTTTCATAATTTTCCTTCTTGGTTGACATGCTTGCTTTGTCTCTCTTGAGTTGGTTATCTTTGTTGAAAATGATCTCAGGAGTTACCAAACCTTTAGGAAGCCTATTGGTCTATAGTTGAACAATCTACTCATCATACTATTGTTGTAGATTGGACTGATTTTTGGAAGCAAACTCAACTCTTCCTACAAGAAAAGTGATATTTGTTAGTCACTTTCAAACACCTACCAATTGGTGACATTATCTGGTATGGAGGGCCTCATAATCACCTTTAAATGATGTTAATTGTTACTTTATCTCATCCCCTTTGAGATATCATATTGAGCACCAACTACTGTTAGTCTATCCACATGTTTGTACTCCTCTCTTGGAATGGAAGTGATGTTGAAAGCAGTGAAGTTCTCTACAATGTCCCACACTCTGTGCTTTTAAGACTTGAGTAAGGAGTTCTTGGTCAAGCTTTGACCTCTCACTTGGTTCATAATCAACTCACTATATCTATACACCTGCAATTCTTTGATTCCTCTCTTCCTTGCCCATTTTAGGCCATGCACAAATGCCTCATACTCTAATATATTGTAAGTGCAAGAGAATTGAAACCTAAAAGTTGAGAAGTATTTATCTTTTGAAGGTGAAACCAACATTACCCCACCACCAGCTCCCAACTTGATTCTAGATCCATCAAAGAATAGATGTCACAAACAACGGTCTTCTTGGTCTATCTTCATCAATTTTGGCATGAAAACATCTTTATCGTGTATGTAGTAGACTCCAAGACTAGATTCTTTAATGAACTTGTAAGGATCATGCTCAAATTTGTCATTTTCCCATTCATCTAAGAGCAGGTTAGCAACTCCTACAAACAAAGATGATGGAGATTGGTCCACTTGGAGCTCTTCATCATCAAAGATTATGTATTTCACATTCGCTACTTTTGGTGAGTATGGCTCTAGGTGATCCTTATGGATGGGCTCTAAATCAATCTTTGTTTTAGTTCCATACTTTGTCCTAAAAACCATGTAAGACCAATGGGCTGTCAAGTATCCACCTATCTTGGATGTGAAATCCCTTGACAAGCAAAGAGCGAAGTAAGGAGGAACATCTACCACTACCACATTATTAGGATTAAGAGCACAATTGATTACCTTGTATAAGCAACTAAACACGAAATTAAACCAAAAGTAATATGTAATTAGAATTCAAAAACAACACAGAATATGAGAGACAATACAATCTGTATTAATACTCTTCCAGAAGGAAATACAATGAATAAATCACACTCTTCCCACACCTCTTGGGCATACCAGTAGTTCTCCCTCAAGAGTTCTCTCACTCAACCAATTACAACCACAACTCAAACACAGAGTTGTACCCTCCACCAGTCAATAACAATACTGCCAGTACACCAAGTACTCAAAGTACTCCATGTAGATCTCCCTGATCTTGCACACCTACAAATCAACTGATCTTACTTACCATGTAGATCTCTCCTGATCTTGCACAACTTGTAGATCAACTGATCTTACAATTAGAAGGATCTCTTCCTTGTCCTTGATTGCAATACAGCCCCATGGGTCTCTTAAATAAATCCCATACAAATAATAATTAGACTTCATAATTACAATAATTAGAAACGCAGACTCAAGACTAAAATTAGTCTTTTACATGCAAACTAACTGTCCATCTAAAATTAGACCAGTTCTGGAAGCACATGCAAACACATGCACACACAGGTTGCCGACGTCGGTTCCTGTTTGACCGATGTTGGCCGACCCCTAACCGATGTCGGTTACTATGAACACTGAAGATGACCGACATCGGTTGATCAGATCGACGTCGATTGCTCTGCAACTCAACAACCTCTTCCATTTGCATCAGTGAAGCTTTTAGCTCCACAACTTAACAATCTCTCACTTGGAGATAAATAGCTGCACCTGTACCTGTACTTGTACATCATCTAATTTTGTTTCCTAGCTTGTATCCCTCTTCAAGTTCAATCTCAAAGAACAACCACCACATATCTTGTGGTGCTACTCCTGTCATCTAAGTAACCTACCATATCTGAATCTACATACCCATGTAGAGAAGTGCTTGACCCTACATAGCATGTTAACTTGCTGCTGGTCCCTCTCAGATACTTGAGAATCCACTGAACTGCTTTTCAGTGCTCCTTTCCCGAATTGGCCATAAACTTGCTGATAACTCCCACTGCTTTGGTAATATTAGGTCTAGTACTCATGTACTCAATCTCATCATGTGATTTAGGACACTGTTCTATGAACTATCCATCCATAGGTGTGATAACCGATTCTGCATCCTGCATATTGAACCTCTCCACTACCTTATTCACATAATCATCATGAGACAACATCAACCTGTGACTTTCTCTGTCTCTAGAAATACTCATGCCAAAGAATTTCTTTGCTGCTTTCGAATCCTTCATGGCAAACCTCTGAACTAATTTTACCCTTAGCTCAATAACTCCCTACATGTGTGACCCTACAACAAGCATATACACTACATACAATAACATGATAATGTAGCTAATATTATCCAACCTAGTAAAGTAAACACAATGGTCACATTGACATTGACTAAAGCCATGCTTTGTCATACACCTGTCAAACCTTAAACACCATTGTCTTGCAGCCTACTCAAGACCATATAACCTGGCCTTCTATCTCACGTGTCAATTCTCTCCTTTCTTTAACCTGGGAATCCATTCCTCTTTCAGTGCTTTTATCCTAGCTGACAACTCTACCAAATCTCCCATTTGGTTCTCTTCCAAAGAATTCATGCCATGCTCCCACTATTTTCTGAATTCTACCTGCTTTGCCTCTTCAAAACTTCCTGGTTCTTGACCATCAGTGAGCAACAATAGTGTAAAAAAGGGGAATAATGAATTTGAGGCTTACTTTCCCTTTCAGTCCTCCTCATGGGCATTTGAGACTCCTTGACAGCTTGTTATCTGCCCAAAATCTGTTCTAACAGTGATCGATCTCGATAACCTGTCGGTCTACATGCGATCGATGTCAGTTCCATGTGATCAACCTGACTGTCGATGTTAATTCCCTGATCGACATCAATGTCCACCTACTCGACATCACTGACTCTGGTCTGCACATGATCGACGTTGGTACCTACCTGATCGATGTTGGTTCTCACCTGACTGACGTCAGTAACTGTGTTTTCCTGTGAGTGATGACTTTTACTCATGAGCTCACTTTAGATCATAACCTTGTCCAAATTTCCATGCTCAAAATTATTCAGCCCCTTGAGCTGATCTCTGTCCATCATTTTCTCCTTGAAAATCAAGGCTTTCATGCTCTTGTCAAAAACATTAGATTTCCTTTTTATGTAATAAACTCGATCCTTTTTTATAGCATGAGTTTCAAGAAACCTCACTTTCTTCTGTTGCTTACATAAATCTCGATCTATGCTTTCTGAATCTGAACTCTTACCTTTTGACTCAAGAACATGCATCCCCTTCTTACTCATATGACCAAGCTTATAGAGCCACATCTTCGCATCTACATCTGAAGTAGATAAACCAGAAGAAGAATCAGTAATACAAGTAGATAGATAAAGAGTACCTACTTTCTTACCTCTTGCTAAAACAAGTGCACCCTTGGAAACTTTATAAGATTCTACTGTGATAGTTACTGTGCATCCCTCATCACCCAACTTTCCAACAAAAATCAAATTCCACTTTAGGCTTGGGACATGCATGACCTCCTTCAACACTCATGTGTTGCCCATCTACAATTTCAGCTGCACTTTCCCTTTGCCAACCATTTGACAAGGCTTACCATCCCCTAAATAAATATTTTCAAAGTCTCCATAGACATAATCATGGAAAAATTCTCTATTTGGGGTTGCATGGAAAGAGGCACCAAAATCTAAAACCCAAGATTCCACTTTATCCAAGGAACATAAAAGAGCATCTTGTGCAACAATACCTGCAACATCTGCTTCTTCATTTCCTTCATGCTGATCTTTTTTCAACCAATAATCTTTCATTACATGCCCTTTCTTTTCACAATTCTAGCAGATTATACTACCATGCCTAGATCTGGATCTCCTGCCTATCTTTGACCTTGATTTCCCTTGCTTGACCTTCTCTCTTTGCTTTCCCCTGTTTTCAACACTTAAATCATTCCCTAATGATTTCCTTGTGCTTTTTCTGTGAATTTCTTCATTCAAAATTACACTAACAACATCATCAACTTTCAAGATTTTTGAAGCAGACGCAATATTACTGACTGCCATTACCAAACTATCCCAAGTTTCAGGTAAAGAGCATAAGATTAAGAGAGCCTTAATTTCATCATCAAAAGTTATATTGACTGAAATTAACTAGTTTACCAAACCATGGAAATCATTAAGATGACTATGTACCGATCCACCTTTCAACATTTGCAAATTAAATAATTGCTATATAAGAAATACCTTATTCGAAGCTGAGGGTTTTTCATATAAATTTGTGAAAGATTCCATTAACTCTACCGTTATCTTAGCCTGTGATAAGTTGAAAATCACAGACGATGCTAGGCTCAACCTTATAGATCCCAGAGCCTTCTGATCAAGAACATTCCATTCTTCATCTTTCATATCTGTGGGCTTGCATGCAACCCCACCCAACGATAAGTACAGATCTTTCTGATACAGATAATCTTCTATCTGCATCCTCCATAATTGATAATTCTTGCCATTGAATTTCTCCATTCTTAATGTACTTTCTTCTACCATTGCTTTACTCCCACTCAATCAAAAACCCCTGAGAGTGACCTGTAATCAACAAACACTAACCTGCTCCGAACAAGGCTCTGATACCACTTGTTAGGATTAAGAGCACAATTGATTACCTTGTATAAGCAACTAAACACAGAATTAAATCAGAAGTAATATGTAACTAGAATTCAAAAATAGCATAAAATATGAGAGACAATAAAATGTGTATGAATACTCTTCCAGAAAGAAATACAATGAAGAAATCACACTCTTTCCACACCTCTTGGGCATACCAGTAATTCTCCCTCAAGAGTTCTCTCACTCAACCAATTACAACCACAACTCAAACACAGAGTTGTACCCTCCACTAGTCAGGAACAATACTGCCAGTACACCAAGTACTCGAAGTACTCCAAGTAGATCTCCTTGATCTTGCACACCTGTAAATCAACTGATATTACCATGTAGATCTCCCCTGATCTTGCATAACCTACAGATCAACTGATCTTACAATTGGAAGGATCTCTTCCTTATCTTTGATTACAATACAACCCCATGGGTCTCTTAAATAGATTCCATACAAACAATAATTAGACTTCCTAATTACAATAATTAGAAACACAGACTCAAGACTAAAATTAGTCTTTTACATGCAAACTAATTATTCATCTAAAATTAGACCAGTTTTGGAAGGGCATGCAAATACATGCACACACAGGTTGCCGACGTCGATTCTTGTCTGACCGATGTCAACTGACCCCTAATCGATGTCAGTTACTATGAACACTGAAATGACTGATGTCAGTTGATCAGACTGACATCAATTGCTCTAGAACTCAACAAACTCCTCTATTTGCATCAGTGAATCTTTTAGCTCCACAACTGAACAATCTCGCACTTGGAGATAAATAGTTGCATCTGTACCTATACCTGTACATCGTCTAATTTTGTTTCTTGGCTTATATCCCTCTTCAAGTTCAATCTTGAAGACCAACCACCACATATCCTGGGATGCTACTCCTATCATCTAAATAACCTACCATATTCGAATCTACATACCCATGTAGAGAAGTGCTTGACCCAGCATAACATGTTAACCTGTTGCTGGTCCCTCTCTAATACTTGAGAATCCACTGAACTACTTTCCATTGCTCTTTTCTTGAATTGGACATAAATTTGCTGACAACTCCCACTGCTTGGGTAATATCAAGTCTAGTACTCATGTACTCAACCTCATCATGTGATTTGGGACACTGTTCTGTGAACTGTCCATACATAGGTGTGCTAACCGATTTTGCATCCTGCATAGTGAACCTCTCCACTACCTTATTCACATAATCATCCTGAGATAACATCAACCTGTGACTTTCCCTGTGTCTAGAAATACTCATGCTAAAGAATTTATTTGCTACTTCTAAATCCTTCATGGCAAACCTCTGAACTAATTTTACCCTTAGCTCACCAACTCCCTGCATGTGTGACCCTGCAACAAGCATATACACTACATATAGTAACAAGATAATGTAGCTAATATTATCTAACATGATAAAGTAAACACAATGGTCACATTGACATTGACTAAAGCCATGCTTTGTCATACACCTGTCAAACCTTAAACACCATTGTCTTGCAGCCTGCTCAAGACCATATAACCTGGCCTTCTGTCTCACATGTCCATTCTCTCCTTTTTTTAACCTGGAAATCCATTCATCTTTTTGTGCTTTTATCCCAGCTGGAAACTCTACCAAATCTCCCATTTGGTTCTCTTCCAAAGAATTCATGCCATGCTCTCTCTGTTTCCTGGATTTTACCTCCTTTGCCTCTTCAAAACTTCCTGGTTTTTGACCATCAGTGAGCAAAAAGTAGTGTAAAGAAGGGGAATAATGAATTTGAGGCTTACTTACCCTTTCAGTCCTCCTCATGGGCATTTGAGACTCCTTGATAGCTTGATGTCCGCTCAAAATCCATTCGAACAGTGACCGATCTCGGCCACCTCTCAGTCTACACCCGACTGATGTCAGTTCCATGTGATCGACCTGACTCCTGACGTCGGTTCCCTGACCGACGTCGGTGTCCACCTGCCTAATTGTACCAACTCTGGTCTGCACATGACCAACATCGGTACCTGCCTGATTAACATCAGTTCTCCCCTGATCGATGTCGGTAACTGTGTTTTCCTGTGAGTGATGACTTTTACCCACGAGCTCACTTTAAATCATAACCTTGTCCAAACTACCCTGCTCAGAATTATTCAGCCCCTTGAGCTGATCTCTGTCTATCATCTTCTCTTTGAGAACCAAGGCTTTCTTGTTCTTGTCAAAAACATCAGATTTCTTTTTTATGTAATAAAACCGATATTTTCTTGTAGCATGAGTTTCAAGAAACCTCACTTTCTTCTGTTGCTTACATAAATCTCAATCTATGTTTTCCGAATCTAAATTCTTATCTTTTGACTCAAGAACATGCATCCCCTTCTTATTCATGTGACCAAGCCTACAGAGCCACATCTTTGCATCTACATCTGAAGTAGATAAACCAGAAGGAGAATCAGTAATACAAGTAGATAGATAAAGAGTACCTACTTTCTTACCTCTTGCTAAAACAAGTGCACCCTTGGAAACTTTTCAAGATTCTGTTGTGAGAGTTACTGTGCATCCCTCATCACCCAACTTTTCAATAGAAATCAAATTCCGCTTCAGGCCTGGGACATGCATTACCTCCTTCAACACCCATGTGTTGTCCATCTGTAATTTCAGTTGCACTTTCCCTTTTCCAACCATTTGACAAGGCTTACCATCCCCTAAATAAATCTTTTCAAAGTCTCCATGGACATAATCATGAAAAAATTCTCTATTTGGGGTTGCATGGAAAGAGGCACCAGAATCTAAAACCTAAGATTCCATTTTATCCAAGGAACATACAAGAGCATCCTGTGTAACAATACCTACAACATCTACTTCTTCATTTCCTTCATGCTGATCTTCTTTCAACCAACAATATTTCTTTAGATGCCCTTTCTTTTCATAATTCTAGTAGATTATACTGCCATGCCTGGATCTGGATCTCCTGCCTATCTTTGACCTTGATTTCCCTTGCTCGACCTTCTCTCTTTGCTTTCCCCTATTTTCAACACTTAAAGCATTCTCTGATGATTCCCCTGTGCTTTTTCTGTAAATTTTTTCATTCAAGATTAAACTAGCAGCATCATCAACTTTCAAGATTTTTGAAGCAGACGCAGTATTACTAACTGCCATTACCAAACTATTTCAACTTTCAGGTAAATAGTATAAGATTAAGAGAGCCTTAGTTTCATCATCAAAAGCTATATTGACTGAAATTAACTGGTTTACCAAACCATGGAAATCACTAAGATGACTATGTACCGATCCACCTTCCAGCATTTGCAAATTAAATAATTGCTTCATAAGAAATACCTTATTCAAAGCTGAGGGTTTTTCATATAAATTTGCCAAAGATTCTATTAACTCTATTGTTGTCTTAGCCTGTGATAAGTTGGAAATCATAGACGATGCCAGGCTCAACCTTAAAGATCCCAGAGCCTTCCGATCAAGAACATTCCATTCTTCCTCTTTCATATATGTGGGCTTGCATGCAACTCCACCTAACGGCAAGTACAGATCTTTTTGATATAGATAATCTTTTATCTGCATCCTCCATAATTGATAATTCTTGCCATTGAATTTCTCTATTCTTAGTGTACTTTCTTCTGCCATTGCTTTACTCCCACTCAATCAGAAACCCCTGAGAGTGACCTGTAATCAACAAACACTAACCTGCTCCGAACTAGGCTCTGATACCACTTGTTAGGATTAAGAGCATAATTGATTACCTTGTATAAGCAACTAAACATGAAATTAAACCAGAAGTAATATGTAACTAGAATTGCTATGAAATTATTCCTGAGCGTGATGCCGACTCCTGAGCGCGCGACTTCAGAAAATTTGAAAATAGGTGCCGTTAGTCTGGTGGTCAACGCGGCTACGGCTTCTGAAATAGGTGGGGTGTTGTTAGCTCGCAAAGGGAGGGATCTGAATGCCCCTAAAGAGACCTTTCCTGTGGGTGGAGGAAAGTTTTTGGCTGGGCATTCTGCCTACGCTTCTGGATCAGGGTTTGAAGCAGGGGGAAGAATGTTCACAGATGTGGCAACTTTCAAAGTGGATCTACATGAAGCTGTGCCTCGAGCATCATCTGGGCCATCCCGTGCACTACCAGTAAGTGCTCTAAAACCCACTAGGGTAACTATAGATCCCGAAATAGTTGACAAAATCTTTAAACAGGTAGAAGTTTTTTCCTCTCAAGCTGATATTTTTCGTTTCAGTGGCTTTTGGCCCTCTCTTGCTGATTTACATGGCTGGATATCCAAGACTTGGTTACCACTTATTGAAGATAATGTTGAAATCTTCCCATGCGTTAAAGGTTTCTTTATAGCTGTCTTCCAAAACCCTGAGGATAGAAGGATAATCTTGAGCAATAGTAATTTTTTATGGCAGGGAAAATATCCTCTCATGGCCAAACGGTGGTATATGTATTTTAATCCGCTTACGAAAACATTTAACAAGATTCCTATCTGGGTTTGGCTCCCAAATCTACCAATTCATCTTTGGCATGAATCAGTTTTTAAAACTATCGGGAATGCTATAGGTGATTATTTATTTTTTGTGGATGAAAATACTTCGGATTGTTACCATTCGACCTGTGCACGTATAATGGTTGAGGTGGATGTTTCTAAGGGCCTACCAGAGGCAATATGTCTGGATTCCCCAAGGGGTACTTGGACACAAATGCTGGATTTTGAGGGCATACCTTTTCGGTGCAGAAAGTGTCACCTGATGGGTCATATTGCTGCTCATTGTATGGCTGGGAAATCAAAGTCCAGAAGACCATCATCTTGGTGGTCTGAGGCTTCCTCAGAACATTACATGGCTAAACAACCCATGGAAAATACGGACGATTTTGAGAATGAAGATAGTATCCATTCCGAGCCGATGATTGAGGAGGATCCGCTGGTGAAAGATTCCATAGATGGTCCTGTGGAGACTGGGCAAAATGATCATTCTAAGCCAGTTGTTGAGGAGGCTTTGGTCTCTCCCCCTATTTTGGAAGAAATACCTAGGAGCCAGACAGTGGCTGGTCTTCATAAGGAAATTGTTGAGTCATCTGTGCCCCCTGGGCTTCATGGATCACTGTCTTTTGAGGTATGGATGACTGAGGCAGCAAAGGTAGAGGATGGATGGATAGCTGTTAAGAGGAAGAAGTCAAAGCCTTTGGTCCCCCCTCTTGATATGAATCTTTGTTCGTGTAAAAAATAAATTATTTTTTTAATCCTCTTCTGTATGGGAGGGTGTTGGTTGCTGTTCCTGTCTGTTGACGGTCCGCTCTGTAGTGTCAGCTTTTCTGTTGTTTTCAGGTTCTTGTTTAACTTGGTTTGGTTTGCTCCGGTCTCGGGTTGTTGTTTAGACACTCGGATGTGCTTTAAGGTTTATCTTTTTTTTGTTGTATAGGGTTTCGGGGTCCTTCAAAACCTATTTTTACCTTAATCTAAAAAATATGTAACTAGAATTCAGAAACAACACAGAATATGAGAGACAATACAATCTATATTAATACTCTTTCAGAAGGAAATACAATGAAGAAATCACACTCTTCCCACACTTCTTGAGTGTACCAATAATTGTCCATCAAGAGTTCTCTCACTCAACCAATTACAACCACAACTCAAACACAGAGTTATACCCTCCACCAGTCAGTAACAATACTGTCAGTACACCAAGTACTTGAAGTACTCCAAGTACTCGAAGTACTCCAAGTAGATTTCCCTGATCTTGCACTACAAATCAACTGATCTTACTTACCATGTAGATCTCCCCTGATCTTGCACAACCTGCAGATCAACTGATCTTACAATTGGAAGGATCTCTTCCTTGTCCTTGATTAAAATACAGCCCCATGGGTCTCTTAAATAGATCCCATACAAAAAATAATTAGACTTCCTAATTATAATAATTAGAAACACAGACTCAAGACTAAAATTAGTCTTTTACAGGCAAATTAACTGTCTGTCTAAAATTAGACCAGTTCTGGAAGCACATGCAAACGCACGCACACACAGGTTGCCGACATCGGTTCCTATCTGACTGAAGTCGGCCGACCCCTAACTGATGTCAGTTACTGCAAACACTGAAGATGACTGACATCGTTTGATTAGACTGACTTCGGTTGCTCTACAACTCAACAACCTCCTCCATTTGCATCAGTGAAGCTTTTAGCTCCATAACTTATATATTTTCTTTAATGAACTTGTAAGGATCATGCTCAAAGTTGTCATTTTCCCATTCATCTAAGAGCAGGTTAACAACTCCTACAAATAAAGATGATGGAGATTGGTCCACTTGGAGCTCTTCTTCATCAAAGATTATGTATTTCACATTTGCTACTTTTGATGAGTATGGCTCCAGGTGATCCTTGTGGATGGGCTCTAAATCAATCTTTATTTTAGTTCCATACTTTGTCCTGAAAACCATGTAAGACCAATTGGCTGTCAAGTATCCACCTATCTTGGATGTGAAATCCCTTGACAAGCAAAGAGCGAAGTAAGGAGGAACATCTACCACTACCACATCATGGGGAATTGAGAAGGTTGGACATGCATGGAGAGTCAGATTTAAGCCTCTTGCCACTCCTAAGGTCTTAGCTAGTGATCTATCCAATTGTAGAACTCCTTTGGTCATTTACTCATACTTGAGGCCTAGCTTATCAGCTATGCATTTTGGCATAACTGAAGTGTTTTATCCACTATCAATGATGCAATTGTGGACCTAGAAATCACCAATAATTAAGATAAATATAAGGGAGGGACCTTCTCACCTTTTTGTGCTTGACCTCCCATGGGAGGAGCCCCATTTAATATCAACACATTATCATTTCTTGCTGGGACAACTTGCTCACCCAGCTTGTACAATTGCTTTTAGAGTATATCCTTTTGTCATGGTAGTGATAAAGAGTCCCATAATGAGATACTCATGTGCAGTCTCTTCATTTGGTCTAGTATATTGATTGAAGAATTACTCCCTTTAGAGTCCTCCCTGGGAACATTCGTAACTTGTGGTGCAATTTGAGGAGCTAAAGCTGCAACCATTGGCCTATAATTAGGAAACTTTTGATTTGTTTGTGGTGAAGGAGATGTTGTAGGTACTTGAGTGGCTACTTGAGCTTCATCAATGACTCTCCTTTTGGACCTAGTATTGGTTACAACACCAACATTCTGATTACTTATGCTTCCCGCATAGTTAACTATGTATAATTCTCCTTCCAAGTTATTCATAAGAGTAGAATCAGATTGATCCTGCCTATTGTCCATCCCAAGCTATGTTGACATCTCAAAATTTGAGAATTGGGCTACTTGATCACCTTGTGCAGTTATGCTTTAATTTGGTTGCTCACTAGCATCAACAACCTATTCTTGGCCATGCTCTAAGGGTGGATAATTAGGTTACTCTTACACTAAATTATTTTGAGTGGGGACAAGAGCCTTCAAAGATGAAGGGGCATTTAGATTGTATATTTGATAAGGCTTGACATGTGTAATTTGACCTTGCTCTTGATTATAATTCTTGGAGGGAGGCCTACTTACTTACCCAAACTACTGGTAGCCTTGATTTGGCCTATAACTCTGAGCTTGTTGTCTCTTTAGGGAAATTAACTCATTGGTAACACTTTGCAATAGGATCTTAACTTCATGGATGTCATTTACATTGGTAGCAATTGGCTTCTCTTGATTAGGCAGAGGAGCTAGAGGGGGCACAATAGGTTGGACTGGGGGCTATAAATCAAGAAAGAGTGGTATAAGAGGACTAGGAGCTATCTTTCCTGCTTGAACAAGGCAATTTTTAACAGCTATGGCTGTCTCATAAGCAATGGGCAGAGTGTTTCCACCCATGGATTGTATCATAATAATAATGTCACTATTTAGGACCTTCAATTAGTAAAGGAGAGCATAGCTTGGGGTTGGCCTCACAAAAATTGGGATTCTATCCCAAGTCTTTTGGAACCTAGTGTTAAAATCTTGCATAAAGTCATGTGGGGCTCTCTTCATGGTGGCTAGTTACTCAACTAGAGACAAATGGTCACTTTCCCCCGCAAACCTATTAGTCAAGAGGGTCCCTAACTCATTCCATGAGCCAATTGAGTTCATAGGCAAGGTCCCATACCAGTCCAAAACTTTCCCTTTGAAGGACAAGGCTAGCAATCTAATGGCTACATTTTGTTTAGTGATATTATGGATATTACAAAGGTTTTCTATGTTTCTAATATGCTTCATAACAGTGATTGGGCCCTATCCACTAAAGGGAGGAACACTTTTGAAAGTTGTCCTTGGAATTGGGTCATACTACTGAAGGTTTAACGGACTTTGACCATTTAAGGCCACAAAAGGGAAATCCCTAAGGGCTGCCATGGCTGTGAAAGGATTCAATCAGGGTCTCCTTGAGTAGGTGTATTTTATGGCTAGTTTAGGAAAATAACTTGTTATGTAAGGGTGGGTATTTGCAAACCTCAACCTTTTCGTTGAGTTCAAAGGTAACTCAACAAATTCAAAAGGGACACCCTTAGAAAAAAATCTTATAGTGACCTTTGGCATGGGATGACAAGCTGATCTTTAACCAGAGACTGAGTTCCTGAACGGAGTCACCAAGTGTTGAATATAGCTCCTTATTTTAGATTTTCTAAGAATATCAAGACCAACACCAATCCTAAAACTTGTAGGACACAAATATTTGTCCCATCGAGTGTGCCAAAAACTATTGATGTAGTGGATTGCACCCTCTGAAGGTAGGCTCAACTCTCTTCCTCCATGCATCACGATGGAGACCTTCCTCTTGCTATGGGTTACAAACCTAAGGGATGAATCTCTAGATTAGGGGCTAGCTCCCCTTGATGCACCTTGAGGCCCTAGATTTCCTATTACTAATAATGGGGGGAATGAAAAGGGAGAGAAATCCTGAAATTAAAACCTTAACTAATTTGGTGATGCATCAAAATGGTTGGTCAACTTAGCTTTGACATACACTTTACACCAGAGAGAAGCAAGGACACACTTCATTTAAATTATAACCTTTTTTGCATTAGTGTTTCAACAAGGGATCCTATGGAGATACAAGGAGGAAGAACTACTAGAGGTGTTATAAGACACACTATGGATAGCCTGTTCACATGCACCTATACTTTGAGCTAGACACTTCTTGTTGGCCTATAAGAGAATAACTCACAATACACTAGATATGTTGGCATAAACTTATGGAAGCATGAAAAGAAAATGACTTAACATAAGATAAAACCATAGACATATGCAAAAGTGCAAGCTCAAATAGAGGTAAAAATACTTCTTTTGATTCAAGGTAAATTCTTTCAGGGCTTCGCCGTACAAGCTGAGATCAATTTTTTTCAAATGATAAGTTACAAATATATAGAGAACTTGGAAACATATAGCTGACAAATCAAGGGATGGAAACCCATGCTGAGTTAAACACTTCTGAAGAGACCACAAGCCCATGTTGTTACTGTATTCTTCCAATTACATATGGGAGAGCCATGCTGTAGATGTCTAAGTTGCTACCCTTGTTGTCCTAGACCTGTAAAAGCATGGGATACTCCTTTTAACAACTGACAAAGCCATCCCTAAGTTGTGTTGACTAGACCATGCTCTCTTCAATGTTGGGCACAATTGTCTATGTATTAATGGTGAAGCATGAAAATGTGGGCTGTTCTCCTCTATAGTTTGAAAACTAATCTAGTTTATTGGTTTTTAATAGATATATTTCACCAAATGTATTAATTCTCCTTGCTGAGTCATCCATGCCACTTGTCTTGGTATGAGTAGTCATTGATTATATCTTTTGTCTTTGTTAGTAGCTGAAACTATTCCTTGTTTTGTCTTTTTGGCTTTGTTTTTGCCCATGTTTTATCTCCTTCCTTCGACTTCTCCTTTGCCTTGGCCTTTTATTTGCTTGCTCTTTGACTTATCGGGCCTTTTACTATGCTTTCCTTCAAACAAAATGTCCAAAGGAATTCCTTCAAACAAAATGTCCAAAGGAATTCCTTCAAACATTTTGTTTGAAGGAATTCTTTCTTTTGATTGCTTCTTTTCTTGAAGGGCACGTGCCCTTTAAGACTTTGCAATTTGTCTCCTTTAGCTGGTTGCCCTCTGCAAGGGTTTAGTTCATCCAAAAGTGCCCTTTGGGCTTTTTGAAATGGTCTTCACCTTTCTCAAGGTGCCCTCCACAAGGGTATTTACCCTTTAAACTTTTTGCAAATGTCCTTCAAGCCATCAAAATGCCCTTCAAAGGAAATCCATTGCCTTTTGTGAACTGCTTTAGACCATTTTGGGTCCTTCAATCACTTCTACTTATAAAATTAAACAAGTAGTGCACCTGCACAAACCTGATTTGTACTAGACTAAGCAAAATGATAAAACACTTGGCCTTTTAATTAGAAAGGTCTGTCAGAGAACATTTTATGCACAAGGCAGTAGAGGGATGATCTAACCAAAACATGGATTGGATGACCTTTGCAAAGAAAAAGGAGGGGGTGCCAAATTTTGGTTTTTAGGACCAAAAATTGGCCAAGCCCAAGTCAAAGTCTCAAACAGGCCGACGTGCCCTGATCGAATCCCTTGGAGAGGTTAATTCATACATGAAGCAAAGAGGAATTTTAAAATCCACACCAAGCATCCATTAATGGTGGAAATATCTCAAGTTCAGACCTACAACTAACTTGAAAACACCTAAAAATAGGCAAGAAAGAAGGACAATGGACATGGAAGAACACTTCTTCACAAGGCCATCATGCACAAGGTTGGTAAACACATTTTATAGGCAAGAGATAGGTAAAAATTGATCTTTATTGCTTCAAAAGGTCTTTCTTACAAATTTTGACAAGGCTTCTACTCATCAAATGAGGATATCTTTTTTATGGGGGAGCTAATAGAGATATATGAAAAAAGGGAAGAAGAAAAAGAGAAGAGGCAAGCAAACATAAATCAATAAATGAGATCCAACCACCCTCCATGAATTTTCACCCACATTTGGGTTAATTAGAACTAATCCTTCTTCAACAAATTAAATACCATTATCTCCAATAATATTCAAGCCCTCTCATTGGTTGAGAAACACACTAGAAGACAAGAACTTGTTGAGGATGATGATGGCATATCCACTAAAAAGGAAAAGTCTAGGAACATATTTAATGCTTGAGCTACCTATTCTAATCACTTGATCTTCATCTTTCACTTCTATGCCATCCTTCACTTATCTTACATGTATAAGGATAAAATCCCCATAACTTTGAATCTAGACTGAGTCATGCTGCCTCTGAATTGAGTAGCTATTTGTTGGAGATGATGGCTATGTCAAAGGATGAGAGCCTCTCTATTAATTGTATACACCAGCTCCTGCTTTGAAACCTGGGCGAAATCTTTTCTATGGATGGAAAACCAATCTAAGGGCATTGGTTTTCTTTTATCTATTTATGCCGATACAAGTCTATAGATTACATAGCTTCTTTTGATCATTTTAAATGCCAAAAACTACTTGCAGGGGTTTAGATTTTGACTTTTATGGGCCCATCATCAATTCCTTCGGATAACTTGTTTCGACCATTTTATTCAAACAATTTGCTTAGACCCTTCTTGTGAACAATTTATTTGAAGGAATTCATGTTTTAAGACTTTATGAAAATGTCCCTTTTTGAAAGGGAGGTACCCTTCAACTTTCTTAAAAGTGACCCCCTGTTTTATCCTTCGGAAGAATTGAAAAGCACCCTTTGGCTTATTTGTTTGGACCTTTCGGAAAGAAGACCCCTTCAAAAATTTGAAAAGACCCCTCCAACTTTTTGAAAATGATCTTTTAGAAAAAATGTTTTGGTTGTTTGTGAAGGAAATGTACCTTTCAAGTAAGTTAAAAAGTTCCCCTTTTCCCTAAGATAATATATGTTTCAAAACTTTGAAAAGAACCATTTTCCCTTTGGAAGTGCCCTTTGAAAAAATGCAAGTGCCCCTTCAGAAATTTTAAATGGTCCTCAGAACTTTGAAAATGACCTGTCAAAAAAGTTGAAAAGGTCCATTTTTGAAGAGAAAGTGACCTTTCAGCGTTTTTGAAAAGGACTAATTCCTTCAGAATTTTCTAACTTGGACCATTCAAAAAAGGAAGTGCCATTCAGAAAATTTATTTTGAACAAAATGTTTGAAAGAATTCAACACTTAGCCAAAAAAGGCTCCGAAGAATGATCAATTAAAGACTTAGTTGAATAAGATATTTTGCACTTAGATTTTTGGCTTGTAGGATTATCCTTGAACACTACTATTGGATATGTGAAAACCTGCTTGGATCCTCCTCCAAGCCTTTGATCCACTGCTTCATTAGACAATGCAAGAGCTTTAGTATGTGGGCCAAAAATGGCCAATAGTACCCAAACATGAGAATAAATTAGTCAATTTTATTTTGGTAAAAATAACATCACAATCTTTTACTATAATATTGGAGGTCCCATGTAGCTTTTGAGCCATATCCAAAAAATTAGTTGCTACTATACTTGCTACAAATGGATATGTCAAGACAAAAAATGGATATTTTTTATGAGTTTGTCCATGATTACCATGATGAAATTTTTACCTTTCAATCTAGGAAACCCTGTTATAAAATCCATAGAAACTTCTTCCCACCTTTGGCTAGGAATAAATAAGGGTTGTAGAAGAACCAGGGTCTTAATTATCTCGCCTTGTTTTGATGACACACTATGTATCTAGCCACAAGTTTATGGAATCACCTTGGGTCCTTCCCAAAATAAATCTTGATTGATTATATGATAAGTTTTTAAGAATCTTGAATACCCCTATTGGAGATGCATGGAGCTTCGTCATAACCTTTTGCTTAAGATTAGAATTTTTATAAATGTACAACCTATTATTGTATGAGAGGGCATTCCCTTTCCACATAATTTTTCCTAGGACACTAGAATATTTATGGATCTTTTAAATCAAAACCAATGTATCAAATTCATTCTTCCATTATTATCTTGGCTCAACCACCCAATTTATCTACCATATGGACATTGCGCATGATAACATTGTTGTGGACTCATCCCTCCTAGATAGTGCATCTACATCTAGATTATACTTTCCTTTCATATATGATTTCAAATTCATATCCCAACATTTTGGTCACCCTTTTTTGCTTTTTGAGTGGCAACCTCTATTCAAAGAAATATTTTAAACTATCATGATTTGTCTTCACCTTAAAGTTTCTACCCATTACATATAGTTTCCATTTGTTAACTACATGAAGAATAACCATCATCTCCTTCTCATATGTAGGCTTCATAAAATTATTACCTTTCAGTTGATGACTCTCAAATTCAATGAGTTGTCCTTCTTGCATCACTACTACCTCGATTCCATTCTCTGCCACATTACATTCATTAATGATGGTCTTTAAAATAATTGGGGTAGCCAAAACTGAAGTGGTGCACATGGTCTCCTTTAGCTTCTAAAATGCATTAGTAGCCACTTCATTCTAGTGGAAGGAGTCCTCCTTCAACAAAGTTGTGATTGGTGATGTAATGAGATAGTAATTTTTCATGAAATGATAATAATAACCTATTGGCCCTAAGAATCCTAAAAGCTCTTGAGGGTTTTATGAGCTTGTCATTCTATCATGGCCTTTATGTTGTGAAGATATACTTTGACACCTTCATATGAGATAATGTGACGCAAGTACTCCACCTCTTTCATTATAAAAACATACTTGGAAGGTTTTTCATCAAGTTGATGTTTTATAAAAGTTATCAATACCTAATCCACATGTTGCAAGTGTGCTTATTATGTCTTATAATATATTAAGATGTCGTGAAAAAATATTAAGATAAATTTCCATAGAAAAGGCCAAAATATAGTATTCATAAAACTCTAAAATGTATATGGTGTATTTGTGAGACCAAAATACAAAACCAAAAACTTGTAGTGGCTTTTGTGGGTTATAAAAGTTGTCTTATGTATATCCTTATCTTTGATTTGATTTTGATGGTAACCAAAACACAGATCCAATTTTTTAAAGTAGACAAAATCATTTAACTCATATAGCCAATCATTAATTATTATAATATGAAACTTATCTTTGATGGTATACTTGTTGAATTATCTATAATCAGGGTACACTTAGATCACTCCCTATGGGATTGGGCCTATGGGATATGGTCTCCCTTATATATATAATGGGAGACTTATCCCTATAGTCCTTATCCCTACACATGCTTGAAAGGATAGCCCCTTTATCATTCCCTTTGGGATAGGGCCCATGGTCTAGGGGCCCCATCCAATATATAAAGATAGGAGAGAGGGGGGAGGCATTCCTATGGTCCCTATCCATCTATTTTCTTGGTAAACCACACCATCTAGAGTACGCCTACTTGCCTTTCTTTCTATAGGTAGCCCTTTTATCATTCCTAATGGTTACTATCCTAGCCACACTAGTTGGAATGCCCCCACCTACCTTTCTATCTACCAAATAGCCCATGGATTATTCCCATTGTATATAGATCCACCACCCACCCCTACCCCATACATACATACATACATACATATATAACTCAATATGAGGCCATATAGAATTTATGTAGATGAGATAGAGGGGGTTGAGCTACACTGCATTGGATGCATCCACCTATCATCTATTACATATATGATACAACATATTCCACGTAGCATCCTTCTTACCTACAATTACCAATGGAGATGAGTATGCACTTTGGCTTTGAATGATAGTACCAACCTCCAACATCTCTTGTACTATCTTTTCAATCTCACTCTTCTAGACGTATGGGTACTTGTAAGGTCTAATATTTGGTAATTGACTCCCTAGTAGTAGAACATCGTGATCATGAGCCCTTTTTATCAGTCATGCTTTTAACATTACTAAAAAAATGTTTGAGTTTTTATCAATAATCGCTTATAGATTCGGATTTTTAGATATCTTTGTTGGTTTTATTTCTAATGAAAATAGTTGTGCTATAAACCCATTTGCTCCATTTTTGAGAATCTTATACATCTTATGAGAACTAACCAACCATGGAAACTTTGTGTGTAATCCATTGAATTCAAATGTTTTACCTTTATATTGATAACACATGAATAATTCATGGAAATTCATCTCTATCATTCCCAATTTTGTGATCCACTAGAATCCTAAAATGATGTCTTAGCCACCGATGGGAATATAAAACATAGGAAATTCTAGCCTGTAATCTCCCATGGAAAATTTTATACTATGGAATTTCCCTCAACAACTAATTATCCCACCATCTGTAATCACGAGTTAAAATTCTAGAGCTATATAAACAAAACATTTCAAGCATACCACCAACCTATTGTTGATAAAGTTATGTGTATTCCTTGAGTCAATCAATATGTCCACCTTTTATTTCTTTAGGAAACCCACTTCCTCAAGGGTTTGTGAGGTGTTAATGCATGAAAGTACATGGCACAAGAAGGTTGGTTAGGCACCTTCTGAATCCTCATCCAACCCATCCTCAGAGTTGCCTACTACTTCCTTATCATCGTCTTCTTCATTGAAACATTCAATGTATAATAATATTTTCTTAGCACATTTATGCCCTTTTTTATATTTATTGTCACAGTTGAAACACAATATTTTTGTACATTTCTTTTCAATTTGTTGAGGAATCTATTTGATAGCCTAAGGGAATGATTATGTTAGAGTAATGTGATCTCTAGTAGTAGTGAATACCCACATTTAACCAGATCTCTTTACATTGCCCTATGTGTGAAGACCATGGTCTCTGACACTAAACTTGGATAAAACATGCAAACATCTAGTTGGATGATATCCTTGATCCCACTAAAGAACAAATCATTCAATGTTTCATTTATGATGTTCTCCAAACATAAGGATAGGTTCTGGAATTGTTAAATATAATCAGTGATAGTCCCTATTTATTGTATTTTTAATAACTAGATGAATTAGTTCTCTACTGCACTATTATAATAGTGCTTTTGTAGTTCATCAGTAAACATTGACTAGGTAATAGTAAGGCCCATATTTTTATTTTGAGTGCATAACCATCTATAACAAATGAACCACTCTGGTTCCAAATAAAAAGATGCCATTTCCATTTTTTGTGCACATGGGGTCTAATGTAAATCATAGAAAATTTCTATTTGATTAATCTTGGTGACAAGATAATTACCATCAAACTTGTGCATATTCACTATTGATAACATGTTATGCATACTTGTATTTTAACTTGGATTGTTTTGGCTAGGAGAACCTAAGTGTCCCATTGGAGATTTATCGATCGATGGTGATGTTTGTAGATTAACTAAGGTCTTCATGATAGTTTATAATTTCAAGTTGATGTTTCTCAAATCTCATTTCATTGTGTCCAAGTCTCCTTTGACCTCATCCAAATCTTCTATTTTTAGCCATGCTTTTCACTTCTACCTAGAATTGGATAAATAGCCTAGAAACCCATATATCATAAGTTTCTAACACCATTTCTTCCTTGCTAGGTGTTTTTCTTGGAGTTTCTAGCTCTTTTACATGGCCTATAGTGTATGCATCGACCATGCATAAAATTTAGGGTGTAGGGTTTTAGATTTAGGGTTAGGGTTTAAGATTTAGGATTTAGGGATTAATAAAGTGTATCAAAGGCTTATACCACTGGGATCATCTTTCCACAACAAATACAATGGTAGTTATTGCTAAATGGTGAAAATATGTTTGAAAAGTGTACCAGAGGCTTATATCATTATGACTGCTTCACCAAGATAAATACAATGACCATTATTTTGTGTAAAGGGTGCACATTTTTTCCTTACTCTTTAAAAAAAAGAGACCTCAAGCCATATTTTGTTGATGGAAAAAAATAAATTCCTTTTGTATCACGAGTTATATTTTTTAATCCTTCAACCCACATAATAATTATTCACTAGATCTTAAAAATATGAGTCACAAAACCTTACCCAAATCAAAGCTCTAATACCACTTATAATTAAATTACTTAGATCAATCCATTTCATAATAATGGATGTAAATATAAATATCAAGCACAAAACAATAATAATAGATTATAATAATAAAAGCATAATAGAGCACATCCACATCAAATATTGACAGTTGAGTAAAATACTAGAAATATAATAAGACTAAGTTGCTTTGAGGTGGTAACCTTCGTAACCATGCAATAAGAATATAATTCATAATGATCTTCAAGTAATAACCACTACTTCCTTTATACACCCTACGTAGGCTACAATTGCTCCATAAGTTAACCCTACTAATAATATAAAAATATAAAGATTTTTGATATGACAAGGTAAAAATGTTATGTTAGCCACAAGTTGGCCACACATATTCTGTACATGTTATAGGTTCAGGGCATAATAGGTAGGTATATGGATAGGGGAAAGTGTGCACAATATTTGAATGTGTACGCAAAGTCTAAATATGTCAAAGCATGCCAAAATTGATTTTCATGGTGTTTAATATCAAATGTAGTTATCTATAAATGCCCTCCTTTACTTTAGTATTGAACATGCTAGATTAAATGGATAAAAGAAGAAATTTGGTACATGTGATGACCACACTCGGTGCTAATAGGTATGCCCCAAATGTCCCACTTTCTCCATGAAAAACCTACAAGGAAACATGTATAGATCAATGTCCTGCCATGATAGAAAAATTAAAATAATTTAGATCATTAAAGCACATGAAATTAAAAATCTAAGGAACAAATAAACCTGAGGGTACATAAACCATGTTTCCACTTATTGAACTTTTGTAGAATACCATTGGGAATTATGCCACAAGGATATACAACCATTGAAACCATGAGTTTAGGAGTATAATTGCCTCAACCCCCATTGGTTATAGTGAGTGCTAGAAGTTAAGCATCATAGAAACCTCAACTGCATTACTCTGAATATCATAATAATTCTTTTTTTAGAACCCCAAAATTAGGTTTATATGTGAATTTGGAACCCCAAAACATGTTTGCATGTCAAAATGAAAACCTAAAACAAGTTCGTATATAAAGGATTAACTAGTAAATATGGAATATAGACCAAAGTGCTTATGTAATAGCATTTTTCCCCATCGATCCACAATATAAAAATAGAAAAATGTTTGCATGAATAACATTCATGCCCCAAATTTGATATGATTATACCTTGAAGTGATATAGAATACCATAATATATTTTTTATAATGTCATACAACATTATTAAATCTATTAAATTTGATAAATCTATTCAACCTAACCCATATAATATGTTTTAAAATATCATAGAATGTTCCAACTATACCTCACAATCATGTAGAATGCCCCACACATGCCTCATATATTCCTTAATTTATCAAATATGTCCCATATAAATTAAATGATTTGACCTAAAGTGTGAACTATCTATTTTTCATGGCCTAAATTCTTAAGGCAAGCCCAATATATGCCCCCCTTTGATATGAGGGATGAACCCTGTAAATCACTCATCTCAAAAGAAAGAGTTGTGCACACCATGTGTTATATAGAAAATGTAATCATGTATAATATGTATACAAAACATGATAAAATATGTCAACTTATAAATATTTGATCCTGAAAGGATGTATGAAACATTGATCCAAGGCAATGGTAATATAAGTGTCATTCCAAGTAGATATATCAATTCAATACATAGTAATAAGCATCATAATGGAATCATGATAGAAATCTTTGCATCACACACAATAGAAGTATGTGTGATATAAATCACCAAACCAAGTTCAAAAATGGTCATGTATGTATCCAAACATACACCCAATATCATGATCACGATGTACACAAGCACTTAAGACATGACTCAATTATGATCCAATGTAAACATACCATGGCCATGATTCAAACGAGAGGATCCTCTGACAAAAACCAACAAATGACATAAATAACACAATCAAAGAACTTGTAGAATACATACTATAACACACATTAGTGATCATAAAATCTCATAATCATCAATATCAAAAACTTCTATAACAATTATATTTATTCAATATAATCAATCAAGGTCATTATCCAATATAGTAAAATAAAATAATCATAAAAAATAACACTTTAGAAAGCATAAGCTAAAGAAATTCATGTTAGTCTGCATAATCAATCAATGTCATCATCCAATATAGAAAAAAACAATATCCATATGAAAGAACACTATATATATCATAAGCAAGAGCGAGTCATGTGTAACATTCTATTATGATCAAGGGACTAGTATATAAAAATACAACTTGATAAGTGTGCAAAGATGCCCCCAACATAGGCATCTCCCCAATGTATAAAGGTTTCCCCTAGGTATAAATAAGTTTAGGCATCTATATGTCCCTATATCATATGTAACCTATATGTCCTACATCCCACTCATGTGTACCATGAAAAGTATGTGCATAGATAATAAATATATTATTCACCATGCATATGATATATAATGTTAATTAATCATTTATACCAACAAAACTTGTCATGTGTAGGCCTAGTTTTGTATTTTTTATTTTTTAAATATGCCTAAACTAACCTATGATCTCATCAATGGGATGTTTATGTGTAGGTCCTAGGTTAACCAATGTTAATATCACATGTTGTGGGTAAGGAGTAACATCTAGATCATTATTTGAGTGAAACAAGTAATAATGTGTTGTAAAATATCCAACGTCATCATCATATTCATTATGATCATGTGTTTGATGTTTGTTCATAGTAGAATAGTAATAAGTGGACTTCATTATTTGTAAGGAGAATGTGTCGATGTTCATTATGTAACATGCACAAAAACTTATGTATAAATATCTTAGGAAGTGACATAGTGGGTAACATCTGTGAGATGTGAATATATCATTAATGTAATGGACATTTGAGAATTGATACTCATGAAGATTAATCATTTATCCATGAGTCACCTTTAAAAGATCATGTTTACAATAGGCTTTTGTGGAGATGGTAGAGTGAATGTCTCTCGATGAATGGGGTGCTCGTATGGAATACCCTTAATTACAACCAATTAATTATAATGGATATGCTTTAAGTATTGATGTACTAAAAATTGGATTGCACATATCATATATATCCATGTACTTCATAAATAACATTTCAATGCATTAATATTGGGAAAAATAATAACTAACTATCAATAGATATGGGTCTTATCATAAGTGGTAACACAATGTCCCCAAGAGGATTTTGTCATTTTTTATCAGATCCATTTATTGTAGTATCATACCAATCAAGTCTATATGTGTGTACCTGAGACTAGTGAATAATGTCATAATATATATGTTTTCACTTGACCCATTATCTACCATAATATTGTGTATAGATTATGTGTATAGGTCTTGAGTTAATGAAAACATGTATGAACAAAGGTGCATAGGTAAACTCATCATCAATAATCTCATGGTCATTTAATGTGATTATAGGTATTGTGTTCATATGAATCCAAGAAGGGAGGTTAGTAACATGTTAGTTCAAGTAACAAAATTCAATAAAAACACACTAACACTAACACTTACAAGCCTATATCTTATGGGTGATCTTAATGAAACAAAACCAAATGAAAAGCACAACTAAAATGTAAAAGACACACAATCTCTTACCTTCCTTGAGAGCTCCAATGCTTTATTGAGTGGCTTACTTGGTTTGTGCTCAAAGAGTCTTTGGTAATGGAGTTTATGTAGCTCCCTCTCTCCTTGACACCATTGTGGCTTGATATGGCTTATGCTTGCTTGATGTGGCTTGGCTCAATAAATTGGCATTACAACATTATTGATATGAATCATGTAACAAAACCGGTACTATAACTTTACAGTTTCCAAGATCTCTTTTCAATAGGCATGGCTTGTATTTATAGGCTTAAGAACCCAACTTAAGGTGAGTTAAAGTGTAGTTTTAACATGGAATGGGTTCAAACCTAACCTTAGTGAGTCAACATAACCCCATAAGAGTTAAAATGTGTCAATTACTCATGATTTGAAATGAATAGGCACAGGTCTCCAAAATGAGATATTTTAGGATATTTCCAAAGAGCTTGACAACTCACAAAGGTCATAATAAAAGGCTAGGATGTTTACATTTTTGAATTTCCTTTTTTAGGTATCCATTAATTACACATGGATAATTCAACTAGTCTCTTAATTTGGTTTAGCTTATTAATTAATTATGATTAGCCATTTAGCTCTTTCAATATTTGATATTTGTTCATGTGCCCCACTTAATAGGTTCATAGGCCAAATTGACTATTGTGATGCCGTAGGATGACTAGAGATGAATCTGTGAGAGGTTATTATTGCATACAATAGGATACACAAATTATGGATGCCTCAATATGATTTTGAGCTTTGATGAATGATGCATAAAGAAATTTGGGATTTTTAGTGATTCTCAAGTTTAATTTACAATGGTTGGTAGGAATCAGTTTGAAGTTCGGTTGAAGGCCAGTTGTGGCTAGTTTTAGGTGTCTATAGCTTACCCCTATTTGGGAAGATGTTGAAAATTGTAATAATAGTAATGTATTCTCAAATAATGAAACAAGCCAAAAATAAAATGAAGATGATGATTGATGAAAAAGCTCTAAATAATGTTTGGGAAGCCTATAATGATGCCCCCTCAAGGGAGTGGCTGTCACATACATTTTATGGATGGTACCTTGAAAAGAAGAAAGAAGAAGAATGAAATTAACCCATGGGTGAGATTAATCCAATTGAGAAAATTCTTACATGCATTGATTTAAAAAGTATTAATTTTCTCAAAGGTGGTTATAATTAGTAACAAAGGTTGAGAAACTAATTTTCCCAAAGGTAGTTATAATCAGTGGCAATGACATGTGCCCCAATTAGGGTTGATGAATTGAAATAATGATTTTCCCACAGGTGGTTATAATCATTAAGATGACCTAGATTGAAAAATTATTATCGATTGTGCCCTAGTAGGATAGATTGGCAGGTATAACTCAAGGATATAACCTATTGTATAGATTAAAGATGAGTGAGTGTAAAGACATATGTGATGGTCTAATAATTGAAGAAGCCACATATAACCAGGCATATGAGGATGCACAAAGTGATGAAAGAAATGAATAGAAGAATAAGAATTGATCAATGTGAAATATTCAGTTGTACCTACCAATGCGAAGATGTTCATCCTTATTATCATTGATACAACCAAAATAGTCAAATGGTTGATTCGATCAAGAAGGATAGGAAGATTTTGCAAGGTTGCCAAGGAGAAACTTTTGTGGCTCCATTTATTATAACACTTCTTAAGCTAATTTTTACTATAACACATGATGATATCTCATGATATAAAACACAATGATAACTTTAGTTGAAATATGCATAAAGACTTACTCCCGATCTAATAAATAATTGAAAATAATGCACTGATCATAAAAACCATGATGATAATGTTGATGTATGGATATGTGTAGACTCAAGAATAATGTATAAGGAATCACCCAATGAATGCATATAGATTGAGTTAAGGCACAACACTGAAAGCAAATAAATAGGCAAACAAACAAATAATAAACAACAAACAACTAAGCAAACAAAAACATAGAAAAACTTGAAATAAAAGCAACATAAAGTATCCTAACAATGGATTTGCCCTAGTAAGGTGGATCTAAGATGATTGAATAGGCTTAAACATGACAAATATTTTTGGATTTTGAAAATTTTGGATGTTTTTGGAATTTTGAGGTATCTTAACTCATTAGAGATCGATAAGATACCACTTACACAATGGTGAGAGCATTGGTTTAGGTTGCTCACAAAATAGTGAGAGCGTATGGAAAAGAGGGATTGAGCTGACCTTAATGTGAATCGAGCATGGCCTACATAGTCTTGTTAGGACCTCAAATCAGAGTAGTTTTCCCAACATGAAAGGTGGTGAGAATTGACCAGGTCAAAACAAGTTCTAAAATTTAGGTAAATGGCTAGGCAAATGAGAATAGTAATGGCAAGGTGATGTGGCAATGCATGGTAAGGGTGTTGTTCCTAATTTGCCTGATAGGCAGTTATAATTTAGAAATAATGACATAGGTCTATGATACTAATTTTTCCATAGGTGGTTATAATTAATAACACAAGGTGGGATACTGATTTTCCCATAGGTTGTTATAATTAGTGGCACCAATCGAACATAAAATGAAGATAACTTACCAAATCCACTGTCACACTACTTTCATAAACTATCATTTAAAAACATAATTCTAAAACTATTAAAATTGGATCAGAATCCCCTCATAGAAGGTGTGGGAAAAACCAAAGGAACAAAGATCAAAAAGTGGTTGGGTAGGATGGCTAAAAATAGGCTTTGGTCTAATATATATGGCATGGTAGAATGACATAAAGTATTGTTTAGGATGATGATAGGATGGTAATTGGATATAATAGCAAGAGGGTTGCCCCCATGTGATAAGGCAAGGTAAATGGTAGGGTATGAAACAATGGCAAGAGGAAAAATAAATGAAAATGACAAGGTAAATAGTTCTGATAATTGAAAATGGCAAGGTAAATATTTTTGGCCAAGGTGAATGTTTATGTTGTTTTTGTTGATGTGGAGATGCACGCATTGATCAATATATGATACGACTAGAATAATCAATGTTTAAAATTATATCCCACACCTTTTATGAATAGTTACTTTGTCAAGAATTTGTTATAGATTTGGATGTAAATGATGTTGTTGTGATCTTCGTTAGTCATTGATTTTATTTCCTCTAATCATCGAGATAAGGTATCTTTGTAGCATATACAAAGGAAAGTGAATCCAAGGATAGATAGGGATAAATATTGGATGATAGGTTTGATTTGTCAATGTAAAGGTGGATGATAATGGAATGTATGATGTTTGGATAACAAATGAAGATCAAGATTTTTAGTAACACACAATGTTGTTGATTCCAGATTCAACATAACTTTGGATGTGGTAGGGCTGAAGATTTCTAATTATGCTCTCAATAAGACCACTAGATTATTCTATTATTTGGGCTTGAGAGTATCTACCATCTGATTATGCTATAGATTGGAAGCTATACTAATTTTATCTTTGATAATGTATTCATCAAGTAATGAAGAACTATTGTGCTCAGTTATTGGTGCCTCAATAAGGTTTTCAACAATGAAGTTGTCTTGACTATCCCATAGTGTCTCTGAAAAGTTTTCACTAAGAAACATTGATTTTTGATTTTGATTATCTTTTAGTTCCTCCAAAAATGTTTCACTAGAAGACGTTGAATTTAGACTTGGATTATCCCCTAACACCTTTAAAAAGGTTTCACTAGGAGATTGTTTTTCTTCTACTTGAATGTGGTCTTGGCCCCCCTAATATTCTACAACTGATCTGTCACCATGGATGAGTTCAATAAGGTGCGATTATATCGGTCCTAATTGACACTTGTGGGAGGTGGAAGGTCAATAAAATGGCTAGGTTGGTCAGTGATAATGGCATGTGGAATGATAATGGAATGGGAAGAGGCTGCACAATCTTTGTAGAAGATACTAGGAGAAATTGTGTCAAAGCTAAAGTAATCATCCTCAAGAATTGTATAAGGATCACAAATGTATTCAAATTTATCTATAAGGCATGCGTAACCAATATTATAATAGCCATGAATGTATTTTAATTTCGACTCAAGGGATTCTGAATCTATTATTGAGACTAACATAGATTTCACTTCTAATGCTAAATTTGATGTTGGTTCAAGAGTAAAACTTGAATCCAATGTTGATTCTTCATCTAGTGTGGATCTTGCTACAATGATCTCTTGTTGAATTTTTGGTTTTGGACAGGTAATGGCCTATGATGGCATAATAGGCTCCATAGAGACTGGTTTATCAAAGTGAGACTCCTCCATGAAGGGAAAAAGGTCAAGATACAACTCTATAGGGACTAGCTTATCAAAGGGAGGCTATTTAAAAATAAGCATATGGTCAAGACAATGATTTGCCCAAAGGAAATTATAATCATTAATAAATGACTCAATAACAATTGGCTTATATGAGTAAGACTCCTTAACAACATGTATATGATTAAAAGGTGATTCATCACAGGTTGATTCATCATAAGTGGTTTGTCTAATAAAAATTTTATGGATTGGTTGGTTGTATTGGCCTTGGTTTATTATCAGTTATAAAATACTAGTTTTAAATACATTTTGGTCCTCAAATGATTGTCTTGGTTAGAGAGATACTGATTGGCTTGGTTTTGGCTAGACAATTGGCAAGGGTTTTTTAAAGTGGGTAACGATTGGTAATGGATGAGGAATGGTCAGTGGTTGGATAATGATAGGCTTAACAAAGGTTGCTTCTTGGCCTAGGACAATAACTATGACCCATCAAGTTATTATTGGATAACTTGGTTGGGATAAAAAGTTATTATACGTGAAATGGTAATGGTAGGGCATTGTGAATCTTGGTTGTTATCATGAGCTAAAGGATGAGGTCTTAGAATAGAAATGGTAGGGAATTATGGAGCTTGGTTGATCACATAAACCAAATGATGAGGTATTGAAATAGAAATGGTAGGGTGTTATGGATGTTAGTTACTCAAAAAAGCTAAAGGATGAGGTCTTGGTATAGAAATGGTAGGGAATTATAGAGATTGATTTATTACACAAGCCAAAAGATGAGGTCCTAGTATAGAAATGGTAGTCCTTAGACGACATGGAGCTTGGTGGCTCTTATAGTCTAAAAGAGGGTTAATGGTATAGGTGTCAAAGGATTAGACACCATGAACGGTGATAGGGTGAAGATCATACATCAACTAGCCCAAAGAATGTATCACTGCATGCTACGCTCGAGGGTCTTGGCTTTATTCCCCATGTTGGGTATTGTAAGGAAGATATGGATCTATATCACAAACCACTTCTTTACCATAGGGGTATCGAATAAAGTCAATTTGTGCAACTATTCTATCATAACTCATATTGTACGTATTTTCACTGTAAGTGTAGTGAGACATATCCACTTTAATGATGAATGTTCCACAAAAAGGCCTGAAGTTATACAAACTCTAAAAAATAATGTCCAAAGGAAAAATGGTTCAAACCTGGTCTAACCTAGTCTAGGGGAGCTGTATCTCCAAAATGCTCTATACTAAAAATTGGTATAAAATATTCTAACATCATATGTCCAATGTTAAATGTCTTACATAAATGGTCAAGTGGCTGAATAAAAATTAGCATGCCAAACTCTAGGTCCAAAGTGTTTCAAACAAGTCTAATCTAAGAAACAAAAGTTATTAGGTCTTTCGGCCAAACAAAACATCAAAATATAGGCTCAAAATAGGCATGTGCTAGGACTTTTGGAAAAACAAGCACAAAAGCTATACTTTAAAAAAAGTGAGGAATGATTTAATCTAAAAAATTTGAAACACTTTGGCATAAACTATGCATACAAAATTCAAACATGAACTTGGAAAATTGGCATAAGACATGAAATAAAAGGCATAAATAAGATAGGCTATTTCTCCCAAATAAAGGCACAAACAAATAGTTTTCCAATTGGGTAAAAAATTAACCTAAGTTACACAATCCAAAATGGAAAGATTAGTGTCTAAGCCCAAATTACACAAGGCATACAAACAAATCAATCAATGTTTAGATTTGAACTTATCAATGGTTAATTGAAAACTCAACATAGAAAACTGGGCTTCATTTGATCAAACAACAAGATAAACAAAATTAAACAACATAACGACACTAGGCATAGATCCAAAAGGCATATGTGATATAGTTTTAAAAATTGGCATTTAACACAAGGCAAACAAGTCTATTAAATAAACCAAGTAGTATAACAATGTTATCACACTCTAAAGATGTAACAAATGGTTGTTTCAAGACTTAAGGGCACAAAAACTTGAAATGGATTGGGCAACATAACATTACCCTTTCCAATCAAGTGACACACACACAAAGATTTGTCAAAAGACTAAGGAAATGGTATGGTCAAATGGACAATGTAATACCTCCTTAAACAATGGAGTGATGTGAGCACAAAACTCATTTCAATGTGGGAAGGCAAACAAAATAGATAGTTTAGACTCAAAAACCATGCAATAAAGGATAAAATGACATAAACATCTAAATATAATGTCTTAGATCCTATAACTGATAAGGTTGCATAGTATTATCAAATTTCATTTATATATGTGCTCTTGGGAGGATTTTAAATGTTAATCCAAAAATAAAAGTGCATGAAGTAGTAGGGTTTTTACACCCCCTTCTCCCAAGAGATTATATGATGACATGAAACTTCAGGCTACTCACTTTGCATCAACAATATGTTTGTAACAAGTGGGGTTGTTCTAAAATTTAAATTTTTGATCGTCTAAATGGTCCCAAATGTGATTAACACTAGAGATACCTCATGTCGATTGAGTTCATCCAGTTAACTTATAATTCAAGGGTTTATTCCTTTGGATACTAATTCCATCTGTGTACTTCTTAGTGGAATCCCGTGGTTAACCATACCTAACTCAAGTTTTCATTATAATTGGAGAGGTTAGTCACTCAACCCCCTGGAAATCATAGTATATGTGCCTTTATTTATATAACCCACCATGGATTGGGGTTGAAACAATGCTGAGAGATGAAACCCTATATCAAAGCTTCCCTAAAGAACTCATGAGGAGGTTATGAACTCCTGCTCACAAGCCAAGTTGCATAAAACAAATGACCAAGTGAAAAGAATTTAAAGGTTGTGTTTAGATTACCTAAACCATATGGGTTTTATGGAGAGCCTTAACAAGATTCTTTTCATGCCTTGGATAAAAGCACAAATTACAAGGAAGAAGTACTTTTAGTCCCCCAAGTTCCCTAAAGGGTCGGGGGGAAAGCATATACACATCCTTCATTTGCAAAAAACAAATAAGTATAAAATGATCTAACATAAAACAAAACACTTCAAAAAATTTACAACTTAAGTGAATGTTTATTTTATGCACCAAATTGAGATGTTTGTGAAGTTTTTGGCCCCTTGGCCTTAGTTTCAAACTTTGAAAACTTTTCACAAAACAATCCAAGCATAAAAACCATTGAATTCCTTTTAAACACCAAACAAATGTTCAAGACTTAACCACTTTCAAATTTGTGCCTTTTTCTCACTTAGTTCTTACAATTTTTAGAGGGTTTTAAAAATTTTGTGAAATATTTATGCAACTTGAAGGTAAACTGATAGCATATTCTAAAAATTTAGGAGAAAACATGTGGTTTTAAAAAAAATCATAAAAAATGATGTCTAGATGACCCCAAACGAAGCTTTGAAAGATGGTCTATCAATCTCAGGTATACACATAGTGAAAAAATGCAACCACAAGTGCAAAAATGCAACTTTACCTACAAAATCACAACTACAAGTGCAAAAATTCAAGTGTGAGTTGTGATATTGCTATTTAAGAAACAAAACTATGATTACACAGGGTTACCTTGTGACTGACATAAAAACATCTCTTAGCTTGAATTTTTCACCTGTTTTGGGAAAAAAGATCAAATTTTGACATGAAAATCATTAGGGGAGTGTTCTAAAAGGATTTAAGAGCAACTTTGTGGGGTGCATGTCCCATCAGACATGCCATTTGTGATCATAGGAATCCAAGAAGGGAGGTTAGTAACATGTTAGTTCAAGTAACAAAACTCAATAAAAATACACTAACACTAACACTAACACTAACACTAACACTAACACTAACACTAACACTAACACTAACACTAACACTAACAAGCCTCAATCTTAAGGGTGAGCTTAATTAAACAAAACCATATGAAAATCACAACTAAAATGTAAAAGACACACAATCTCTTACCTTCCTTGAGAGAACCAAATACTTTGTTGAGTGGCTTGCTTGGTTTGTGCTCAAAGAGTCTTTGGGAATGGTGTTTGTATAGCTCCCTCTCTCCTTGGCACCATTGTGGCTTGATATGACTTATTATTGCTTGATGTGGTTTGGATCAATATTTTGGTATTATAAAATTATTGATATGAATCATGTAACAAAACCTGCATTATAACTCTACAATTTCAAAGATCTATTTTCAATAGGCAATGGCTTGTATTTATAGGCTTATGAACTAACCCCAACTCAAGGTGAGTTCAAGTTTAGTTTAAACATGGAATGGGTTCAAACCTAACCTAAGTGAGTCAACATAACCATATTAGAGTTAAAAGGTGTCAATTACTCATGATTTTCAATGAATAGGCATGGGTCTCCAAAATGAGATATTTTAAGATATTTCCAAAGAGCTTGACAACTCACAAATGTCATGGTGAAAGGCTAGGATATTTGCATTTTTGACTTTCCTTCTTTAGTTATTCATTAATTGCACATAGATAATTCAACTAGGATCTTAATTTATTTTAGCTTATTAATTAATTATGATTCGCCATTTAGCTCTTTCAAGATTTGATATTTGTTCATGTGCCCTACTTAATAGGTCCATAGGCCAAATTGACTATTATGATGTCACAGGATGACTAGGGATGAATTCGTGAGAGGTTATTATTGTATATAATAGGATACCCTGATTAGGGATGCCTCAATATGATTCTGAGCTTTGATGAATGATGCACCAACAAATTTGGGATGTTCAGTGAGTCCTAGGCTTAATTTATAATGGTTGGTAGGAATCAGTTTGAAGTCTGATCAAAGGCCCATTGTGGCCAGTTTTAGGTGTCTACAAGTATTCATACTTATTTAAATTTAAGTTTACCAATAAGACCATTTATAGGATGAGCCTCCTCAATTAGAGAAGTAAAATAAGCCAGGGGAAGATGTGCATTATAATTCATATGTACCTCAGGATTAGCCATGGTTTTTTGTGTCACATTATTTGAAAATGGATCAGAAAATATCTTAAGCTTCGCATTAGGTTGTGCAACCAAATAATTTTTTAGTAAATTGACATTATTATTTTTGATAGTTTTATTCACAATAAAATATTTTATTTTATGTCTCAAACCATAATATATGTTCGTTGAATGTCAATCACAATATGCATTGTTATGCTCCATTGACACAGGGAGAGATATGAGATTTGATGCAGTCAAAGTTAGAGACCTAAATTAAGGATGGTATTAGTCCACATGTCCCATAATACATAGACACTAACTCATATTATTGGAGTTTGTAGTAACGACTCACAATGTGAAATAATAACTAGCCAAATTAATGGCAATAGAGGAAAATGCCCACTATATCCTTACCCATTTATAATTTTCTTGATTAACATCTTCTTATAGAACTCAATTTTTTACTCTTATATGCTTTGGCCTTGATTTTTCCTAAGATATTTATAATACATGGACCTTTCTTCCTCATAAAAATAAGATAAAAATAATTCTTGATTAACATCTTAAAATCATCCCACTTAGTGATAAGAAGAAGTTTCTTAACAATCAAAGTAGGAACATAACTCTCAAATCAAGTTAAAGCATGATTGGTTAATTTTAACCTAGAAAATTTATTTTTTTGGATCTGATTAATCTGATACAAACTAAAATATACCATTTGTTGGGATAGCTAATGGTCTAGCCTATCCACATTCACATCTCTATCGTATGGTTGCATTTATATCCTTACATTACCCTTGAATGGAGTTTGAGTGTGATTGGCATGGGGGGTTTCTTCCATCTCATGCTCAAGAGCATCCTCCTTTTTTGCTTTCAGTACATCAATAGAAACACTAATTTTCTCCATGAGAATCCTTGTGATGGACTCAAACTGGTCAATATTGCTCATAGAAAGAGAGATGTTATCCACTCCTTCAACCTTGTGAAATTGATCTTCTATTTTATGATAATATTATTCATTAGTATGGGTCATACTTATAATCTCTTACTTACACTTCCTTGTGGAAATGTCTTCTTCAAAATCAACTAGGATACCTTTACCACTGGAACTACTTGATCCAGTGATGAACATAAATTGGATTGTAGTCAAAACACATAAATGGATTGAGACGAAACCAACTATGATACCAATATGATCCATAAAATAATTAGACATTCCACACTAAGTTTCACAAACATGGATATTATAAACTTAACTCAATAAGTGATCAAATAAAATACTATTTCAAACTAGTTTACTTGCAAAAATATAGTTATGAAGTGTTGGAAATGAAAGTACATAATTTTGAACCTAATAATGTAGCATAAATTAACACAAAGACACAATAAGAACATAAGAATAATCCTAGAGAAAACCAATTCGTAAAAACTCCAATAGGTGAGACAATTGCACTCACCTTTCCACTATGTGATTCAAAAAATGTATAAGTTATTACCAAAACTTGACCTTTATGGACAAAGCTTTTACTAATATCTATCTGAATCTTTCACATAATATTGATTTTTACCTTACAGACAATTATAAAGACAAACCAACACTAAAATGATGAATAAAAAACTGAGAGCAACTAAAGATAACATGAACCAAGAGTCAAACTTGCTATCTTGTTGTATATACCTAAATCTGCTTACCCTAACTATTCCATTAATCCTACTATTTATATTAATTAATCACATAACCATTGTCCCAATATAAATAAGTAAATCCCATTCCCCATCATATATTTCCTACATCATGCTAACTTTATTCCTACCCCCAGGTTAATTAATCCTTCTTCTAATATGTCATTTATCATTTAATCTTATTCTAGCCCCACTTTTCCATTATATTAAAATTTAAAATTCTAATCCCACATACCCTAACCTATTCCTAGGATATCCTACATCCCTAGTCCCTAATCACTCATCTAATCACCTCCTTAAACCCCTAAACTAATCCCTATTAACTCCTAATCAAATCTAGAAGCTTGTAAAATCTAGAACCTCATCTAACTTTCTAGAATCAACTAAAACTAGAGGGTTCTAATGAATTTAAAGTTCATTTAATCCTCCCCCATCACCCTATAAATAACCAAGCATGGATCTTGGTTGAACTAATTGGAGTAAATATACCAACTCTCTTAAGCCTTCATAATCTCATTACATCCATGCTATCCTTGCATCCAAGAAGCGATTAACCCATCCATGCTCATTTAAAATATTGAAGCCACCGTTATCAAGCAATCTAATAAGCAAGCCAATTAATCCTTAAAGAATCCATTTGAAGGTATTGGAGGGAATACAAGAAAATCAAGGTGATGGTAAAGATCCTCTTATAATTTTGATTGCTTATATATTCTCTCCCTTTGATGATTTTGTAAGTTTTGGGTTGAGTTCCTATATTTAGTATATTGAATCCATAGCTCAAATTTACAAGTATACATTAGTGACCACATTGGGAGCCCTCCTTTAAACTAACCCTCATGTGTGTAAGATGTGTTAAATCAGCTTGAAGGACTGGTTAGAAGAAGCTTAGGCTCTAAAATCTTGAAATTTTCATATTTTAGATGAAGTGTGTTATTACAATGTAAATTACAGTTTTACAAAGGTGATTTTATAGACATCAATTATAATTTTAAATAACTATATGAACCTAACCACTAGAATTAACCTCCTAGGTAGTTTTTTGACTTCCTTTAAAATCACTTCTCGATGGTTGCACTTTTGAAAACTAATATGTGATTTCGCTAATATTTGTAGTTTTGACTATATATTGTATTAAGATCAAACATTAGGTATTTTGACTTCTTACTGGTGTTTATACTCTGGACTAACCTGGTTATCTTGTAGAAATAGAAATAATTTTTTTATCACTCTTATAATAAGTAGGTTTTCTATATTGCTCAAAACCATTTCTACCCAATTGTGATATTGATTTCCATTGATAGTTTTGCATTTTCAAATCATGGTTTTGATTTTAGTATAAGTTTATTGGCTAAAAACTTGTGATTTTGCTCTGTAATAATTTTTTCATATTTATTTGGCTATGATTTGATTATAGGGAATGGGCAATTTTGTTTAGACAAACTTAAATACCCCTAAAATCACCCTTTTGACTATCTGGTGCAATATCGCCTATCAATAGTAGCAATTTTGAATCCTAGTTGTGGTTTTGAAAGTTGTAAAATCAATTTTGAATTGAGTTAGATAATAAGCTGTTATTTATTTGGTTTTTGATATTTAATACTAGATATTTTGATTTCTTTTAATAATCTGGTCTTAAAATAGTTTTAGATATTCTCTGAAACATTTTGTATATATATACATGTTTTTTTTTAAAATTGTAAAACCACTTCTCAACAAAGGCGATTTTGATTACTATCGGTGATTTTGAAGACTCATAAGCGATTTTGAATATAATTAAAGGGATAGGTGTTTTAGTTAAATTTATCTTTTCTCAACAATTTAGTCTAGTAAATAGTATAAATTTTTAGACATTACTAATTTATATTTTAATCAACCTAAAAGCAAAATTGCCTCTCGATAGAGTGATATTGATTCTCAAAGGCAATTGTGAAGAGCAATGTTTAGTTTTGACTAAGGGCAATCTGATGATACATCTACATAATAGTATCTTGTATAAACTTGATTCAAGTAGGATAATATTTCTTTTGGCACTCTAAACATTTTATTTTGTAACCTATTATAAAATCTAGTGTTTTTATTATAAATTACAAAATTGCTTCTTGCTTCTATATTTTTGCTTACCAGTGATGGTTTTGATTAACCACATGCGGTTTTGACTAACTAAATAGTTACTACCAGTAACTATCTACAAAATCATAGATCTCTCAGTTGCAATTTTGACCTATCAGTTGCAGTTTTACTTCTCTAGAATTGATTTTGAAAGTTTAACTATGTACAAGCAATTTTGCAGGTGCTAGAATTGATTTTGACTAATTAAAAGATAATAATAATTTATGGAGGACACCTAAGTGGGAGGCCCTAAATCAGAGTACTAACTTATTTCTTTGTAGGGTTAGGGCTTGATCTAAAATTTTGAATTTTTTGTATGTATCTTTGATTGCTTGTGTCTTTATCCCACATAATTAAATAATTGGTTAAATATTATTTTTTTGCCTATTTTTCACCCTCAATTTTTATTTTATAGGGTGCAATGTGATGTGAAATTTATCCCCACACACTTGCCTAGTCATTAGGGGTTGGTGACATAGATTTCATCATCGCATATTCGACTACACTCTATATTCTGGTAGAGTATAAATATTAGGGAAAACTATCATTAGGCCAAATGGTTGACCCCATATAGGTCTTATATGAAGGGGAGGAGTTAATTCTCTAACCCAATCATTAGATAACACCCTACATAGATTTAGGCCCCACGTACCTTGCATTTATTAAGGATACCCCTAGAGAGCCCATATTATTTAGGTATGTTCATGTTATTATGATTAAAGAATTAATGTTATCATTGATGTCAAAGGTTTTTGAGTATCATTGATGTCCTAGAGATGTTCTTATGATGTTACATGGTGAGTGTTCATGATGACTTGAGCATGGTTTAGTAGTCTTTGAGTTCTGTATGAGGTCTTGACACATTATTATGGTATAACAAAGCTCTGAGCCTATTGAGAGTAGTGTTGGATTTAGAAATCCTAATTAAATAATGTTATTGGTTGATATCTTTGAGAGTTAACTTGTTTGAGCTCAAAGTCTTTGAGTACTAGGTGTCTTGAGAAGCCTAGTCTAGCCCTGTGAGAAGGTGTATGCATGAAACATAGTGAAGCTTGGTAAATTATGTTAGTAAAGGCATGAAATAGCATATAAAGTTTTTTAAGCATGATAATGAGGCAAATAAGTCTTCATAAGAGATCCAAGGTTAGTTTTGAGGCTTAGTCATTGCATGAAGAGACTTAGTGAGAAGGCATTAACCTGGTAACATGATGAGGTGAGCAGTATGAGGTTTGTGAGAAGAAGATTAGTAGTGTGTGATTATGGTATGAGATTTTATAACATTAATATGAGGTGTTGAGAGTATCTCAAAAGGTTTTAAGACGTGTTCAAGGTCTAAGTATGGCTTACAAGTTTAGGCCTAGTATGCAAAGAGACCTAGTATGGCCTAATGAGGGGTCAAGCTCAGTTTTCAAGGTGATAGAGTTCATGTGAGATATGACATAAGTGTGAGAGGTTGTTTCAAGAATGATCATGAAGTTTTATATCTTGATTTGAAGAAGAAATCATGAAAAGTGGATCTTTAGGTCTCTTGATTACTAAAATGGAGTGTTGTAGATCAGAGAAGGTTTTGCTTGTGTTCGTTGGCATGTGAAACCTATGAATGGGGTCCTAAGTAATTCATGGTAGTTTGGGAATGTTCCTAGGTGTATTTTAATGGAATTGGTTTTGGATTTTAAGGGAAATCCTTTATGAATGATTGTTAAGAGCGGAAGGTAGTCTAAACCCTCTTAAAACCCTAACAATGACCCACTATGAAAGATATTGATAAAAATGACTCAGATTAAATTGAATGACCTATTATAATTATTTTATCATATATATAAATATACTAGGTACCTCTAAGTGGCGTTGGTTTGTCATAAGAGTGAATGTAAGCTACAAGAAACCCCTTATTTCTTAGATTTTTGATGTAACAGGCAAGGTTGACCAACTCAAAACATGAAAATGATTATAGGATAATATGTGAGAATTATAGTTTGTGTCCATGTAAGTTTATAATTAAAATATGCTAAACTGGTCATGAAGGTTGACCTATCACTAAAAAGCCTAGTGAGAAAGACAATGAGAAAAACCAGGTAAAAGTGGGAATGTGATTAGGGAAATGTTGTCATGGATCAGGGTTAAATCCAATTACATAAAAATATTTTTCAAGACTAGTAACACATGTAAATATTAGATATATTTTTTGGAGGTCAATGAAAATGTTAAAAATGTTGTTCACAAGATGACCTCTCTGGTGAAGTTGAGACAATTAAGATGTAAAGTTGAGAGATTGGTCTGTAAGACCAATATTATCACTAGACCATGATATATATCTCTATGAGAGTTTAATAATGATATAATAGGATCATAAAAATTTATTAATAGTTCTTAAAAATTCCCACATAGGTGCTAAAATTCATAATCACCATGACTGATCCTTAAGGCAGAATGACAGTTCTGGGTATGCAAGATGAAGTGATGAGTTTGAGATGTTATATAATGAGTTAATGTATATAGTGGACATGTTTATGTTTTTTTGTATGTATATGACCTATAAATTATTTATATAAGGTTGATATTTAGTATAATAAGTTGAAATATGGAAGCCAAAATGGCTTATCTGGTTGAGTAAGAACTATGAAAGAGAAGGTAGCAAATTTGTCTACAAGAACAATAGTTGACACTATAACTTGTGATATATATATTTGAGGATGTTATAGAGGTCACATAGTAACTATTTATGTGCATGATATGTATTGGAAGTGTCTTACTATAGTTGAAGACAACATTCATCAGGACTATGTTTTGGAGCATTTAGGTAGTTTTTTGTGTGTTAGTAAGATTGATGTTCCTGAGTCATTATGCCCAATTTGGAAGTGTAACAAGCATGTGATTATGTTATAAAAATTACATGGGATATTATACATTAATATGGAGTTTTGGAAAGTTATTACTGAGATGTTGGTGGTCAAATGATCATGATTGGGTTTTGAAGCTAGCTGGTAGTTCTGAGTGGTCATGTTATAATAGTAAGTTAGAGGCTTTAAAACCTATGTTGTAGTGGTAAGGAACATGGTGATGAATTTGAGTTAGTTAATTTTATATACATGTTATTTAAGGGTATGGTTGTTTGAGCAAATTGGTTGTGTGATTCAGTTTTAGTTGATAGTCTTTTTGGCAGTGAGAAGGCCTAATTATGAGTAGGCCTAATGGTGTAGTCCAAGTAAGTGAAATAGAATAAAATGTGGTATAGAAATAAATTGATATTATCGAGGGTATTTTTAAGGTTTATTTTATGTTTTTAATTTGTGTGTTTAGGCTCAATAAGTTTCAAGTGGGCTAAGTATAACGTGTTACTTGAGAAGGCCTAATTACATTAGGTCTTCTTTAGGCCTAATAGTGGTTTTGGTCCTTATGAGTGGTGATAGAAATATGTAATTGATATTTAATGTGTGTAATTTTATCTTATTAATATTTTTGGATTGATCTATATTTATAAAGTACTTTCGCCAATCAAGATAGTATGTGAGCTAGTGAACTGTATTTATACAAGGCATAATTGGCCTAATTTGAGTGTGTAGAGAAAACACCTATGAGCGAAGAAGAGGGAAGATTATGAAGGAGAAATAGGTCTTAAATAACATAAAAATAGGGTATAGATAATATTATGAACACATAATAGAGTTATAACATATGGATATCATGGTTAGTTGATCTAATAAGCTTAGTAAGAGGCATATTGAGCAAGTAAGCCTAAGAGACAATTTTGAGAGAAATAAAAGAGTGTGAAGAGAAAAAGAAGGTTAGAATCATCATTTGAGTGAGAAAAAAGTGTCCAAAGGTGATCATAGGTTCTAGGTGGCTGAGTTAGTGCTAATTTACCAAGGGGTTGGTGCCTCCTTGCAAATTGGTGCTTGCTAAATGCCTAGTTGAGTTGGTGCTTGACTAATGAGGGGTTGGTGCTCCTTGTGGGGTTAATGCCTCACTAAATCTTGATTCATTTATTATAGGAATATATTCCAAGCTATTTGTTAGTGGGTTTTATCCCCTATGAGGGTTTCTCACATATCTCTTATGTTCATACATTGTATGCTTATGTGAATGCTTATTTATGCATTTGTTGATGTATGTGTTTGAATGAATGATTCATGAATGATAAGTGGAATTAAATGAATGTTTTAAGGGCAATGATTAACCCCCCTCTCAAAATTTGTACTTAAAACATGTATAACCTATAATAATACCATCATCCATAATAGATGACTTATTTTCAGAGTCAATATCAACTCCCAAGTGACCATCATGTGAAAATGGGGTTGAGAGGGTTTGGGAGATTTCATAATAGGTCACTGACCTACAGCCTCACCCGTGAATCCATTAGACAGTGTAGTCATTGAGTTACACTCCCAAATTAGTTTATTAGTGATAGGTTTATGGTGTGCTTTATTGGGTGTGTTTTTTAATAGACCATTATTGTTTGTGAGCCAAATCAGCCTTCCACCCAAACCTATACATAATTATATCATCATCTTGTATATCCTTGTCTCTATATTATTCCCTTGTACACTCTAGCCTTATCCCCATCTTGTACATTCTTAAAAATCTTGTACATCCTTATCTACTTTACCTATCATCAAGTATTTCATCATATCTTATACATCCTTAATCTTGAATTCCATCTTAGACATATCCTAATCTATTTTTACCTTGACTTCTTCCTTTTTCTATATCACCTTATCTTTGTCTAAGTTATCTCATATTATATCTTATTAGTCCCATTCATCATTATCTCACATTACATTCTTAATCATTCTTGTATTTTTTACATCCTTATCTTATCATCTCATTTAGCCTTACCTAGCCTAGATAAACCCCATCTTGCTTTATCTTACCTCTTTATCCTACAACACATCTAGTTGGCTTTTTAGGTTACACACTTGTCCAAATCATATTCACCATACACCTAATCATCATTATATCACCTCTATTATATACTTGTCCCAATATCAATCCCATCATCCTTGATCCCTTTATTTATTCCCATGACATAATCTCATATCCCACCCCATCTTGAGCAAATCAGTCTAAGGATTAATCTAGTCCTTTTTTCATCCTTACATATCATCCTATTACTCTAGTACACTATCATTTTTCTATGACCCATCACTTTTTGAGATTTCATACTCAGTAAATACTCTATTAATAACCTATCACTTTGTTGGTTGCAATCTATCATCCAATTATCCTTAATTTAGTCATCTCCAATCCAGTCATCTTGCCTACTTATAACTATCACCCATCCAATCATCATTTTGCTAGTTTGAATCTAGGCCTAGTCGAATCCCCATTCTTTTGCTAGCTTGAAAACTAGACATTGTCGATAGATAATTAGCACATATCATACTATCTATTTAAAATCTGATCCTAGTCTTAATCCATTTAGTCTATCTCATCCTCACCATCACCTATCATACTAGCTCAATCATTTAGACATACTTTGTCAAAGGATCATATTTTTACCCAAGCCCTACTCTACCTTCACATCAACCCCCTTTTGTCTACCTTTCATCCATCACCTATTTATCATATACTCTCATGGATTTGGACCTAATTCTTATAAAATAATATCCATTTGCCAACAAGGATGAGATCCTTTTGTAGGCCATAGAAATGGGTGTTGCCTATCTTCAGACCTCGATCCTATCAAGCCTAAAGTAACATCTCCTATCCTTTCATCTAGCTTGCATGCTATCTTACCATGGCCAACCCAATTTTACATTAATCACAACCATAGTTGTAACATCCCTTAATATACAAGTCATGAGGTCACCATATTTCACAAGTATATCTTTGCCAACAAGGATGAGTGCCTTTTACATTTATTGGAGATGGGTGCCTGACATCCCAATGATTTTGAACCTCCACACCTAAGGTCACCTACCAAATAAGTGCCTCATCAACCCTTATCCACATCTAATTCTTATAACAACTAATCCCATTCCAATCCCCCATCTACTAGTCATAATCCTGGTCTTGACCTTCCTAGTTAGTATACTAATAAAGAGATTGCCTTATTTAATACATATATTATTTCCAACAAGGATGAAGTACTCTTGTGACTCTTAGAAATGGGTTCCAAAGTTTCTATATGCCTCCACCCCACTCAACTAATCTTACCTCTAGTTTAAACCCATCCACAATTAAATCCTCCATTTACTAGTCATAGTCCATCACAAATCTCCCATCCTACTAGTAAAAATAATCCTAGCTTGTCAACCTCATCTAATTCCCATTCATATCCTAAACAATCTCACACCCCCTTATCACCCAATATCATGACATCACCATCACATTCTTCCACTCCTAAGTCCAATACTTCCACATCTAACATTATAGACAAACATTAGACCCCTCTCCCAATATCCACAGAAGCCCTATTTTAGAAATTGAAGTCCATAGACATGACTGTCTACCTAAAAACAAGACCTCTAGATTTGTCCAAACATATGCCCTCATAGTATCAAGCATAACAATTTTGTTTTTACCATAAAATCCCTGAACATTATATTAATATATTTCACCCTTTTAGAGATTATGTCCAAAATTTAAGTAAAAATGGCAACATTAAAATTGAGGGTGGATCCAATACATCTACACATAAAAGTGTACAAAAAGGGGTATTCCAAGAGGCACTTATTAACCATGATGAAGCTTCTTTCTTCCTCAATGAATGTCATGACCCTAATCCTTGTCATACCATAACCATCCCTATATCTTATTCATATCAAATCCCCCATTTTAAAAATTCCATTAAGCCTAAAGCATCCATTTATAAACCCAAGGGGAAGAAGGTACTTATGGACAATAATATGGCTATTATTAAAAATTCATCTATTAACAACATCACCTCATCAACATCCTTGTCAGAGTCAGCGTCAAAATGGTCATCTAAATTAGGATCATATCCAACATCAACATATGAATCAAAATCCACATCAACATCATCATACCTTATAGATAATAAAAGTCATGCTGACACCTATCTCTTTGAAGATGTCTTTAATTTGAATGTCAACCAGTCAAAAGGCATGACTCTTGATATTCCCTAGGATGATGAAATATTAACACAATTCTTGGATGCTTTAGTTGGATATGATCAACTTTAGATGTTAATTATATATATAGTCTTAGTGATCCTTTTGAAATTCTTGAGGACACTTTCTCTGACATTGAGGTTGGGTCTCCTAGTAGATTTTATGAAGACTATATTACTCATTATCCTAATAATCCACCCCTTTCATCATGTATCCCTAACCATCCACCTCCTATAAACAATCTCTCCATCCCATTTCTTGAATGGGACAAATAGGAACACATATAATTGGATTTCCCTCAACATGCAATCACGTGTGTTGAATCCACAAGGATCTAAGTCAAGACAAATAATCAAGTCAACTATGATACAAAGATAATCAAAGTCAAGAAGATATTCATAATTTACCAAGTCAAAAAGTGCCATTCATAATAAAAATAATCTTCCCCCATGTTTAAAGTCAAATACCCATAGAGAAGCTCAGTCATAAGCCCAAGGGGAAATAAAAATCCAAGTCAAATATCAACAAGTCAACAATGTCTCACAAGTAATAGCAATCTGGCCAATAATCCTCCCAATATTTGGATCAAAGAGTAAATAAGTTATAAAGTCTTAGATCCCTTAACCTCAACAAAAATGTCCCCTCCATCATATCTAACGGTGTAGGCAATTATTAAACCCCATTTTTGATCTCCTTCTTGTCACATTGTTCATCATCATCATCACCCACATCCTCCACCTCACTATCAAAACCATCTAATTCCATCCTTGCCACACATCACTTTCTTGGGAAACATCATCTCTCGTAGGGGTTACAAAGACACTTGAACTAGATGTCTAGAAAATTTTAAATCAATATTCAATAAAGGACACCAGGACATTAATACATCTAGTGGTGACAACATGATCCTAGCATCACATATCTCTAGAATAAGTGTTGGTTAAGGATCATGAAAGTATCAACATTCCTACATCTTGCACCCATAGCCAATAAATAAAGATGATAAAATTAAAAAAAATGTTTGTCCAATGGTGAAAACCAATCTTCTTGTACCTTGGGCTAGTACCATGATGAAAACTAGTTTCCAACATCATGGTAAAATGATCTATTGTCCACATTGTAACTCAACACTAAGGGGAAAAATACATCCCTTGTCAATCCCATCCATATCATCCTTATCTATCTTATCCCTATATCCATTATTCTTACCCATCTTCTACCATCATATACTGCATCTTATTATGGCCATATGTTCTTCTAGTCTTGACCTTTCTAAGGACATGGAATATGTCTTGGGAAATGTTCTGGAATCATCTTATCATATTCTCCACTTGACACTTAGGGAACTAGATATGTGGTTACCTCATGATGTGGTTATTGGCAATCCATAGTCCATTCTTCTTTTGTCCTTGTCCCATTCAGCCATCCCTATCCTGGTTGCTGGACATAGTCTTTCCTTTGCTAGTAACCCCATTTGTGTAATGTATATACATATTCTCAAAAGACCTAAAATTTGATATATTCCAAAAAACTTAAAAATCATAAAATCTAAATAAATCCAAAACTATTTCAATATGTATTGTCTTATGCCCATTCCCCCATTCGTATCCATATCCATGTTATTCACTTCTCATTTCCATAACCAAATCATAGCCATCCATCCTACTATTGTCTTTCTTCCCCTATTTCAAACTGGGGAAAATATAGTCTATATTGAGCTAGCATGGACCTAGTCTCACTTTAGCCTGATAAGTCCTAAGTCTCTCTTCTAAGATCACAATGTGGTCAAATACCCAAGTCAATTGGTCCCTATGTTTAATTTGACATTTTCTCAAACACACCCAATTCACTATCACCATTCCCTACTAATCCTAATCCAAGTCAATGGTATACTCCAATTTCACACCTTGTCTAGATTCCTATCCTTAATCCACATTCACATCATGACCATCATGTCCAACTTAGTCCAACTCATCACCTAATCAATCACCCCATTAACTCTCATCTAGGTAATTAGACAAGACACAATGACATTACAAGTAGATACTTGTGTGTGTTACTTATCTATTCTTTGTTGTTTGACTTATTTGCATGTCTTTTATCATGTATATATTTGCATATGTTTGTATTTTCTTATTAATCTTTTAATTAATCTTGGATCATGTCTCTTTTTATCTATTAGGTAATGAACAAGGATGCTATAATGACAATAAAAGTTACAATGATGCTTTTAAGTGCTGTTGATGATGCAAAGTTCACTCTTTGACCCTTTTATAATCATGTACTTTGGCAAAATGTCCTCTTTGTTATACTTATATCATAGGGCATATTTCTTAGTGTTATACTTAAATTGGATTGCTTAGAATGATGGATTGCAGTCATCATTCTCCTATCCTCTATCACCTACCTAATCATCTAATCAATATATATCCCATCATCAATTTGATCATCCATGACATAACATATAACATCTCATATCCAATAATCTCTCCTAATATTTTATCTTCATGTCTAACATATAAATCACATCCTTTATCTAAAAACTAACATGTCTAACATCCACCATCATCCTCCTCCTCTAGTCTATCTAGTCATCTAACATCTTGAGTCAGAACTACATTGGGCCGAGGTCTTTTCAGACTATGTAGACAACACTTGGACACTTTTTAGTGCCCAAAGATAGCTCAACCACTAATTCTTCCACTTCATCCTTTGGTCACTTGATCATATTATTTCTCCTCTTTTATCCCCTTCATCTTATCACTCAACTTTAGCTTTGAGCTACACTCATCATTAATTTTGTTAATTCCTTGACGTATTTTAGCCTGATGCTCTCCCATGCATATGTCCTTTCTTGGGATATGTCGACAACTTATGGCATTTTCTATTAGTCATCTTGGTCTACAACTCTCCCCAAGATATGTCCTTACTTGGGATATGTCTAAAACTTATGACCTTTTGTCTTATCATCATCATGTTATAGTTGATTCACCTTGGGATGTGTTGACAACTATGACCCTATTGTTTCCACTCCCTATGCATACATTTTTGTCGGGGGCATCAAAATTTTATAACTCACTACTCATGTTGATTTCATCTTCTTCATCATTGATCCACCATTTAACATCCTAACCCCTTATCTATTCATTGCATCCAACCCCTTGTTTCCTCTTTCGAGTGGTTATCTGTCCCATTCTTCTCTGCATGCCCCCTCGAGGGGGAATCATATCCACTAACATCATTTACTAACATAAATTCATGAGTGCCTTTTTTATTTGAAATTCCATTACTCATTATACTTTATCATTCACAATGCCCTTTAAAATAAGTCCAAAATGTATACATATAAATCTGCTCACCCTAATTATTCAATTAATCCCACTATTGTTAGCATAATTATGTATTTACCTTGGGTTATTGACTAAGGTAATAGGTCTTTGGTTAGTTGCCTTAACCAATTTGATTAGGAGATTAGTTTATTTTAATTAGACTTAGCTATTTCATGCTAGCCAACATTGGTATTTTCACCCACCCTTTCCATTTTTCTTAGGTGGTTCATTTCTTTGCCTATTTAACATGCCTTCATGTATGGTTTGTAAATATGTGTTATGTAATGCAATTTGGTTCTCTTTTTAATCTCTATGTTTAATTTAATATGGTATTCAGATCCCATGGTTTGTATAGCTTGAGTGGAGGTCTATAAAATCTAGAGAGGTCAGTGTCTTACCAAGAAGGAGCTTCATACACCTAGTGGAGAGTCGAAGGAGAGAGAAAATTCTATAAGCTCAACTTGAAGACCAAAAAATTACCTAGGATGATCAAATGACCAAATAAGATCAAAATAAGGTTAGAGGAATTAGTTTTAGAATATTTGAGAATCCTTTTTATTTTTTTGGGTAGACTATATAGTGTACGACACCGTACAGTTTAGGAGAGAGGAGAAAAATTCAAATCTTGATCATTTTAGTGAAATAAAAGTCTAAACTATGAGTTAAATTATAACTTGAATAGTGGTGCATATGGTTTATGATTTAGCTGAGAAATGAGCTCAAAATATATGCCTAAAGTTTCGTAGGCAGGCCAATTTTCTAGTTAGCTGATTATTTTCATGAATTTTTTAACCTAAAGTTTTATTATTTCAATTATTTTTTATTTTATAAATGAAATAAATCAAAAATTTAGCCAATAGGGGTTATATGAGACCTAACACTGATTAATAATCACACAAGCATTTGGGAAGTTAAAATTTTAACTGATTTATTTCAATCGGATGTGGATGGAGAATTTTTTTAAAAAAAATCGAAGTTGTAGGTTTCCTAATTTAATTATTTTAATGAAAGAAAGTTTGAGATCTTGCAAATGGTATTAAGTTTAGCTGAAAACTAACAAAGTTATTCAATGTCAATATAGAATCCATGTGGAGATTAAATTTTTATAAAAGTCATTATAGTTTTTGTGATTTAATTATTTTCATAAAAAACTAGGTCAAATGGTTAATATTCAACCCCTGTTACTACTAGATTCTCAAAAATTGATAGGAAAAAAATTTAGTTTGTGGAGTTACAAGGTTTTGATGATATGTGAATATCATAACCTTGATCAAATAGTGCTTAGTAAAGAGTAAAGGCCTACCATTAGTTATGATGACTATGATAAAATTCATTGTGAGGCTCTTATGTTGTTAAAACTGTCAGTAGCAAATAATTTAATCTCAGAGGTCAGAAATATGACCAATGTATTAGCTTTATGGAATAATATTAATTCTAAATATCAAGCTTATAAAGTTGGTAGGGTATTGTATTTGAATAATTTATTGTTTTGTATTAACATTTAGGAAGGTGGCCCCATTTTTGAGTTTTTATTGTAGATCAAAGACATCAATGATTAGTTGAAGCCTATGCAGAAGCCTGTTGATGAACAAGACTTGATTGCTCTGGTTATGCAAAATCTATTAGCTTCATTTGAGTCATTTGTGGAGTCCCTACACATGTTTGCTGAGATGCAAACTTTGGACTTTGAAAAGTTCTTCATATTGCTATTATAAAAAGAGATGACAAGAATAGACAATGTTGTCTACATCTACTTCTACAGAGAGTGCATTCTTCATCAAGGGAAATGGTAAGAAGTTGGTAAAACTACTATTTCTCTGACAAAAACTTCACAAGTGGTTCTAATAAGATATCTGAGTGGAAATGTTTTTACTATAAGAAACTTGGTCACCTTAAGAAAGATTATATGAAAAGACATGATATGGCTAACCCTAGAAAGAAATCTCATCATGAAAATGTAGTTGACGGTGAAGGTGAGGAAACATCTCTTGATTTTGATTTCATGGCTTGTAGTGGTAATTTTTTGGTGGATCAAGATTGGTACTTTGATTTAGGGGCATCTCACCATTATACATGCCATAAGGACTAGTATGTGGATTTTCTTGAAAATGACACTAGTAATTAATCTGTATCATTGGGAGATGGTAGAACTCATTTTGTGAAGGGATATGGTAATGCTTAGATCAGTTTTAATGGTATAGTATGATATACATTTAATAATGTTAGGTATGTGCTTGATATGAACAAAAATCTACTTTCAATTAGTGAGATCACTTCAAAACTTGATTTTATTGTAAAGTTTCAAGGACAACAATGTTTAGTCACTACCAAAGACAACAAGATTATTGTTGTTGGGATTGGTGAGAAAGGATTATATAAGATTGAATATCCACAAAGGGTAAAGGAAAGTGCACTTGTAGTGGTTGATAGCACACGTTTACTATGGCATAAAAGGTATGGGCATTTGAATTTTCAATATTTGACTACATTGAGCAAGACTAAGATGGTTAAGGGGATTCTTTATATTCCATATAGTCATCATGTATGTACTGGATGTCAATTGGGGAAGCAAGTTAGACATTAATTTGATGTTGGTAAAGCTTCAAGAGATAAGGGAGTATTAGATTTGGTACATGTAGATTTGCATGGTCTAATGCAAACACCTACCCCTTTTAAAGCCCATTATTTCTTATTGCTGGTCAATGATTTCTCTAAGAAAAAGTGGGTATAATTTTTAGTGAATAAATATGATTATTTTTCTAACTTTCTTCCATGGAAAGATATGGTTGGAAAACAAGCGAGATGGTTAGTGAAATCTCTTAGAATGAATAATGGTGGTGAGTTCATCTCAAAATAGGTCAAGGAGTTTTGTGCCACTGAAGGCATACATAGACAATATACTACCCCTTACATTTTTTAGCAAAATGGAGTTGTGGAAAGGCAAAATAGGATGGTGATGGACATGGCTCACTATATGGTCTAAAGCAAAAATATCCCATATAGATATTAGGTAGTAGCAGTGAATATGATAGTGTACATCCTTAATATAAGTCCTACAAAAACATTAGAGAATATGAGTCTAAAGGAGGATTGGTCAGGTTGAAATCTAGATGTAAGTGCTTTCTAAATTTTTGGTTGTGTAGCTTTTATAGTTATTCCTAGTCAAAAGAAAAGTAACTTGGATACAAAAAGCAAAGCATACATGTTTATTGGGTACAATGAGTAGTCAAAGGCCTAAAAATTACTTGATGTTTATACTAACAAAGTTGTGGTAAATAGAGATGCCATCGTTAATGAATAGATGCCATACTTCACATCAATTGGTACAATTTCTGATATCGAGTCATTGTTTTCTTCTAATGATTCTATTATAAGTTGTGGTGTGAAAGTTGAGAAAGATTCTAGTTCATCAGTGGAATCACATTCTAAGAAGGGAATTGATGTGGCTCATTGTGAGGTTCCAATAGAACAACTAAAGAATCCAAAGTGGTATTCTTCCATAATGGAAGCACTATAGGAAGGAGACTTGCCACAAGGTGTGGAAGGAAGAAGATTGAGATCAGGAAAGTAGTTTGGTAATTGAGGTGAGCATGTCAATTTTGATATAACAACTATTGTTTCACATGTATTTGAGTGTAATTATTTTTGAGAGGCCAAAGGGAAACATGAGTGGGAATCAACCATGTAATTGGAATATGATTCCTTAATGAAAAATAAGACTTTGGGGCTCATGGAACTACCACTAGGAAAAAAATCCATTTGTTGTATATGGATTTATGAGGTAAAATGCAAAGTAGATGGTTACGTGGACAAACACAAAGCCAAACTTGTTGTAAAAGGTAGGGAGGGGTTGATTATGGGGATACTTTTTCTCCTACTACAAAGATGGTAAATTTTCATTTGATTGTTGTTATTTCTACTTAGTTTGGATGACATGTGAACCAAATGGATGTCAAGAGTGCTTTCTTGAATGGAGATATAGAGGAGGAAGTCTACATGGTTTAGCCATAGAGTTTTTAGGTTCTTGGTAAGAAATATCTTATTTTTAGTTTGATCAAGTCCTTGTATGGGCTTAAGCAGGCTCCTTGATCCTGGTACATGAGGATAGATTCATACCTTAGGGAGTTTGGTTTCAAAAGGTGTAATTCTGAACCAACTCTCTATGTAAAGGTGTCTAGTGATGATATCTTGATTCTTATTGTATATGTTGATTATTTAGGCATCACTAGGAGTAGTGCTATTCTCATTCAATAGATGAAGGTTGATATTTATTGCACTTTTGACATTATAGACTTAGGACTACTAAAATATTATTTAGGTGTTATGTTTTGGCAAGGTGATTGTGTTGTATTCATGTCACATAATAAGTATGCCAAATCATTGCTAGAAAGGTTTAGAATGATGGATTGTAATCCAACTCACACACTTATGGAATTTGGAGCTAAAATTTCAACTAACATTATTTCATCTCTGGTTAATGAAATAATGTATCAACATCTAGTAGATAGTCTCATTTACCTCACTACCACTAGACCAAATATTTGTTTTGCAATGAGTTTTCTATCTCACTTCATGTCTAAACCACATGAAGTACATTGGTTAGTTGAAAAATGGGTATTAAGATATGTCAAAGGTACTCTTGACTTAGTCATATTATATGAGATGTCTATAGATTTTGATCTTTCAGTATATTCTAACTCTGATTGGGCAGGATCAGTAGATTCAAAAAAATTTACAATAGGCTATGTATTCACTCTTGGTTCAGGAGTTTTCTCATGGTAGAGCAAACTAAAAAATACAGTGGCATTATCTTCAATAGAAGTAGAGTATCAAGCTGTGTTCAGTGTAGGTTGTGAAACTATGTGGATAAATAAAATCTTGAAGGATCTTTAGTTTAAGTCATCAAAGCCTACTCTGATTTTTTGTGACAACCAGAGTGTTATGAGGATGGTGAAGAATACAATATTCCATTCTAGGACCAAACACATTGAGGTTCACCATCATTACATCTAAGAGTTGGTTACAAATGAAGACATCAGTCTCTTCTACTGCCCCACTATAGAGCAACTAGTTGATATAATAACCAAACCACTTGGTGCAGACAAGTTCATAAAATTTAGATAAAATTGGTCTTATTTCTTGTTTTGTCAATAAGGGAGGGTGTTAGTGTAATTATGTGTTTACCTTAGGTTATTGGCTAAGGTAATAGGTCTTTTGTTAGTTACCTTAACCACTTGGGTTAAGAGGTTAGTTTGTTTTAATCAGACTTAGCTATTTCATGCTAGCTGATGTTGGTAGTTTCATCCACCCTTTCCATGTTTCTCAGGTGGTTCATTTCTTTGCCTATTTAATAGGTCTTCATGTATGGTTCATAAATATGTGTTATACTTTTCAATCTTTGTGTTCAATAAAATAACTAGTTATCTTAATTAATCTCGTAACCATTGTGCTAATATAAATAATTAAATCTCATTCCCCATCATATATTTCCTACATCATTCTAACTTTATTCCTACCCCACAAGTTTATTAATCCTTATTATAATATGTCATTTATCATTTAATCTTATCCTAACCCCATTTGTCCATTATATTGCAATTTTAAATTCTAATCCCATCTACCCTAGCCTATTCCTAGGCTCTTCTACATCCCTAATCCCTAATCACCTCCCTAAACCAATCCCTATTAAATCCTAATCAAATTTAGAAGCCTATAAAATCTAGAGCCTTATTTAACTTTCTAGAATCCTCTAAAACTAGAGGGTTCTAATGAATTTAAAGTTCATTTTAATCCTCCCGCATCACCCTTTAAATAACCAAGCATATAACTTGGTTGAACTAATTGGAATAAATATACAAGATCTCTTAAGCCTTCATACTCTCATTTCATCCATGCTATCCTTGAATCTAATAATCCATTAACCCAACCATGCTCATTTGAAATCTTGAAGCCACAGTTATCAAAGAATCCAAAAAACAAGTCAAGAAATATTTGAAGAATCTGTTGAAGATCTTAGAGGGAATACAAGAGAATCAAGGTGATGGTAAGGATTCTCTTATAATTTGTATTGCTTATATATTCTCTCCCTTTGATGATTTTGTAAGTTTTGGGTTAAGTTACTATATTTAGTATATTGAATCCATAGCTCAAATTTATAAGCATACATTGGCGACCACAATGAGAGCCCTCCTTTGAACTAACCTTAGTGTGTGTAAGATGTGTTAAATCATTTTGTAGGAATTTTAGGAGGAATATTGGGCTCTAAAATCTTGAAATTTTCACGTTCCAAAAGAAGTGCAGTACTGTACTATTAGTTGTAGTTTTGACTTGTTATATGGGCCTAACTGCTAATCATTAACCTCCTAGGTAGTTTTCTGACTTCCTTCAAAATCACCTCTCGATAGTTTTAGTTTTAAAAACTAATCTATGATTTTGCTAGTATAGTTGCAATTTTGACTATATATTGTAGTAAGATCAAACATTAGGTATTTTGACTTCTTATTGGTGTTTATACTATAGAATAACCTGATTGTCTTGTAAGAATAGAAATAAAGTTTCTATCACTCTTATAAGAAGTAGGTTTTCCATATTGCTCAAAACTACTTCTACCCAGTTGCGATATTAATTTCCATCGGTAGTTTTGCATCTGCAAATCATGGTTTTTATTTTGGGATAAGTTTACTGACTAAAAACTTGTGATTTTAATCTCTAACAATCTTGTAATCTCTATCTAGATGTAATTTGATTAAAGGGAATGGGAGATTCTATTTGGACAAACACAAATACTCCTAAAATCCCCCTTTTGTAAATCTTGTGCAATATCGCCTATCTATAGTAGTGGTTTTGAATCCTACTTGCAGTTTTAAAAGTTGTAAAAGCAATTTTGACCCAAGTTAGATAATAAGTTATTATTTATTTGGTTTTTGATCTTTAGTAGCATATATTCTAATTATTTTTAACAATCTAGTCTTAAAATAGCTTTAGATATCTCTAAAACATTATATATATATATTTTAAAAATTATTTACAAAATCACTTTTAGACAAAGGTGATTTTGATTAATATCAATGATTTTGAAGACTCATAAGTGATTTTGAATATAATTAAAGAAATAGGTGTTGTGGTTAATTTTATCTTTTCACAGTAGTTTAGTCTAGTAAATAGTTTTTATAAATAGTCTAAATTTATAGACATTACTAATTTGTATTTTAATCAGCCTAGAAGTAAAATTACCTCTTGATATAAGTGATATTGATTCTTGAAGGCAATTTTTAAGAGCAATATGTGATTTTGATTAAGGGAAATATTATAATACATATACCTAATAATATCTTATATAAACTTGCTTCAAGTAGGATAATATCTCTTTTGGCATTCAGAGCATTTTATTTTGTAACCTATTGTAAAATCTAGTGCTTTTATTGTAAATTATAAAACTGCTCTCAACATTTGTATTATTTCTTACTAGTGGTTGTTTTGACTAACCATAGGTGATTTTGACTAACAAAATGATTATTTCCAGTAACTATCTGGACAATCATAGATCTCTTAATTGTGGTTTTGACCTGTTAGTTGTAGTTTTGCCTCTCTAGAATCAATTTTTAAAGTTTAACTATGTACAAGCAGTTTTGCAAGTGCCAGAAGTGATTTTGATTGATTAAAAACTACTAATAGTTTTTATGAAGGAAAAATAAGTGGGAGGCCTTAAATTAGAGTACTAACTTATTTCTTTGTAGGGTTAGGGCTTGATCTAAAATTTTGAATTTATTGTATATATCTTTGATTGCTTTTGTCTTTATCCCACATATTTAAATAATTGGTTAAATATATTTTGTTTGCCTATTTTTCACCCTAAAATTTTCTTTTATAAGGCACAACATGATGTGGAATTCAACCCCATTCACTTGCCTAGCCATTAGGGGTTGGTGACGTAGATTTTATCACCACATATTTGACCACACTTTGTGTTTTGATAGAGTAAAAATATCAAAGATAACTATCATTAGGCCAAGTGATTGACCCCATACATGTTTTATGTGAAAGGGAAGATTTAATTCTCTAGCCCAACCATTAGGTATGACCTTACATAGATTTGGACCCGACATACTTTGCATATATCATAGATGCCCCTATAGAGCCTGTATAACCTAAATAGGACCATCAATCATAACATACAACTTGTTTCTAGAGTCAATATCAGCTCCCAAGTGATCGTCATATGAAAATGGAGTTGAGAGGGTTCAAGAGATTATGTAATAGATTACCAACCTACAACCTCAACCACAAAGCCATTAGATGGTATAGTCATCGAGTTACACTCCTAAAGTAGTTTACTAGTGATAGGTTTATGGTGTGCTTGATTGAGTGTGTGTTGTAATAAACCATTATTGTTTGTGAGCTGAGTCAACCTTTCACCCAAACCTATACATAGTTATATCATCATATTGTATATCCTTATCTATATCATATTTCCTTGTACATTCTAGCCTTACCCCACCTTGTACATTCTTAAAAATCTTGTAAATCCTTATCTACTTTACCTATCATCATGCATTTCATCATATCTTGTACATCCTTAATCTTTTTTTCCCTCTTAGACATATTCTAATCCAATTTTACCTTGAGTTAATACTATTGATATATCACCTTATCTTTATCTAAGTTATGTCATCTTATATATTATTAGTCCCCTTCATCATTATCTCATATTACATTCTTAATCATTCTTATATCTTTTAAATCCTTATCAATTTAGCCTTACCTAGCCTAGACAAATCCCATCTTACTTTATCTTGCCTCTTTATCATAAAACACATCTATTTGCTTTTTAGGTCACACACTTGTCGAAATCATATTCACCATACCCCTAATCATCATTGCATCACCACACTTATATACTTGTCCCAATATTAATCTCATCATCCTTGATTCCTCTATTTATTCCCATCACATAATATTATATCCCATGCCATATTGAGTAAATCATTCTAAGGCTTTAGCTAGTCCTTTTATCATCCTATTACTGTAGTCTACCATCATTTTTCTATCACCCATAATTTTTTCAAATTTCATACTCACTCAATACTCTGTTAACAACCTATCACTTTATTGGTTTCAATCTAGCATCCAATCATCTTCAATCCAATCATCTCTAATCTAGTCATCTTGCCTGCTCATAACTATCACTCATCCAATCATCATTTTTCTAGTTTGAATCTAGGCACTAGTCGAATCCCCATATTTTGATAGCTTGAAAATTAGACATTATTGATAGATCATTAGCACATATCATATTATCAATTTGAAATCTGATCCTAGTCTTAATCCATTTAGTCTATCTCATCCTCATCATCACCTGTCATACTAGCTCAGTCATTTAGACTTACTTTATCCAAGGATCATATTTTTACCCAAGCCCTACTCTACCTTCACATCAGCCCCATTTTATCTACCTTTCATGCATCACCTATTTATCATCTACTCACATGGATTTGGACCTAGTTCTTATAAAGCAATACCTATTTGCCAATAAGGATGATATCTTTTTGTGGGCCCAAGAAATGGGTGTTGCCTACCTTGAGATGTTGATCCCTTAAAGCCTAAAGTAACATCCCCTATCCTTCCACCTATCCTAGATGCTATCTTACTATGGTCAGCCTAATTGTCCATAATCACAACTATAGTTGTAACATCCCTTAATATACAAGTGATGAGGTCACCCTATTTTATGAGTATATCTTTAACAACAAGGATAAGTGCCTTTTAAATTTATTGGAGATGGGTTCCAGGCATCCCAATGGTTTTAAACCTCCACACCTAAGGTCACCTACCAAAAAAGTACCTCACAACCCTTATCCACATCCAATTCTCATGATAACCGATCCCATTCAAATCCCCTATCTGCTAGTCCTAGTCTTATTCATGACCTTCCTAGTCAGTATACTAATAAAGAGATTACCTTATTTAATCCATATATTATTTCTAACAAGGATGAAATCCTCTTTTTACTCTTATAAATGGGTGCCAAACTTTCCATAGGCCTCCACCCCACTCTTCTAATCTTACCTCCAGCTCAATCCCATCTACATTCGAATCCTCTATTTACTAGTTATAGTCAATCACAAATCCCCCATCCTACTTGAAAATGGAAGCCTATCTTATCAACCTCATCTAATTCACATTCATCTCTTAAACATTCTCACACCCCCCATCTCTTAATATCATGACATCACCATCACATTCTTCTACTCATAAGTTCAAAACTTCCATATCTAACACTATAGACAAGCAATATACCCCTCTCCCAATATCTATAGAAGCCTTATTTTGGAAACTGGAGTCCATAGGCATGATTGTATACTAAAAAATAAGACATCTAGATTTATCCAAATGTATGACCTCATGGTATCGAGCATAAATTTTTTGTCTGTACCATAAAGTCCCTAGACATTCTATTAATAGATGTATCCCTTTTAGAGATTAGTCCAAAATTTAACTAATAATGATGACATTGAAATTGAGGGTGGATCTAATACATTTTCACCTAGGAGTGTGCAAAAAGGGGTATTCTAAGAGGTAATTTTTAACAACGATCAAGCTTCTTCCTTCCTCAAAGAAGGTCATGACCCTAATCCTTATCATACTATAACCATCCATATATCCTATTCACATCAAATCCCCCATTTTATCAAATCCATTAAGCCTAAAACATCCATTCACAAACCCAAGGGGAAGAAGGAACTTGTGGAAAATAATATGGATATTATTAAAAAATCATCTATTAGCATAATCACCTCATCAACATCCCTATCAAAGTTAGCATCATAAGGGTCATCTAAATCAGGATCATATCCAACATCAACATATAAATCAAATTCCACATCATAATCATCATCCCTTATAGATAATGAAAGTCATGCCAAAACCTATCTCTTTGAGGACGTCTCTAATTCGAATGTTGACCAGTCAAAAGGAATGACTCTTGATATGCCCTAGGATGATGAAATAATAACACAATTATTAGATGCTTTTGTTATATATGAATCAAATTTAGATGATTTTTCTATATATAGTATTAGTGATCCTTTTGAAATTCCTGAGGACACTTTTTCTAACATTGAGGTTGGGTCTCCTGGTAGATTTTATGAGGACTATGCTATTCATTATTATGATAATCCACCCCTTTGCTCACATATCCCTAACCACCCACCTCCTATAAACAATCCCTCCATCCCACTTCCCAAATGGGACAAATAGGAACACACATCATTGGATTCCCCTCAACATGTAATCATGTGTGCTGAATCTACAAGAATCGAATCCAAGCCAAATAATCAACTTAGCTATGATCCAAAAATACTCAATCAAAGTCAAGAAGAGATTCATAATAAACCAAGTCAAAATTATGATTCCCTAGTAAAAATATCTTTGAAGTGTTAGAAGATAATCCCAATCAAAATAATCCTCCCCCAAGTCTAAAGTCAAATACCCATAAAGAAGCTTGGTCATAGGCACCAAGGGCCAATAAAAATCCAAGTCAAATATCAGCAAGTCAAAAATATTTCACTAGTAATAACAATCTGGATGATAATCCTCCTAATATTTAGATCAAAGAGCAAATAAGTTATAAAGTCTTGGGTCCCTTAACCTCAACAAAAATGTCCCCTCCATCATATCCAATAGTGTAGGCAATTGTTGAACCCCATTTTTAATCTCCTTCTAGTCACATTGTTCATCATCATCCACATCCTCTACCTCACTATCAAAACCATCCAATTCTATCCTTGCCACACATTACTTTCTTGGGCAACATCATCTCTCATAGGGGTTACAAAGACACTTGGACTAGATGTCTATAGAAGTCTAAATCAATATTCAATAAAGTACACTAGGACATTAATATATCTAGTGGTGATAACATGATTCTAGCATCACATATTTCTAAAACAAGTGTTGGTTGAGGATCACAAAAGTGTTAGCATTCCTATATATTACACCCATATCCAATAAATTGAGATGCTAAAATTCACAAGAAAAACATTCATCAAATGGTGAAAACCAACCTTCTTACACCTTGGGCAAGTACCATGATGAAAACTAGTTTCTAACATCATGGTAAAATGATCTATTATTCACATTGTACTTTAACACTCAGGGGTAAAATCTATCCCTTGTCAATCCCATCCATATGATCTTTATCTATATTATCCCTTTGTCTATTATTCCTACCCATCATCTGCCATCATATATTTCATCCTATTATGGCTATATGTTCTTCTAGTCTTGACCTTTTTAAGGACATGGAAGATGTTATGGGAAATGTTCTATAATAATCTTGGCATATCCTCCACTTGACACTCAGGCAACTAGATATGTGGTTACCCCACGATGTGGTTATTGTCAATCCATAGTCCATTCTTATTTTATCCTTGTCCCCTTTTTAGCATCACCCTCATCCTTTTATCATCCCATCCATTATTATATCCATTCTTATCCTAGTTTCTAGACTCGATCTTCCCTTTACTAGTACACCCCTTTTTATAGTGTACATACATATTCTCAAAAGACTTTAAACTTGAAATATTCTAGAAAACCTAAAAATCATAAAACTAAAAAAGCCAAAAATATTCCAAGATGTATTATCTTATGCCCATTCCCCCATTTGCATCCATATCCATGTCTTTAGCCTCTCATTTTCATAACCAAATCATAACCATCCATCTTACTATTATCTTTCATCCCCTATTTCAAACTGAGGAAAATATAGCCCATATTAAGCTAGCATTGACCTAGTCTCCATTTAGCCTAATAAGTCCTATATCTCTCATCTAAGATCACAATGTGGTGAAATCCCCAAGTCATCTAGTCCCTATGTTTAAGTTGACATTTACTCCAACATACCCTATTCATAATCACCATTCCCTGTTAATCCTAATCCAAGTCAATAGTCTACTCCAAGTCCATACCTTGTCCAAATTCCTATCCTTAATCCACATTCACATCATGACCATCATGACCAACTTAGTCCAACTCATCACCTGATCAATCACCCCATCAACTCTCATAAGGATAATTAGACAAGACACAATGACAATGCATGTAGATACTTGTGTGTGTTACTTATTTGTTCTTTGTTGTTTGAATTATTTGCATGTATTTTATCATGTATATATCTACATATGTTTACTTGTCTCATTTTGTTCTTCTTATTAATCTTATAATTAGTCTTGTACCATGTCTCTTTTTATCTATTAGGCAATGAACAAGGATGTTATGATGACATTAAAAGTTACAATGATGATTTTAGGTGCCATCGAAGATGCAAAGTTCACTCTTTTCCCCTTTTATAATCATGCACTTTGGCACAATATCCTTTTGGTTATACTTATATATCAAAGGGCATATTTCCTAGTGCTATACTTAAATCTGATAGCTTATATTGATGGTTTACACTCATCATTTCTCCTATCCTCTATCATCTACCTAATCAACTAATCAGTCTTTATCCAATCATTTATTTGATCATCCATGTCATAAAATCTAACATCTCATATTAAATCATCACTCCTAATCCTTTTATCTTCATGTCTAACATCTAAGTCACATCCTCTATCTAACAACATGTTTAACATCCACCATACTCCTCCTCCTCTAGTCTATCTAGTCATCTAACATCTCGAGTCAGAACTACATCAATGTGAGATATTTTTAGATTATGTAGGAAACACTTGGCCACTTTTTAGTGCCCAAAGATAGCTCAACCACTAATTATTACCCTTCATCCTTTGATCACTCAGTCATATTATTTCTCCTCTCTTATCCCCTTCATTGTATGAATTAACTTTATCTTTGAGTTACAATCATCATTAATTTTGTCAATTCAATAACTTATTTTATCCTGATGCTCTTCCATACATGTGTCCTTGCTTGGGATATATCGACAAATTATGGCCTTCTCTATTAGTCATCTTGGTTTATAGCTCTCCCTAGCATGTGTCCTTACCTGGGATATGTCTAAAATTTATGAACTTTTATCTTATCATCATCATGTTACAATTGATTCCCCTTGGGATGTGTCGACAACCATGACCCTATCATTTCCACTCCCTATGCATATATTTTTTCTAGGGGCATAAACAATTTGTAGCTCATTTCTCATGTTGATTTCATCTTCTTCATCATCAATCCACCATATAGCATCCTAACCCCTTATCTCTTCATCGCATCCTACCCCTCATTTCCTCTTTTGAGTGGTTATCTATCCCATTCTTCTCTTCATGTCCCCTCAAGGGGGCATCATATCCACTAACATAATTTACTAACATTAATCCATGTGTGACTTTCTTATTTGAAATACCATTACTCCTACTTCATCATTTGCAATTCCCTTTAAAAGAGGGGCAAAATGTATACACATAAATCTGCTTACCCTAACTATTCCACTAATCCCACTATTTATCTTAATTAATCTTATAACCATTGTCCTAATATAAATAATTAAATATCATTTCCCATCATCTATTTCCTACTTCATACTAACTTTATTCCTACCCCAAAATTATTTTAATCCTTCTTCTAATATGTCATTTATCATCTAATTTTATCCTAACCCCACTTATCCATTATATTGGAATTTAAAATTTCAATCCCACCTACCCTAGCCTATTCCTAGGATTTTATACATCCCTAGTCCCTAATCACCCACATAATCACCTCCCTAAACCCATAAACTAATGCCTATTAACTCCTAGTCAAATATATAAGCCTATAAAATCTAGAGCCTTCTCTAACTTCTATATTCCTTTAAAACTAGAGGGTTATAATGAATTTATAATTCATTTTAATCCTCCCCCATCACCCTATAAATAACCAAGCATGGAGATTGTTTGAGATAATTGGAATACATATACCATCTCTCTTAAGCCTTCATACTCTAATGCATCCATGCCATCCTTGCATATAAGAAGTCATTAACCCATCCATGCTCATTTGAAATCTTAAAGCCACCATTATCAAGCAATCCAATAAGCAAGTCAAGAAATCCTTGGAAAATCCATTTAAATATCTTGGAGGGAAGAAAAGAGAAGCAAGATGATGGTAAAGATCCTCTTATAATTTTGATTGCTTCTATATTCTCTCCCTTTGATGATTTTGTAAGTTTTGGGTTAAGCGACTATATTTAGTATATTGAATCCATAGCTCAAATTTACAAGCATATACTTACAATGTGAATCTAATTCTAGGACCTTTTCTAATAATATTATACCTTCCAAAAACTATAAATTTATGCCCTCTACCTTAAGAATCCAACACGAAGCTCAATTAAACCAAAAGAATAAACATTTGAAATTGTTTTAGCTTTAGGTTTTTTATATGGTGGAGAAATCGCTAGTTACTGTAGATGGAATTTACGAAACCACTAGGGAAATTTTGTAATTTTCAAGGTGGTTTAATGTCTATCACTTGAAATAACTAGTGGTTTCAAAAATACCCCTAATAAATGCATAACCACCACTTGCATATAATGGCAGTTCCACTATATATAACAAACCCCTTAATTTCACAAGTAGAAAAACATAAAATTGACCACTATGAAGATGTCTAGTTCATGTCCACACCGACTCTACCATTATAACATAGATGATATGATTTTTTCATATATGAAGTGTCTTACAAGCATGGATTACATAGGGTATAATGGAAACATATGATATACATGAGTAGTTCATTAAGATGTGTTTTCTTTAAAGACATATTTGATGGTTACATGTGAACCGTTGATTCAATCATGTGTAGATTATAAAACTCATTGAATATGTCCTCTTTGATTTTGTGGGTCCTTCTACCTTATCTTGATTTCATTCATCTTTGATTTTTATTATTGCATTCTTCCATGGTTGGAAATTATGTGTGTCATATACTAGAGATCACTATACGTGTAAAGTATCATTCAAGGGTTGAACAAACCTTCTCCATTTTTCAAGTTAGGGCCTTTATTTATCATATAATTTTTACACTTGTGAGGAACTAGAACCTTGATACTTCAACATTCTTCAAGTCATTCTGACATTTTCAAGTTACTATTTTTAGAACATGTACGGCTAATAATTTACGATTTATATTGTATTTATAAAATAACCCTTTATGTCAGATATGTAACTAAATATACATTATATTTCTTTCCATAGTGTTCATTTCAGTTTAAAAAGTATCATATTATTTATTGTATAAATTGATAATATTCATGTTCAAGTTACACCTTTAATATGAAATTGGAGAATGTTTAAATATATTCTAAGATATGTTAGGGTTTCATGTAATTGTGATAATTTTCTATGTTTATGTCTTTCTCCCCTTGCTAATGATAAAATATCCCTTGTGCCTTATGTAGACATGTCTTGTTCCAATATAGATACTCCCTAATGTATGATGACTTATTATGAGGTGAACCATACAATACAAAGGGGGGATAAGGAAAATAATCCAATATTCCTACTAAATATCATCAATCTCAAGGTGGTATTCAACATTTTTGGGTGATATTCAACCATCTCACTTTGGTTCTATTGATAAATATCTAAGAGAATGTGAGAACGAAATAAATTTTAAGCATGATTAGGCTTCTTCATAAGATTTTATTGATCAAAATTTACCCTTGCACAATCAAGTTACAATAAAAAAATATAGGGATCAAAAGATTACTTGTTGATAATGGTTCATGATTGAAAATTTATAGTAAATCATTTATTTTACAATTAGGCATTGGAAAATAAGCCCACAATGGCATAACTAGTATTAGTCTCCTAGGAAATGGGGTTGCCTTTTGATTACCATTTCACTCATTATTAACCTTGATAAGTTGTATAATTAGTTATTGTGGAATAAACTTCTTATGTTTTAGTGGATGCTCATAATGAATCCCTAAATCCATGATTATGCTATTGGAATGAATATACTTGAGACATTTATAAAATGTGGAGGGCACTATGTAGAGATTATAAATCCAAGGTAGTCATAATAATAAATCAAATACTTATATGTAATATAATTGAAAATGTTGTAATCAGATGTGCTAGACCAGCTTATAAAGGCAAATTGATCTCACCTAAAACCTCTTGTGATTTCCCATCGAATGCTTTGACCATCTTGGTTGATTGATATTATCATCATTTACATATCTAAAATGTGTGAGTAATGTCATGGTAAATACATAATCACTAGAACCATTATCAAATATAACACTATGTATATAGGGTTTTTTTAGTGGTGAATCTTTGTTAATATATAAATATTCCATTTTTTGAAGTTGACATTTGACAATTTTTATGGAGTGGTTGACAAGGTGGGATCGCCTAAATTTTTTAGGTCAAAGTTAATTTTGAGGATAGATTCACCTACTTTTGAATATAAATTTCCTCCTATAAAATTAATTTACTGGTACATCAAAAGCCAATCCAAAGGATTTCACCACATATTATTTGGTGACTTTAAGATTTTTTTTGGTGGTTTGCATTTCAATTCTCAGGAGGGCTTCAAGAATCAATAGTTCAAACTCTAGATCAAGGTGGGAAATATTATTTTACAATATAATGTTTTAGTATTTTTAAACTATTATTCCATTTATTGATCTTGAAGTGCCATCACGATAATTCAACATGAGGGCAGTTTACATCCTAAAAGTGCAGGCACCCAATGGTAGCCTATGGGCACTTGACTATAGTCTGTAATTACCCATGGCTCAGCTCACATCTTATCATCATCCAACCATAGGTCATAGGTTGTGGGTAGATGCCAATAGACTACCAACAACCACTTATAGATTATGATTAGATGGTAGTAGTCTATATGCGACAATTGAAGTTTACCCATAGTTTGTATGTGACCATAAATAGTTTATGGGTAATTTCCAAAGTTTGTAAGCATGTGTCTATAGACTATAGATGTCCACCAATAGTCTTTATGTGACCGTCAATATTTTATGGGTTACCAGCTGTAGAATACTGATGATCACCCATAGACTGTTGGTGGATGTTTGCAATCTATTGGTGGGTGCTAGAACTAGTAGGCTATAGGTGGTCGCCAGTAACCTATGGGTGGACCATGATAGATTATGTGTAAATGAGGTTATTTTTTAAGCTTTCACCATCATTTTTTATTCTTGTCATGGTTACTTGTTCATTGGTCAAGCATCTTTATTTATTATCAATCATCTTTATTTTGTTGTTAATCATCTTTCATCCATGGCTCTGCAGGATAGATAATATGGCATCTACTACAAACATTAAGGCCTTTGAGAAATTAAAAAAACAAAATAACTTATTATCTTACTTTAGCTAGACACTAGATATAGGTACTATATTTTCATTTAACTAGTGTTTTTTATTCATTGGCTTGTGTTAAAATCAAATAATAATTAAAATGTCTTAAACCATTTTGTGTTCAAAACCCACTAATTACTCTTTTGAAGAATTATTTCCACATCAAGACATACCTGGGAATAACTTTAAAATTCCAAACATAGGTACTAACTCATAGAATACCATTTTTAATTAAATATTCTTTTCAAGATTCAATAATAATGATAAGGCCTAAAATAATATTGGATGCAGAATCCATCAACAAACGTATCGGACATCAACATATCCTTGAATTGGAAAGACTTGTGAATGAAATTCCAATTATAGGTAGTATATTATAAATATTATTTGATTTAATTTTTTTGATTTATTTTTACTTTAGTATTGATGTTTATTAAAAAGTAATGTCACACAAATTTTTTGCATGTAAAATTCAATGATAAAAATATTGAATACTTGTATAACAATTTTGAATATATAGATCCCAGAAAGAAGCCACTTAGAAAGAAATACCCCTTATCCCACTAAATTCAAGCAAAGAAAGATATCACATCATAACTAGTGGTGTCGATGATGAGTTCACAATACCAAATGAGAGATATGCTCACCCAACACAATCTTTAGATGAGACTACTATGCAACCAAAACAATCTTTAGTTGAAAAAGACACAAATAAAGTCAAAGAAATAGCCACTATCTCATTGAATTCAAGGAAATAGAGATATCACATCATAAGTAGTGGTGTTGATGATGAGTTCCCAATAAAAAATAAGAGATCTACTCACCCAACACAATCTTTAGATGAAACTGCTACATAGCAAAAATAATTTCTAGTTGAAAAAGGCACAACAAAAACTATGCAGAAGAAAAATATATGAACAATTAGAAGGTCATTTCAATATGAGTGGGCATCTAATTACCCATTTATTGAACTTGTACAGTCAAAAAATAGTACTGACACACCAACATAATACAAATACACAATATGTAGTTGAAACTTGCTAAGGACCACAAAATGCAAATTAAGTTGGACACAATTGAAAAATATTGTGGCAAAATATATGAGTCTGTAAAAGACAAAGATGGAAAAATAAAATAAAATAGTGAGATAGAAAAATGAAGAAGAGTGCATGTATCAATGTTACATAACAGAGTATCAAAAACATCAAAAACATCAATGAGAATTGAAAAATATTGTGGCAAAATATATGAGTCAGTAAAAGACAAAGATGGAAAAATAAAATAAAATAGTGAGATGGAAAAATGAAGAAGAGTGCATGTATCAATGTTACATAACAGAGTATTAGAAACATAAAAAACATCAATGAGACCTCATTGAGAAAGGAGGAATAATTAAAACTCAATTCAAAAAAGTTGCTCAGTCTAATTTGCTTGCCAAAAATATATAATTTTCAACTCTATATCACATTCTGAAAAAAGGAAGATGAATCTCTGATTTTTTAGATTACAAAATTTTATTTTAGTAGATTGGAATGCACAACATTCCACACTCACATTGGTTTGATACCAGTGCTTGGGAGATGACAAAATGCCTCATAATGATTGAAAAGGAGGATTTGAAAGAAAAAATAAAATTAGCAAGCTTCATTTCACTGTCCATTCATGAGGTAACAATGGTTGACAACACACCATGGGTATGCATGCATGTATATAAATTTCATAATCATTCAACACAACCTCACATTTTATCTATACATAAAATGACTAAAAATTGTAATGTTAACAACCTTTGAAATTTTTTTATTTTTAATTTGATGGATATTGCTGGGATGAGTTACCATGATATAGGTACTAAGTTGGTATGTGTTGGTGCAGATGGTGGATCAGTAATGTAGGGGAATAAAAAAGGTTTATGTGTTCACCTACAAATATCAGTTGCCCTATATATGAATCTAATCCATTTCATATCATATAAAATGAAACTTGCTTACAAAATTGTAAGCACATTAAAAAATGTCACAAAAGTGGAGGAGCTAAGTCTATTATTTACATGCGTACATGTCATACAGTCCAAAAAGATTTTTAGAGTTTCAAAAATTTATGATTGGAGTGACTAATGGAAAATACTATTAAAAGATGTAGATACTAGATGGATATCAATGTATGAGCTTGCATGTAGAATATTTGAAGAATATCAATCATTAACTTGTTTTATGTTCAAGTATAGGAGGGAGGTTGACAAGGCAAAATATTTATTGAACCAGTTGACAGATTTTGAAACTTTGTTAACATTATGTGGTATTCTACCCATGTTGAAATAAATGCATTGTTTGACAAAATGTGCACAAGATGGATCAATATATTGTGGACTTCATAAAGTCGAGGAAGCATGTTTTATTATCACTTGATACATTATACTACTCGAATAAAAGTTTTAAGGGACAAATATTTGAGAGTTGGGAAAGTTTAACAAATCTAAAGGACCATCAAAACTATTTGAAATTCAATATTCATGATCATCTTTGTATTTATATTAATGGAAAGGAGATACCATTACACACTCTTTAAAGATGAACTAATGTAGTTGGATCAGAATTTGAAGTACTTGTAATAAGGGTTCTATACGATAATGTCATATGTGACATGTGAATGAAATTGAAAGACATTTCAAAAAGCTTAGCTGCTAAAATTCAAGATCATTTTCAAAGAGATGACTTGCTTGAAACCATGGGCGTGGTGAATCCTACATTTTAGAGTAGTGTAGATTGTCAAGAATAAACAAGTAATTTATATATCAAATATGTGAGTACTCTCATCAAACATTTTAGTAAGTCTATGGAAATCAATGGAGAGGAAGTTAAGGGTATTTTGCAAAATAATTTACTGAAGAACCGATCAATGCTTTTTGGACTTACAAAGGTTGAAAAATAATTATTATTAACTAAACTAATACAATGGTTGAAAAATAATAATTATTAACTAAACTAATAGAAATAGGTTCTATTACCAAGCTATGGAAGAAACTGTATCAAAACAATGTTCCTTAGAAAGAAATCAACAAATATTTTTATGTATATGAATTGTGTCAAATAATGATTTTGGGTTCAGTGGAAGATGAAAGTGTATTCAATGCAATATCTTTTGTTAAATCAAAGCTTCAGAATAATTTGGATAGAAATATTGAGATATGTTTAAGGTTGTATATTTAAGGTGATGAAGTTGATATGTTTCTATATGATACAGAAATTTCAATTTGGAGAAACCTAACTGAAAGAAGAGATGTAACAAATACAACTACCAAAGAAGATAGTGAAACTATAAATGCCAGTGAGACAGGCCATACAAATGTTAGCGACGAAGTGTGGGTTACCGGAGGGTTGTTTGAAATACCTAAGTGTTATTTTATAAAATTATAATATGTAGATGCAAACTACTGAACAATATTTGTGAAATACTTGATTTATTAAATTTGAGTTAAGTTATTTATGAAATGCTTAATTGATATGATCTTATCTTCAGTTTTCTACAATAGTATTTATAGCATTTTTTTACCTTGCTATATGCGAAAAATAGTACATAATCAACATTCTATTTTTTTTCTAATTATTTGACATTTAAAAAAATAAAATATACATTGTTTAATGAAATTAAATGGTAAACAATATTTTAATAGCTTTGAAACCAAATTTACTATAAATTAAAGAAATTAAACATTACATCAAAGTATTACACATTGCAGGTTATAACCTGATATGAGTAAGGAATCCATAATTACAAAATATATTGTAATATTATAAAACATAAGTTTCCAATAATTACAAAACATAAGCATAAAACAACTTGAGGCTTTGAGCTCAAACCTCAATTTGTATTCAGTAAACAACAATATGGAAGAAATTTCAAAACAACATTAAACTTACTCTCATTATCACTATGGATCAATTTGTTCTTAAACTATTTGTTCACTAGTACAAGTAGTGGCTATGATATTATTGCCTATGAGGATCATGATCCTATAATCTTGGAGATCTTTCAATGTAGAATTTATATTTTCAAGATTTGCCCATTCTTATGCAACAACATCTCCTACTGAAAGTAATGATAGGTCTGCTTCAACTTCATTTTTAAACAAAACATCAGGATCCAAGCCATTTTATCGAATTATTTTTCTCAATGTATTATTTTGCTTATTCAATAAAACAAGTTTCTTCTTGAAAAAAATTACCACATAAATAATTTTGCATGCATTCTTTAGATGCATGTCAAGGACAACAACTTGGTTCTTTAGATTGATATATTTTGACTGCAAATGATTAAAAAAAATTAGTTAGTTAAATATTTTAAAATGAATTTTAATTAAAAAACCATCACTAAACTTACCCTATATTTTTCTTTTTTTGCATTCACAAGATTCAATATGCTTTTGTTTTGTGCCCATTTTTTATAGCATGCTTGGGATTCTACATTCAAGTTATCAAGCCTATTTAAAAATATATAAAGAACATCATCATTGAATCTATTATTCATGACAACACTTCCTAAAACTACTTGGTTGAATAAAACATCAATTTTTTTGGCTCATGCTCACTGTTACGTATAATTGATTTCATTGACTATGATTACAGAAACACTTCTTTATTTCCTGAATTAATAATTTTGCCTGACGCTCCCAAGTTCTCAATTCATCAAGGTTTGGAATAATAAAATCATTAACATAAGCTTTAGTATTTTCTACCAATAAATTATAAACAAGAAATAAAGTAATTTGGTCATCTATTTGAGGAATCTCCTACACAAGACTATCTTCAGTGCAACTAGGTGGAGAATTGGGCATATGAGGTCATTGTAAATGTTCTATGGGCTGATATCCATGTATGATATCATGAGGGTTGAAACAATCCATGGGAATGCCACTGTCAATGCCTAAATACTCATAATATAAATCAATATTACAAAGAACTAAAGTCTCCATCACATTGGAAGACCACCAATTAAAAAGTTTGAAAAATTGAATATTGGGACCTAAAATATACAACCACTCTGAGTTGGGATAAAATGACATTTCCCAATACCAGTAGTTAAAGGGCCATGATGGGGTGGCAACAGTGGTCAAATTTTTTTCCTTGGAAAAGCATGAGCTGTAAATGGAAATTAAAATCAATTAAATGACCAATTAATTTTTTTAAATATAATATTAGTATTTAAGAAAAAATATATCTATTTAATGCACCTTGCTATTTTGTTGCTATTATTATAGCTATTGTTGTTGTTGTTGCTGCTATTACTATTACTATTGAGAAACTCTTGAAGCTCTACTAGACCTAGCTGGTGTTTGCAATATAGATTGCAAAGACTTTGATATATATATATATATATATATATATATATATATATATATATATATATATATATATATAATAAGGTTAAATATTACAATGATAAAAGAGTATTCAATCAAAGCAAAGCTAGTTTATGAAGGTATATCGGTAACATGAGTAGAGGGCTATACCAGAGGTGTAATTGAAATCTACATTCACTTTCTTCTTATCAATTACTCTTCAAGCATCTATAGAATTGATTATGCATCCTCCTCCATCTCTGTTTTTGTTGAGGCCTCAAGAGGTTGATGTCCCTTTCTTAGTGCATTTCTTCTGGCAATCATTTCATATATTTTTTTCTACAAGAAAAATATATTTTATTTAAAAAGAAATAGATTGATATTTATGTAATTATTTGAAATAGATATAAGACAAAGCTCAAATAGTCAAACAAATACTCAAAGTAACCTCTTGTGCTTCAAGGAAAAGTGCATTAACAAACATTATGGGATTGAGAGTAGAAGGAATAGAGGATGATTGCAAATCCAAAATTACTTTGTAGTATAATACAATAATATAATTACAATAAGAAAACTAAGTATGTTCATTGCATAGAGCATAGTTCAAATCATCTTTGATTCTATCAAAAATAAAATTGTACCAATCCAATGATTGAGTGCCCAAAGTATGAAGAATATAAACTAAAGCCCAGAACGTTATATCAGATGGTCTACCCTATAAAATAATTCTTGTTTGGAAAATTTTAAGCATTCACAATAGGAAAGGGTTTTTAACACATTAAATTTTTAGTCCCCTTTTACCTCAACATTAAGGATCTGTAAAAAAAATTAATAAGTTAAAACAATAGAAGTAAAACTATTCAAAAATTAGCAATTATAAATTTTACAATACGTACCATCCACTTGGAGTAAGTAATGGGAGTCTAAATACTTTTTTTCATCATCATTTAGTAAGGCCTTTGTGGTGACCAGGTCCCCATCCTTGTAAGGTAGACCTGTCAGTCTCTCAATATCCTTTGGATAGATTCCATATGAAACATTGTGAGAGCCCAAGATGATGTGAAACATGGAGGAAGAAGCATCGAAGCTTTGGAAGAGAACATTTAACAAAGGAATATATTTATCATATTGGGGCATGTAGATAATGTCATTGAACTTGAAAGGCTCCACCCAATCATTGTATGTGTCTTGTTATTGTAAAAGTCTTTGGATGATAATGCACATCAAATTTCATAGAGTGAGTTTGGGGCTTCTGGTTACCATTGTGCCAATGCTAGAAGAGGTCTAAGAAATGGAAGCCATGGAGTAAAAAAGGGTTTTAGAATTTGAGGAAAAGAGGAAATTTCTTAAAAATGGGAGAAGAGGCTAAAATGGCAAAATGTGCAAAATGAGGTGCGTTTCAAATATTTATAGGCCTTCAGGTCAAAAAGTGTGACCACCCATGTGATGTAGGCATTCACTAAAGACACCTAAATTACATCCAATAGGTCCACATCAACATTGGTCAAAGGCCTTCATCTACATAGACATCCATCTATATAGGTACTCACATGTAATGCATAAGTATTTGCCTAGTCTACATAAGCATCCATCTAGTTCACATAAGCATCCATCTGGTTCCCAAAAGGATCTATCTAGTACATATAGGCATATATCTAGTTCACATATGCATCTATCTAGTTAACATAGGTGTTTTTCTGGTTCATATAGGCATTCACCTAGTTTGGACAGGTGTTTGTTAGGTACACACAAGCATTCATCTAGTCTACATAGTCATTCATTTGGTCTGTGTAGGTGATCATCTACTATTCTCTAGTACCACCTGTAATGCATAGGCATCCATATACATTGAGTAAATTCACCCACCTGTATAGGCATTCACCTATATAGGTGCTCATCTATAATTATTTTGGTGTGAATATATTTTTATGTAGGTGTTCATCATCCATATGGAACAATGTGCACCTATGCACTACTACCATTGACCAATATTTCTCAAGAAAATATGTTTTTTGGCATTTATCTATGGTTGTAGGCTTTGTGTGATTCATCGCCTAGCATCACATGTTTCACCTTTGTAATGATATGACTTCCAACATAATTTGCCACCATTGTGAATCAGATTTGCCTCAAGACCTCCATGGATTTTTATATAGGGCCTGTATGTATAGGATAATGTTTAATATTTACTTTAATAAATGACAAGATCATATTTGAGTAATTATCCACAATTTTATTATCATCAAATATAATAGAAGACCTTTGAACCATAGGAGGTATCTCACATGTAAGTGTGCTAATAATCCCATCTAATGGGTTCCCATAATGTGGTGGATGAGGATGTGCATTATATGCCATTTTCACTTTTGGTACTTCCTTGGAATGATCTTGTAATGCATTTTTGAATATATTATGGTTTTTATGGTCATCGGGTTGTGATCCTGGAAATCGTTAAGTGTGATATTTTCACTACAAATGAGGTCTTGTATCTTGTGATGAAACTTGTAACATCTCTTTGTAGAATTCCCAACACATTGGTGATAATCACAATAAGCATTTGTATTATATACTTTTGGAAGAGGTCAAATCGTATCAACCTCTAAGGGAGGAGGGAGAGATATAAGGTGACACTCCACAAAATTCTTAAGGAGCAAAGTTATAAACTCAATTATTCATGGAAATTTTCTCATAGGTGCATTGGATAAGATGAGCCAATTAGGTTGTTTTGAAACCATATTTACCATTATTTTTGCTTCATTTTAATCCTCTATGGGTTTAACCTTATAGTTTTGTTTGATATGAAACTTGGTAGTGGACATAGTTGGTGTGTTTGTTACATACTTAAGATTATTCAATGTAATAAGTTTCATTTCTTAATCTCAGATAATATGGCATAAGTCATCAAAATATTTAAACTTCTTGAAGATAATAGAATCATGTAGTGGGGAAAATAAAATTTACTTAGATATATCATTAATCTCTTTATTTGTCATTGGATTTGTCATTTTGACCAACATTGTCTTGTACCTTAAAATCTTTTCATTTATGGGATCATTGGTTCCTTTATTGATTTTTATAATTTGTGCATGAAATTGATCCACTAGAGGTTTTAATGATTTCACTAATCATACTGGTAGATCTTCAAATCATCTCAAATCATAGTCTTTTAGGCTTCTTATAAATAATTTGGTCAAAATTATTGGAAGCATAATTAAGACATGCTGCATAGAAAGATTAGAGATGTTGCTTAGGGTCACTCTTATCATCATAAAGTGTGAACTTAGGTGATAAAAAATTGGTTGGAAAAGGGTGCAAAGATATATCAATTACAAGAGGATTATGAAATATTTTTTAACCCTAAATTTATAAGTTGGGGTATAGGGTTAAAAATATAAAAGTATTTCTAACACGAGTGATAAACTAATCTATAATAACATAATTAATAGAAAACTCATATACAAATTATTATAAATTTATATAATTGAGATTAATAAAAATAATAAAGTACAACTATTAAAAGATATTTCAATAAATAAGAAACATTGGTACTTAGTTGGTGTAATATGCACAGGTAGATCTAGATTGGTAATAGGTGTAAAACAAGCACTAGTAGGATCAATATTTAGTATTAGTTGTTAAATTTTTGAAATTAAATTTTTATGGTCATGTACAGTACCATCATATCTAGAAACTACTGGTGACACTAGTGTTTGACTATGATGTAGGTGTATAGTATGGAAGAATGACTAGATATACATGTGACCAACTTTGATGTTCTCAGTTTTATGTATAATTTCAAATCTGGGATATAGGTTATCGCTCCACATTGATTGATCAAACCCTATCTTTTCACCCTTTGAATGAGTTTTATAAAAAATGCGTTAGTGGGCACTTGGTGTTGAGCTTCTTCAAATACCCCTCAATCAATGGGTGATGCCTACATAGCCAATAGTCCAAGGAGGCCCTCAGACTTATGTAGTTCTCCCCTATATGTGGGAAAATGTGTGTACAAGGATGAAATATACTATCTAAAGATGCATGGAGTGATCTAACTTGTAATTTGACAAATATTGCTTATAGGTTGTTTTGTGAATGCTTCAAACCTGTAATATGACTTCTCTTATGCTTGATATGAAAATAGGGAAAAATAAGGTAAAATAGTTTGGTTGTGTAGTTGATTGATTTAGGTTTAGTAGGTGTTTGATTGGTATTTTCTATATGAGGAATGAAAAGGATTAGAATTTTATTTAAATCATACCTTTTAAAAATATCTCAAGATAGGTTTCAATAAGACAAATAGGTTGACCCATAGGTTTTGAATCATTTGTAATTTGGATGACTTTTATAAACTGGACACTAGATAAATATATGGAAAATACCATTGATGGTAGTGTCTTTTTGTGGTTGATAGTGTTCAAAAGGATAGAAAATAGGTGCGGTATGAAACTGATAGTGAATGATGTTTACCATATTTTAAGCTTTTTATATAGTAAAAGAGACCCAGTTCATCAAAATGATATGGATCAAACTAAGAGATAATCATTTAGGCACAGTTAGATGGAAAATGCGAGCCTTTGAACAATAGGGGGGTATAGAACTAAAGGGTATATACATGATTGATATTTGTTAAATGTACAAGACTGAGATGATATAGATATTCAATTTTAGTATCTACATTTAACCCCTTTAATCTAATAATGCATAATGATGAAATTACTAGGTTAAATAAAATAAATGCATACCTAGGTGTGTATAACACACCTTAATTTTGATTGAGCCCACTTTAAGTGCTTTTCTGGTGTATAACCTATAATTAAAATTATGTTAAAGTATAAATCAATGTATACAATCTAAAATTTGAAATAATTGAAATGTTTGAAAAGAAAGAGAGTAAGGAAGGAGTACACCCATGTGTCGATGCAACCATGTTGCATCTTAATGCTTTGAATTGATAAATATGATTCCTTATGAAACATTGGAGTTGGAAAAGACTCAAGCCTGAAACTTGGAGCCGTAACTAATTTAAATATGATCATCAAGAGATTTAAAAAATAATAATAAAAGGTAGCCAAAAAATATCAAGTTATATATAATTATGTGAGCTATAATATTTTACTTGGGAGATATTGGATTTATGACATTGGAGTATTCCATCTACTCTACATATATGCTTGAAGTTTATACACGAAGGAATTATTTATATATGTTACATATGCATACATCTAAAATTGGCCACCAATGGATTCATACCAGAATTTACACTGATTCTTATCAACTTTTGAATATTTAGCCTAAGAATAACTAAATGTCTCAAATTTGGCTTCTTAACATGATATTTGGCCTAGAAATCAATTAAGTGAGGCAAACACACACATCAATTAATTCAAAAATATTCAAAATGTCAAAAATCCTAAACATAATTAATTAGCATGCAAAATCAAATCAAATGCCTAAATTGAATTAACCATGAGAAATTAAATGAATTATCAAAAAGGAAATTCAAAAATCAAAGAATATCTTAGGAATTCATAATTACCTTTTTGTGAGTTGTCAAATATCCAAAATATCCCACCCATGCCTATTCATTGCTAATCATGACCATTAGACACCTTTTATCTCCATTGGGGTTAATTAATTGACAAAGGTAAAGTTTGAACCCATTCCAAGCCCCAACTACACCTGAACTCACCCTGAGTTGAGGTTAATTGCTAAACCTATAAATACAAGCCTAGACATCCTTATTTAGAGAGCTTGAACATAGTAGTGTTATAATGCAGGTTTTTGAGCAAGTTTGTATGACCATAGTGTTATAAAGCCAAAATCACAAGCCAAGCCATGAAGCTACATAAAACAAGCATGAGCTAAACCATGGTACAAAGGGGAGAAGGAGCCACACAAATCCATTTTCCAAATACTTCTTAAGCATAATCAGAGCAAGCCAAATGAAGAAATCTCTTGGAGCAATCAAGGAAGGTAAGAATGGTTGTTTTTATTAAATTTCAGTTGTGCTTTGTCAATTGGTTTTCTTCACCATGCTCCTCCCTTTGATCTAGGCAAAATAGTGTTATGGATGTCAGTTTGTTTGTTTTTATTTTGATTTGATTTAATTATGAAGCTAACATGTGATCTAACTACCCTTCTTGGATTCCTTGATCATAGCATAGACTGTGCATATTTTATATTTTACAAGATAGTTGAACTCAAAGATAACATAATGCCTCACTTGAATAAGAATCAACCAAATATAGAAGCACTTCAACAATCTATTACAATGGAACATATGACACAATTTTAAAGTACTAATTATAGTAATTACTGGGAGATAATGATAATAATGATTACCAAGATAATACCAAAGATGATAAGTTTTTCAAGCTAAGTTTTACACCAATTGGTCTTAGGGAATATAAACATGATATAAATGTATTTGATATTATAACTCTTTATATAACTCAAGTTTATGGAAGACCAACCCAAAACTACCAGTTATGGAAAAAAATCAAATGATGTTAAGGGTAAAAGTCATTTGGTAGTGTAAACACCTAATTTTGGTACATCAACCTTTTACATAATGTCTTTTTCATTTTTTAACACACTTGGTACACTCTTGTTGATTTAGTTATTTTCAAACACATTTCCACCCACATCAGAGTATATTTAGCCTTGATCCACCTTAATATCCTTAGATTCATGTCATATTTATCTATTATAAACTTCAATATCCCCATCATTCATTATCCAAGCAGGCTTTTCTCCATTTTGACTTATATAAAATTGGTGACCTATACAAAATTGGTGACCTATCGATTATGTCCCTCTTGCTTTATGGGTCCTTAATATGTTGGTATGATTTCACATGCCTTTACTTTTACTTATCACATTGTCTCATGGTTATAATTTTGGCAACATGTCTTAAAGAGCCATATATATACAAATATATTCTAATCCATTTGAAAAACAAGTAAATGTATTACCCTATTGAGAGATCCTTTCCTAAATTTGAGCCAACATTTCATGTACATATTTTCAAGTCTTGTTCCATCATCACATTGTGCCAAATGACCTAATAGTAGGAGCATATAGTCTATTATGAGAGGAGATGAAGCCCTTACTCTCACTTGGGTTGGATTACACTCATATGCTCAAGATTACTACATTTAATATGATTCCATGTGTGTATGATTTATAGTTAAAACTCCTAAATGGGTAATGTGAGTCAATTAACTTACACACACTTGTTTTTTTGCTACATTTTAGGTTTAAGTAAAGGAGCAAAAGAGAGATAACTCATTATATTTCATCTACTAATTCCACAAAGATTTTTTATAACCCTACTCACCATTAGTAAAAGAGGAAAAGAGAGACAACTCAGTAAATTTTATTTGCCAATTCCACAAATATATTTTACAACCCTACTCACCATTAGATTATGCACCTCACCAAAAATTTTAAGGCTCATAAATTGAGTAGGGTACACATTCAACGATGGTGTAGATAATCAATAGTAGAAAAGGTATAATTTGGTAGCTTGTTGATTATGTATTGTACATATTCAGTGAGTTTTTTATTTTATCCCAGTATAATTAGTAGTATAGATTTCACATAATGTATTACAAGTAACTACATAACCTAGATCCAATTATTTAATTCCACAATTCTATGCAGGTATGTTTGTTATCATCTCCCTTTGTATTTTCATTTTTTATAATTGTTTGTTCAATCATTTATAATAATTTTAGTTCATAATTGTAGCACGTTAGGGTTATGATTTAATATTTTGGACTGTATTACCTTAGATTCCTATTGTGCATCCCATTTTACCATTTCATATTAGTATATTACATCTAATGTTCTGAATTTTGTAAAACAAGTAGATGGATGATTTTTATAGTACAAATAAGCAAAGCAAAAACCCTAGTCTCATTCATAATACCCTAGAATGTTATGGATTTAGAATAAAATGTACATAAAATATGGGATATAATGGTCAGGGCCTAGGAAAAAGTGAACAAAGTATAATAATTCTTAGTCTTCCAATTGCTCATCTAATTAAGCTATAAATTGGATATAATAATGATGATTCAGAGGATAAAAAATATGATGTAATTAAAAAAATATTTTTTGATGAGGATAATAGATATTTAAGAGACTAGAATCATGGAAATATTATTAAGGAATAAATAAATCCTCTTCATTATCAATTCAAGAATTCCACAATGAATCACTCTCAAAAGATGAAAAATATTATGCATATCACTAATCATGTGTTTAGGATATATCATGGAATTAGAAATATTAATTAATCATACCACATTATATGAGATACCAATTCTTGACTATTTTATAATGAAGAATCCATAACATAAGCTTTGGTGATTGTTATGACCAAATTTTGCACCTGAGGAGAAGGTTGTTCAGACCTCTCCAAATTTGGTTAAACATGGGATTACCCCTAGACCTATGGGCTATCTATGATAGGGGTAAAACTCTATATTGAAGGGCTAACTCCATTTGATGAATCACTTAGGCTCACACACTACTTGATTACTTGGAAAAGGGAAGAAAGAACTAAAATAAACCTAACTATAGTGGTGATGCACCAAACTTTGTTGATGACTACCACACATTGCACAATACACTAAGACCTACTAGATAACATGAATATACACACATCCTAAAATAAACGTATTGAATCAATATTTTATAAAAGGGTAAGGCATTATAAGGCTAGGGAATAATAATTCCACTTCAAAACCCAAAATAGACCCTTGGTGACACCAACTACAACCTAAAATAGAGAAAACAACCACATGAGTCAAGACAAATAAGACACAAACAAGGTGATATACATATACAATTATTAAGATCAACTATTTAGAGATTTATCACCACATGTAGTCATATAATGAGGTAAAACATCAACTATTTTATTGATCATAGGCAGAACAAATGAGCAGGGCTTCGTCATATCATGGAGGATATATTTCAAAGCCAAAGTGGCTTAATATATAACACAAGTGTGAGAGAATAAGAATGTTTGAGAGAGAGAGTAGACAAGTGTCATATGAGTTAAAAATAAGAGAGGAGTTAGGGAAATACCTCAATAGGTCTAGGATGTCATGTGTTTCTCCTCTTCAGAAGTTCCAACTCTTCAAGTGGCATGGGAGTTAAAAAGCTTGTTTGACACCTTGACAAGCTTCTTGAAACTTTTATTCTTATTGACATGTTGAAGGATAAATAGCCTTCTTAGTGGTCAGATCAGTTTCTCCTACATGTTTTCTCTACTCTTGACACCTCTCACTTGATCCCAATAGGTTATTCTTGACGCATCACCTCTTTCTCTTGCAAGGTGTCTAGAAGGCTCTTCATCTCTTTATGCCTATTTTTCACACAAGTGTTAAAACTTAGGTTTAGTTACTTTAGATTATCCAAACTTCATGTATGGCCTATTAACATCATATTGGACCTAAAAAAATCCATTTTGAGGCCTCAAACTAGCCCCAACAAGTCTTTCTCTAGCAAAATCCCTAATTAGACCTCATTCCTTGTAGACTTTTTTTTGAAAACATCCTTGTGTTGAGAAAAGTATAGAGGATCCTAAGAATATAAAGACATATTATAGTACTTGGTATGGCTTTATAGCTCCAAATCCAATTTCATGCCCTAAGAGTGAATGGAGATGTCTTTTTCTGTCCTTTCTCTCTCATAATTAGGCCTCCTTATCAAGAGAGTGAAAAATGGATATATAGAATCTACACATGTGCCAAAACCTATAAAAGTTTGTGATTTAGTTAGAGAACATGCTCCTTGATCTTCACGTCAAATTTGAAGTTCTAATTCACTGTATGGACTTGTAAAATAACAAAATTTAGTCTTTTTAGCCCTATTCTATAAATTTATGTACAAACCAATTTTATGGGAGGATGATAATGGGAGTATTGAACATTTTCTTGATGGTTTGGAAGTATATCTCATCCATTTAGAGGCATGAAATTTTATTTCTCTCTAACCTGGTCTTTATGGCTCTCTTTGGCATCTTGAATGTGGTTCAGTTTCTTAAGGATGATTCATAAAGCTAGACATATGTATCCTCCAATAAATTCCACAAAATTTAAGTACATAGGGTGGATAACTTCCCATAGGATCCCAAGGTTCCATGAATCATGTGTGATTTGTACCAAGTGAAGCAAACTGACCTCTCATGTTGAAATTGAGCATTCTGTGAGGCTAATCAAGATTGAGGTCTGTAGGTGCTTTCTATGAGTTTTATATGAACTCAAATGTACTCAATTTGGTATATAACATACCTATCAAAAATTTAAAATGGTTTTCCAATCCAATTTCCTCCTCAAACTCTCTTCAATATCTCATGTTCTAGGCTTAGGGTTTGTAGGCCTAGTTGACTGTCCTACCCTAACTCACTGTGTTTTTTACTTTATTTCTCTATCAATAATCTAAAACATTATGAAATATTTTTAAAAGTTTATCAACATCTTCTCAATTATTCAAGTCTCATTTTCACTTCATTTCTTTACCTCTCAATATTGATTGCCCTATGTAGCCTGAATATGTATTCATGACTATGCAAGACTAAATAGGGTCTACTACTATGTTTCCATATTATTGGGCCTGATTGAGGTTTAATTAAACTATTGAATATTTTATTCATAATCTTATAAAATATTTACCAATCCTCAACTTAATTCACCAAGCCATTTACGAATTGACTAGTACAAGTAGGACTGTGTATGCCTTGTGTAGATTGTGAAGGGTATGATTGTGCTTCCTTTATTATTGGTTGTGACTAAGATTTTCATGAGGAAATTTTTACTATTGAAATAATTATTTAAAAATTGGTTCTCCTTTAAATCTTATTTCAGTCTCTTCAACTCTTCATATAAGCACAACCTTATCAAAATGAGTAAGTAGACCTGTGCATACTAGTCTTGACTGTAGGTAGAGTTTGTAATGTCAGCATATAAAAAAGTGAATCAAATATTTATGAGAAGCTATATGAACCATGTTTCCATACTATAATCAATACATATATCTCTCTTCAATTAAACAACCTCACTTGCTTAGACAAGCAAATTAGTGTTTGGATTGTGTATAGGCTTATAATCTTGTGATCCCTATTTAGACTTCTTTGATATCAATGGATTAAGAACTTATAAAGATTGAGAGGGTATTTTAGTCACCTAAATGGACCTAAAGGTGATTGTATTACTATACTTAGGCATTTTGGAAATAGGTCTGCAATCTTGGTGTTTCAAAAAATCCTTCTTTCCATATTGAACTCTTCAAACTCTTGATATTATATTTGGATTATTATCTCATCATAAATCTTTGAAACCTCTATGTTTAATTTATAATCACTATCTTAAGGCACATTTTCTCACCTAGACTGGTTGTAGATGTTCACATGAGATTTCTGAGTATGGAGTTTGAGATTTTGGCTTATTCAACTAATTTATTGGTGTCTTATAATGACTAAACCATCATAAAGATATAATATCACTATATTACCTAGTTTATGGCATCTTCAAATAAGCTTTCAACCTATGTATTCACTATTTAAGGAAGAGTCTCAAATGGGTTGGTTGTAGGTATTTCTCTAAGAGGACTGAGTGTAGCTGAGAGTCTTTAGGTTATCCATTACCAATATCAAAATTTTAAATGGTTGTGTCTTACTATTTATGATGACTCAAGAACTCTTTAATGCCTTGAGGACCCCAAGACTCATGACCTCTCTATTCAAGGCAAGCTTGAACATGCCTATAGGTAACTGCGAAGAAAATGTGATTATGTATGTAGCTAAGTTTAGGCCTGGATATTCAATAATGACATATATCACAGTGATTAGTCCTCATTGGGGATCCTTTCTCAATGTATCCATGTTATAATAACAACTATAAAATAACTTACAACCTTTGCTCTTACTGTCAACATATACATAGTTTGTAGATATGTCTATTAAGCATATTGGCTTGTCCTCAACATCTTAACTCTAAGTACTTGGAAATTATGGATTGATAAAATATTATTTTAATCTTGAATCCATAGTAGTTCATGCTTAAACAACCTTCAAGATATGTTGAAAACATTGGGTTTCTCTAAATGATAGACCTACAGGTCTATAAGTGATCATTGAAGAGAATTCTGAGTGTGAGAGGTTTGCAGTCTTGAAAAGTGTAAAACATGATTGCTTAGAATATAATACCATTAACCACCTTAGATAAACATTCTATACCAAACAAATACAATTCTCAGACTCCTGGAAATGCATATTCAGACCATTGAAATCACCTCAATTGCTATACACACATAACATAATCTATAATGGATATATGAAAATGTGACCACCTTGAGACTTGTACGGTATTTATATTTTGTTAGTGGCTATGAATAGATTCTAAATATGATTAGAAGACCATAAATAATCATTAAAATGTACCAAATCACCTGAAACACTCAAAAACTCAAAAAAACATGATAATCACTTCAAATTACTCATAAAAGACATTTTCCTTGCCAAAGGACTATCTAAACATGCCACAATGATGAATGAAGGTATGTGAGGCATCTATAAACATCTGAGAACACATTTTAATTGATTTAAAGTAGCCATGAATTCATAGTTTGTTTTGAAGTTGATCTAAACTCAGTGTATGGTATTTTGAGTTCTCAAAAAATAGTCTGGCCTCTTAGCAATTGTTTATATATCTAAGATTACCAATCCAACAACCAATGCCATAAATTAGAAGCCCATAAGGGTCCCAAAATTTGGCCTTAATCTTAGGCCCCAACTCTACCTATATGACTTGTACTATCTGCTTGAAGTTGGCCTTCTCTAGCTAGTTAAGGGGACGATAAGAGAGAAGGATATGTCTACAACTATTGAGATCCAAACTTCTTCCCAAGCTTGTTCCTAACCTATAAAATATGAAAGGACATTTTGAAGTTATTTTCACTTGTGACTTTAAGAGTCCATACAACTTCCTCTAACTCCTCAAACAAGTGTGAAAAATCAAGAATCTGACTTTTTTTATTCGTTTGATAGGTGTGGCAGTTGTATAATTGATCCAAGATATTTGGAAAGTGTATGGTATATATTTTGCACTTAGGTAACTTTATCACATACAAATGTTAGTCAAAAATCCACTTATTATGCATATTTAACACCTTAGAGTTAGCAAATGGTATTCAAACTTCACAAAACTTCATGAAATGTTGTGAAAAAGATGTTTAGGACATAAAATGACATTAATCAACCCATAATCACCTATGATATAAATTGACCATGACTTATATCCTCATGACATGCCTAAACCACTTTGTGATCAAAATATGTCTTTACCTTAATCTTTCCTAATTTACCTTAATAAATTCTAATAAGATATTTTGGACTTAATTAAGACCTCCTAAATCACCTAAGGTTTGATTTTTTGATTATAGGGATCCTATTTTGACCTAGGGGTCAAAATTAGATAACAAATTAGTGACTCATAGGGGTAGCATGCCTGCTATGTTGATTAGACCAGTAGCCTTATCCTTCCATTGGGATATGGAGTTAATTGCACTCTGAGACAACAAGATTAGGTCTTGACACTTGAAAAATGGGATAACTTAATTACCTTAACAACACACAAAATGAAGACACACACATAAAATCAAATAAAGGAAGATACACACATGTGTTAACTAAACACTTAGGGAGCTGTTATAGCTTGGAATTACACCCCTCATGGGAGAGTTTTTCAATCTCTCCCACTTTTGGATATAATCATGGGAACAACCTCAGGATGTGGGTGTACTATGGTGAGATTGAGCCTCTAAGATTTTTAAAGAGGCTATTTCCTCTTGGTGGATCACCCAAAACTAGTGCTAAACTAATGTTTCATGAGGAAAAGGGTTAGAAGGGAGATAAGGGCTCCTAAGAAGCCTAACTAGGTGATGCACCAAATTTAAATGACCACTCATATATGCTTGAACCCACACTAGATTAGTCATGAGACAATTTGGACTTGCACTATCTCAAGATCAAGTAAACACACACTGGAAGAGGTTTAAGCAAAACACTAATCTAGACCTGTAAAAGCTTAAGAATACTTCAAAGAGGAAAGCAGAAGGCTAATGGACTAGGAATACACTCTTTCATGAATACACCAAACATAAGCATACTAAATCACTAATCAAAGATAAGAAATAGGCAAAGAAATCATCTCATTAAATTTAAGAGGTAGTTTTTGCAATATCTTGATAGGGTTTAGCCTGGTTGAAGGAGCACATTTTTGTAAATGTCTCAATGAGAAACTATCTCCCAACAAGATGAAAAAATTCTCAAAAACTAGGGCCTTTACAATGGTAAATCATGAGATATTTATAGAGAAAGGGGGAGAGAGAGAAAGGGCCACGTGAGAAGATGAGAAGAGGGAAGAAGTCACTGAGTCATTGATGACTGCTGACTACTACCATTACCATTATCTTGACCATGAAATGCATTGCCTAGGATCACCACAAAATCTTCTTGAATCCCTCCTGCATTCAAGTCTCTCTTTAGTGGATATTGAGAAGCCATGTCACGGGTAGCTAGATGTCTCTGCTCAGCATGACTAAGTTGATCTATGCATTAAAAATGGCATGTTCCTTTCACTTATGCATCCTGTGTGTAGGATATTAACCATGTCATCAGAGTCAAAAGGCAAAATCCTCATCCTTTTTTGCTGATTGATTGTTGAAATCCCACCAAGACCCTTTGAAAACTTGACCTTTTCTTATCCATTGATCTACTGAGCTTAGACTCCCATGAACCGTTGGTCTTTTACTAGTTGGATGCCCTTGTACCACTTATCCTTGATCTATTTACCCTTTAGATTGCTAACCATTTGAATTTAGCATTCCTCAATTTTTTTTCTCTCCTTGGACCTTTTTTTCATGGACTATTTTGCCTTAATAATTTCCTTAGGCCTTTTCTCTACCACTTTTTTGAAGTTATTTCTTTAGACTTTTTACCTTGGCTTGTCTTTTTGAGAACCTGAGAAGCACTTCTAAGACCAAATCAATATTTTGATGTCTCATTAGTTATTTTAGGTTTATGACTACTCACAACTTATGGATTAATTAATTAGTGTTCCTTGGAAAACTTGAAATACATTGCCTAGGCCAAATAAGGGTTTTCAAGCCCCACTACTTATTTTAGACTTATCATTACTGATTACTCATGAAGTGAAATAAGTTGTGCTACCTAGGAAACCCAAAGTTGTATCCTTTGGAAAACTTGAAGACTTTATAATGAGATAATTTCAAGCCTTCTGTTCAAGATGATTTTGGGTCTTTAACACCTTGTTACTTACTACTTCAAAGCTTTGTAACTTTGTAACTTATAAAACCATTTAAGTCATGGGTTTCTGAAAGTCTGAAGTCTTATAAAGACTTGGCATTTCTTGATTGAATGTATATCTTCTCACACTTAGGCAAAAATTGGTATGTGGGCCAAAAAATGGCCAACATTTCTGGTGACTGATAGGGAAGCATGCCTACTATGCTTGAGAACTCAACCACTTGCCTTGCCTATTCCATTGGGCATTGAGTCATCAGCCTGTACAACTGGGCTGGTATAAAACTAGATATAAGGTTGATCCTTTCTATAACTCCCTTTTAAAGCAATGAATATAACACAAAACAAAGTGCCCAAGGTACCAAATTAAAAGAAACTAGCCTAGAACAAAACAAAAAAACAACAAACAAATGTGCCTGAAATAACACTTGGAAGAATTTGAACGAAACTAATCTAATATATACATTCCTAAAACTATATGTAGCCTTTCCTCCTAGATCAAAAGGAAATTTTGATACTTTTCTTACATTATGAGATAGGGGATTGAATAAGGCAGAAAACTTCTTGACCCTTGGACTTGATGCCTACCTCTTCTTTGTTGCAACTATCAACTTCTTCATCATTATGCTTAATGAGAACCAAACATCTCTAAATAGGTCAGCTATATGAATCTAGATAGTCCCAAACTCTTCATATGGCTCCTTAACTACAACCTTTAATGGTGCTTCAAAAAGGCAAACCTCTTTGTTTTCTATGGCCTCCTAAAAAAGACTAGACTTGTCTTTTCTTTCATGTTTTTAGGCTTATCAAGGAGCTGATAGCCTATTCTAAGGATCTAAAACAAGTACATATAAACAATGCACTCTTGGGGTGGTAGAGTTGGAAAAATTCCCACTCCATCCCCCATGATTTTATTGACAAAGTTTCTCTCCTTGGCTGCAACCAAACCATAGTTGCCTTGGAGAAGAATATAACCAGTTCTCAAAATCTCAAACAAATCCTCAAATGATCCCTCCAAGTAATTGGGAACCTCTAACTGATCCATAAGTTCATTAGTTTGATCATCTAATTCATTCATTTCCTCATCCCTTTTATCACATGGTAGCTCATTCAGGGAATTGATAGCCTCGACCCCTTCATTTTTAACATAAGGTGGTAGCTTTGCAACCTCAATAGTGTAGTCTATTTCATGCACTACTATAAAATAGTCTTCAATATGTTCTCCTTCATTCAAGAGGGATACTTTGATATTTTGTAGACTAAGGGGTACCCTATGGTGATTTATTTCTCATAGTTGCTTGTGATATCCTCCTCCTCAACCTCTTTGGATGCATCTCTTTGGTTTTCCTCATAGAGGAGAGGCTCGTTCTCAAAGAGTGGCATAATAGGCTCTTGAAAATGCTTAACAAGGTGAGAAAGGTTCAGAGAAGCTACCATCGGTTCCTAATTTTTTTCTTAAAGCTGCTCTACTTGGATCACCCTCACCTCTTCTTCTTGATTCTTTGTTTCTTGAATGGCTCTCCATGAAGGAAAGGCTCTAGGCTTTTGAGGAGAAAGGAATGGAGGCTACAAGGTTTCTTGTCTGATTTCAAGAAACACCAACTCCTCCTTTGGTCCACTGCTCTAAATGGATTTCCAAGATTGAAAAGGTAGAGGTTCTTAGGAGGGAGGGATGGGGGTTGAATGACCTTGGATTTACCTGGCTACATGACTTGGCTCCAAGATGGGAAAGGTAGCGGTTCTGCTTTCATTTGTTGATTCTGCCTTTCTTCTTCTTTCCTTACCTTTAGCTCCAACTCTTTGATTTTATTTGCTATATTATATTGAAATAGATACTCCTTAATGTGGTTAGGAACACAAGAGGGATCTTGAATAGGGATGAAGTCTTGGGCCCAAAAAGTAGGCTATTCCATAATAAGCACTTTGTTTTTTTGACAGCCCCCTTGGATGGATTTCCAAGTAGGAAAAGACTATGAAACATGTGATGAACTTGGAAGATTCAAAGGAGTACTTGAAATGGCTTCTTAAATAGGAATGAATAACACATAAGAAGGCTATGAAGGTGTGTACTTAGGCACTAAAGGTTGGTGGGGCTAGCCTTGCTATTCCTCAAGTCTCTCCAGCTTGTCCTCAATGCTCTAAGTGTAACTGCATATATGCATCATGTCACCAGTGAGGTTGTTCCAATTTTCTCTCTCAATAGGTGCCCATTCTAATTCATTTACAATAATGAATCCCTCACATAATGGATTTGGTGAGTAGGGACATTTTGGCCATAACACTTTTATGAGCACAACTCTAGTGCATGCTTGTCAAGGCTCACTAAAGTTTGCCTAAGTGTTAGTATAGATGGCTCATGATAGGGCTAATGAGGAAAAATATTATGATAGGCTTGTTCATATAGATGATTAGGTTAATACTCTTGCATATATGGACCATGAGGAACTTACCAAGGTTCATCATTGTTAGGTTGTGGAGCTAAAAGCTTCACCATGATGCAAACAGGAGGAGGTTGCTGAGTTACAGGCAATCGACGTCGGTCATCTTCAGTGTTCATAGTAACCAATGTCGGTTATGGGTCGGCCGACATCGGTCGATAGGAATTGACGTCGGTAGCCTATGTGTGCATGCGTTTGCATGCATCTCCCGAACGGGTCTATTTTTGGATGGAGTGGTTGTTTGCATGTTAAAGACTAATTTTAGTCTTGAGCTGCAGTTTCTAATTATTGTAATTGGTGTCTAATTATTGTTTGTATGAGATCTATTTAATAGACTCATGGGCTGTATTGTAAAGTGTGCTAGTTAGAGTTGAGCTTGGTTAGCTCCTTAAGTGTGAAGAGAGCAAGGGTAGCTCCTCCTAGTTCCACAGGGGTGCCGAGTGTGTATGATCAGGTAGATCTGTGGGAGAGCAAGACATGGTAGAAGATCCACCAGGGTACTGGTTTGGAGAATCATAAAGACTTGGTGAGGCAAGGACAAAGGTTCTTCAGGGTGTAGAAGATCTACATGTGTAAGTAAGATTAGTTGTGTTGCACGTTGTGCAAAGGTGATCTACTTAGAGTGCGTTGTGTACTCGGTTGAGTATGTGTGTATACTCAGTGTACTAGCAGTAGTGATACTGACTGGTTAGGAGGTGAACAACAACTCTATGCTTGAGTTATTTGTTGTGACTATGATTGAGAGAGAGAACTCTTGAAGAGATTTACTGTTTATGCCCTAGAGGTGTGGGAGCCCTAGAGGAATGTGAAAAATATTGTGGCATCTTCTTTATTGTATTTCTTTCTGGAAGAGTATTAATAAAATTGGGTATTGTCTCTCATATTCTGTGTTATTTCTAAATTTCTAGTTACTTGTGATTCTGGTTTAATTTCGTGTTTAGTTGCTTATACAAGGTGATCAATTGTGCTCCTAGATCCTAACAGTTGGTGTCAGAGTGAGGTTGCAGGGAGTAGGTTTGTGTTTGATTACAGGTCACTCTCAGGGGTTTCTGATTGAGTGGGAGTATAGCAATGGCAGAAGAAAGTAAGCTAAGAATGGAGGAATTCAAAAGCAAGAATGGTCAATTACGGTGTTATGGAAAGAAAGAGCAGGTAAAGAAAGATTGCTGGTTGGTAGAAGATCAGCATGAAGGAGCATGTGTTGCAGGTATTATTGCACTGGTTGTTCTTATATGTTCCTTGGATAAAGTAGAATCTTGGTTTATAGATTCTATTGCCTCTTTCCATGCAGCCCTAAATAGAATATTTTTCCATGTTAAGGTCCATGGAGACTTTGGAAAGATTTATTTAGGGGTTGGTGAGCCTTGTCAAAGTATTGGCAAAGGGGAAGTGCAACTGAAATTGTAGATGACCAACACATGGGTGTTGAAGGATGTCATGCAGGTCCCAGTTCTGAAGATGAGGCTAATTTCTTTAGGAAAGTTAGGTGATGAGAGATGCACAAAAACTCTCATAGCGGATGCACTTGAATTAGCTGGTAGTAAGAAAGCAGGTACTCTTTATCTACCTACTTGTATTACTAATTCTTCTTCTGTTGTGAAGACGTGGCTTTGTAGGCTTGGTCACATGAGCAAGAAGGAGATGCATGTTCTTAAAAGGAAGTTAGATGTGTTTGACAAACTTAAGAACTGGAAAGCCTTGGTGTTTATGGAGGAGATGATGGATAGAGATTAGCAGATGGGACTGAATAACTCTGAGCAGGGCAGTTTGGATAGGGTTTTGATCCAAGGTAAGCTCGTGGGTAAAAAGTCATCACTCACAGGAAAACATAGTTACCAGCGTCAGTCAAGAGGAACCGACGTCGATCAGATAGGTACCAATGTTTATCATGTGTAGACAGGCAAAGTTGGCAATGTCATGCAGGTGGAGACCGACATCAGTCGGGTGGACACTGGCATCGGTCAGGGAACCGACGTCGGCAGTCAAGTCAGTTGTAGGGAACTGATGTCAGTCAGGTGTAGACTGAGAGGTGACCAACATCAGTCACTGGTGGAACAAATTTGGGCAGACAACAAGCTGTCAAGGAGTCTCAAATGCCCATGTGGAGGACTAAAAGGGTAAGTAAGCCTCAAATTCATTATTCCCCTTTTTTATACTTGTTGCTCACTATAGAGTAGGTAGAATCCAAGAAACAATGGGAGCATGGCATGAATTCTTCAGAAGAGAACCAAATGGGAGATTTGGTAGAGTTGCTAGTCAGGATAAAAGCACTAAGAGACGAATGGATTCTTTGGTTAAAGAAGAAAGGGAATGGACACGTGAGATAGAAGGCTAGGGTATATGGTCTTGAGGAAGCTGCAAGACAATGGTACAGGTTTGACAGGTATATGACAAAGCATGGCTTTAGTCAGTGTCATTGTAACCATTGTGTTTTTCTTACCAGGTTGGATAATGATCGTGACATTATCCTGTTACTGTATGTGGATGGTATGCTTGTTGCAGGTTCGTACATATAGGGATTTACTAAGCTAAGGGTAAGGTTAGTTCAGTGGTGTGCCATGAAGGATTTGAGAGCAACAAAATTCTTTGGCATGAGTATTCCTAGAGACAGGGAAGGTCATAGGTTGATGTTGTCTCAAGATGATTGTGTGAATAAGGTAGTGGCATGGTTCAAGATGCAGGATGCAGAATCGGTAAGCACACCTATGGATGGATAGTTCATAGAACAGGGTCCCCAATCACATGATGAGGTTAAGTATATGTGTACTAGGCCTGAGGTTGCCCCAGTAGTGGGTGTTGTCAACAAGTTTGTAGTCAATCTGGAAAAGAAGCACTGGAAAGTAGTTTAGTGGATTCTCAGGTATCTGAGAGGGACCAGTAGCAGGTATACATGCGATGCAAGGTCAGGGACTTCTCTACATGGGTGTGTAGATTCGAATGTGACAAGTTACTTGGATGACATGCGGTACACCATAGGATGTGTGGTGGTTGGTCTTCAGGATTGATCTTGAAGAGGGATATAAGCTAGGAAATAGATTAGACGATGTACAGGTATAGGTGCAGTTGTTTATCTCTAAGTGGGAGATTGTTAGGTTGTGGAGCTAAAAGCTTCACCATGATGCAAATAGGAGGAGGTTTCTGAGTTATAGGCAATTGATGTTGGTCTGATCAACTGACGTTGGTCATCTTTAGTGTTCACAGTAACTAACATCGGTTATGGGTCAGCCGACATTGGTCGACAGGAATCGACGTCGGCAGCCTGTGTGTGCATGCGTCTCTTGAATGGGTCTATTTTTGGATGGAGTGGTTGTTGACATGTTAAAGACTAATTTTAGTCTTGAGCTGTAGTTTTTAATTATTGTAATTGGTGTCTAATTATTGTTTGTATGAGTTCTATTTAATAGACTCATGGGCTGTATTGTAAAGTGTGCTAGTTAGAGTTGAGCTTGGTTAGCTCCTTCAGTGTGAAGAGAGCAAGGGTAGCTCCTCCTAGTTCCACAGGGGTGTCGAGTGTGTATGATCAGGTAGATCTGTGGGAGAGCAAGATCTGGTAGAAGATCTACCAGGGTACTGGTTTGGAGAATCATAAGGACTTGGTGAGGCAAGGACAAAGGGTTCTTCAGGGTGTAGAAGATCTACATGTGTAAGTAAGATCAGTTGTGTTGTAGGTTGTGCAAAGGTGATCTAATTGGAGTGCATTGTGTACTTGGTTGAGTATGTGTGTATACTCGGTGTACTAGCAATAGTGATACTGACTGGTTAGAGGTAAACAACAACTCTATGCTTGAGTTGTTTTTTGTGACCGTGATTGAGAGAGAGAACTCTTGAAGAGATTTACTGTTTACACCCTAGAGGAGTGTGAAGAAGATTGTGGCATCTTCTTTGTTGTATTTCCTTCTGGAAGAGTATTAATACAATTGGAGATTGTCTCTCATATTCTGTATTATTTCTGAATTTCTAGTTACTTGTGATTCTGGTTTAATTCCGTGTTTAGTTGCTTATACAAGATGATCAATTGTGCTCCTAGATCCTAACAATCATATCCTTGATAAAAATCTTGGTAGGGATGATTAAGCTCATATGGATCATGAGGATCATACTAGGGTTACTAATAAGGAGGCAAATAATAGGAACAGTCACCATATCTATTCATGTTAGCCTCATAAGTCAAGTAGGAGCTAATTAAAACTTTAAAAAGATAAACATGGTATGTTCATAACTAGGAGCTTTGATTTAGAGTCATCAATGGCACTAATACTTGTTTTCAAAAGAAAATAATGATGATCAGGCACTTGGGTTGCTTAAACTAGCTGATAGATGCTCGAAGTTTCCATTGATGTTTGTTGAATGCCTCTAAAGGCTGATATGTAAAAGAAAACCATCAAAAATTCTTTCACTAATTTGGACCTTGGTCCCACTAGGTGTGCCAAAAATTGTTATATCTTGGAATTTCACCCCTCATGGGAGAGTTTTTCAGGATCTCCCACTTTCAACTATAAGCATGGGAATAACCTCAAGATGTGGATGTCCTATGGTGAGGTTGAGCCTCTAGGTTTTTTAAAGAGGCTAGTTCCTCTTGGTGGATCACCTAAAACTACTTCTAAACTAATGCTTCATGGGGAAAAGGGTTAGAAGGGAGATAAGGGATCCTAAGAAGGCTAACCAAGTGATGCACCAAATTTAAATGACCACTCATTTATGCTTGAACCCACACTAGATCAGTCATGAGACAATTTGGACTTGCAGTATCTCAAGATCAAGTAAACACATGCTAGAAGAGGTTCAGGTAGAAGACTAATCCAGACCTACAAAAGCTTGAGAATAATTCAAAGAGGCAAGTATAAGGCTAATGGACTAAGAATACAGTCATTCATAAATCCACTAAGCACAAGCATACTAAATCACTAATCATAGATAATAAATAGGCAAAGAAATAATCTCATTACATTCAAGAGGTAATTCTTACAATATCTCGATAGGGTTTAGCTTGGTGGAAGGAGCACATTTTTATAAACATCTCAATGGGAAACCATCTCCCAACAAGATGATAAAATTCTAAAAAATTGGGGCCTTTACAATGGTAAATCATGATATATTTATAGATAAATGGGAAGAGAGAGAAAGGGCCACATGAGAAGATGGGAAGAGGGAAGAAGTCATTTTGTCATTGATGAATGCTAACTACTACCATCACCACTACCTTGACCATGAAATGTGTTCCCGAGATCATCATAAAATCTTCTTGAATCCCTCCTACATTCAAGTCTCTCTTTGGTGGATATTTAGAAGTCATGTTATGGGTAGCTAGATGTCTCCACTTGGTGTGACTGAGTTGATCTCTGCATTAAAAATGACATGTTCCTTTCACTTGTGAGTCTTGCATGTAGGCTATTAACCACATAATCATATTTTAAAGACAAAATAATCATACTTTTCTACTGATTGCCTATTAAAATCCCACTAGGACCCTTTGAAAACTTGACCTTTTCTTATCCATTGATATACTGAGCCTAGACTCCTGTAAACCATTAGTATTTTACTAGTTGGATGCCCTTATGCTACTTGTCCTTGATCGATTAGCCCTTCGAATTTGCTGACCATTTGAATTTAACATTCCTTAACTTTTTGATTTCCCTGGTCCTTTTTCCTATGGATTATCTTCCCTCAACAATTTCCTCAAGCCTTTTCTCTACCACTTTCTTGAAGTTATTTCTTGAGAATTTTTGCCTTGGCTTATATTTTTGAGAACCTGAGAAGCACTTCTAAGACCAAATTAGGATTTTGATGTCTCATTACTTATTTCAAGTTTCTGACTACTCATAACTTATGAAGTAATTAAGTAGTGCTCCTTGGAGAACCCAATATACACTACCCAGACCAAATCGTGCTTTGCAAGCCCCACTACTTATTTACTTCAGACTTATCATTACTGATTACTCATGAAGTGAAATAAGGTATGCTATCCAAGAAACCTAAATTTGTGTCCTTTGGAAAACCCAAAGACTTCCCAATGAGATAAATTGAAGCCTTCTATTCAAGACCATTTTGGGTCTTTAACACCTTGTTACTTACTACTTCAGAGCTTTGTAACTCTACAACTTATAAAGCCATTTAAGTCATGGGCTAGGAAAAGTCCAAAGTCTTCTAAAGACTTGCTATTTCCTAATTTAAAGTATATCTTCTCACACGTAGGCAAAAATTGGTATGTGGCCTAAGAAATGGCCAACAGGAACACAATAAGAACATAAGCAAACTAGAGTATATACAAACTAACCTGAAGAAAACTTTATCCTCTTAGATCAAAAGGGAAGCTTACACCATCTTTTGTTTCATGAAATTAAGGAGTACATAAAGCATGTTTCTTTTTTATATTTCATTTTGATGTCCTCAAATCCTTCATGCTTGCCAATATTCTTGGCATGAATTCAATTGAAGCAATGATAACTGCAACCATGTCACCTATGAAGGTGAAATATTCTTACACTTCAACAACCCTTTCATGGTATTATTTAGATACAAATTTACTTAATGATGCTTCATTAAATCATGTTTCTTTGACCTCAAATGAAATATTGAATAAAATTATATTTCTTATCAACTGTAAGCTTGTCAAACTCATCAAAAAGCTTTGCATACTCAACCCCATCTTCATCATTATATTCAATAATGTCTTCAACTTAAACAATAGGAAGTGTAGGCTTTGAAGGGCCTCAAATTCTCCACATATCTCATTGAAACTTTGCCATAAGTCATCTTGTTCCATGGAAGTTGCAACAATTCCATCTTATAGTGTATTTTTAGATTTAATTTCTTGACCATTATCATGAATATCAACCAACTCAACTAATGTGATGTCCTTCTCAAGCACCCCCTCTCTCATGTATTGATCAAGATCTTTGTGAATAGATAAAAAATGATATATATGTTTTATTTCTTCACTTAATAATGTTGATTTATGCTTATGTTCACCAAGGGGAGTCTCGATAGTGAACTCTTCATCATAGACACTTGAGTCATCTTATCGATCAACTGCAAATTTAGCTTGATCTTCTTTATTTCTCTCATATAGGATGGGTTATCATTCAATAAGGGATGATGTGGGAGGGTGGTGAACAAGTTCATGGGTTGGAGAGGGAGTATGAGGTATGGTAGATGGCTCATGAATGGGTTTGGAAATGGAGGGAGTACTCTTACAATTTGGGATCTTAGAAATGGGAGACTCTTAAAATAACTCTTAGAGAGAGAAGGTCCAACTTTGACATAAGTGTTCCATTCTCTTCATCAACCACATTATCTTTCTCATAGTATTTTTGAAGTTCATTTCCATCTGTAACTTGATCATCCAAGTTCTCAAATAAGGCCTCTTTTTTATGTTGAAAATCTTCTTGGATAGACCTCTAAGATGGACAAGCTATAGGTTCTTGGGGAGAGGGTAATGAGGCTTAAACAAACACAAGGTCTCCTTTATTGAAATCAACTTCTTGGTTCCCAATCTCTTCATATTTTTTTCCTTAAGACTTCACTACTTGGTTCCAAGTTGGAACTTTGAAGCTATTAGGCTCTTTTGAGGAATGGATTAGCTCTCTTGGAGGCTCCTCTTGAGGATAGTGAATGATTTCATAAGAAGCATAATAAAAATGATATGCAACATAAGAAGACTCTTGAGGAGGGGAGGGAAAGACTTGCATAAGTTCAAATTATTACACAAGAGTTAGCATGGTATAATTAGGAACCATAGTCCAAGAAGGCCTCTAAGATGACAGGATCTTGCTTTCTTGAGGAGGGATATGCATAGCTTGAGGAAGACTACCTCCAAGAAGTTGCCTCTTAAGAACTTGGATTTATTATTCAAGAGTCTTAAACACATCTTATTCTTCATGATATCCTTATTTATATGATTTTTCATAAGGATGCTCAACAACTTATGATCATATGGAGAAGGAATAAGTTGACCATAGGGATTCCATGGCTCATAAGGCTGATAAAAATCTTGATAGGGCTATTAAAAAACATAGTATGGGTCATGAAAAGGTTGATAGGGAGGTGTATATTAGAAACTATCATAATATCCAGCCATACCAACTTTATTAGTTGAATGAAACACAAGATTTTTACCAATTTTTTTTCACAATAAGCACCCAGGCTATTTATAACCAACTAATTGCATTCAGAGTTGCCATTGGTGTTTACTTGAATGCCTCCAAAGGTTGATACATAAAATAACACATTAAAATAATTACACTCTTTTAGACCTTAAGTCCCACTACGCATGCCAAAACTATTATAACCAAATTTTACACCCTAGGAGAAGGTTATTCAAGACCTTTCCAAATTTGGTTAAACATGGGATTACCCCTAGACCTATATGTTGTCTATAACATGGGTAAACCTCTAGATTTAAATGCTAGATCTCTTTAATGAATCACTAAGGATCACAAACTACTTGATTGATTAGAAAATGGAATAAAAAAAATAAATGAACATAATTATAGTGGTGATGCACCAAAATTTGTTGATCACTATGACACATTGTGCAATCACTAAGACCCACCAGACAACATGAACATACACACATCCTAAAATGAACCTATTGCATCAATGTTTTATAAAAGGGTATGGAATTATAAGGTTAAGAGGGAAGAATAATTCCATTTCCACCCCTGATGACACCAAGTACAACCTGTAATAGATAAAACAACCACATGGGGTAAGATAAATAGGACATGAACAAGGTGATATACATCTACACTTGATAAGATCAACCATTTAGAGTTTTATCTCTACATGTAGTCATAGAATAAGGTAAAATATTAGTTGTTTTATTGATCAGAGGTAGAACAAATGAGAAGGACTTAGACATACCCAAGTGGAAGATACATTTCAAAGCTAAATTGGCTCAATATCTAGCACAAGTGTGAGATAAGAGAAGAAGAGTGTATGAGAGAGAGAGTAGACAAGTGTCATATGAGTTAAAAATAAGAAAGGAGTTAGGGAACTACCTCAATAGGCCTAAGATGATGTGTTTCTCCTCTTCATATTATCCATCTCTCCAAGTGGAATGGGAGTTGAAAAGCTTGTTAGACACCTTGACTAACTTCTTAAAACTTCTCTTCTTCTTGATATGTTGGATAAGTGGCCTTATTGGAGGTTAGATCAGTTTATCTTGCATATTTTCTCTATTTTTGACACCACTTTGTTGACCCCTATAGGTTATTCTTGACACATCACCTCTTTCTCTTGCAAGGTGTCTAGAAGGCTCTTCATCTCCTTAGGCCTATTTTGCACACAAGTGCCAAAACTTTATTTCATTTACTATAGCTCATAAAAACTTTATATATGGCCTATTGACATCATATTGGACCTAAAAAAATACATTTTGATGCCTCAAACTATCCCCACCAAGTCATTCTCTATGAAAATCCTCAATTAGGCCTCATTCCTTATAGCTTTTTTTTTGTTAACTTTCTTGTGTAGATAAAAGTAAAGAGGATCCTAAGAATATAAGGACATATTATAGTAATTTATATGGATTTAAATCTATAGGTCTGATTTCATGATCTGAGAGTGAGTGGAGATATCCTTTTCTACCCTTTCTCTCTCCTAATTAGGCCTCAATTAGGCCTCCCTACCAAGAGAGTGAAAAATGCATATACAACATCTCCACACATTAAAAATCCCAAAAAAAATGTATTATGAAATTAGAGAACATCCTCCTTGATCTTCAAGTCAAATTTAAAGTTCTAATTCACTATATGGACCTAAAAAATAGAAAAAATTAGTCTTTTTAGCCCTATTCTATATAGTTTCATATAATTCCATACAAATAAATTTCATGGGAGGATAGTCATGGAAGTTGTAAACAAATTATCAGTGGTTTAGAAGTCCATATCATCCATATAGATGTACGAAATTTGATTTCTCTCTCACCTAGTCTTTATGGCTTTCCTTAGCAAATTTAAAAGTGGTCTAGGTTCTTAAGGATGATTCATAAAGCTGGATGTATTAATCCTCCAACCAATTCCACAAAATTAAAGTAAATTAGGGTGGATAAATTCTCATAGTATCCCAAGATCCCATGCATCATATGTGATCTGTACCAAGTGAAGCAAACTGACCTCTCGAGTTTAAACTGGGCATTCTATGAGGATGAGTAAGATTAAGGTCTGTAGGTGATTTATCTAAGTTTAATTTGACCTAAAATTTCCTCAATTGGGTCTATAGCATCTATATAAAAAACTCCCAATGGTTTTCCAATCTAATTTCATCCTCAAACTCTTTTCAACATCTCATGTTCTAGGCTTAAGGTTTGTAGGCCTAATTGACTGTCCTACCCTAACTCACTATGTTGCCTATTTTTTTCTATCAGGACACTAACACCTTATGCAATATTTTTATAGGTTTATAAACATATTATTAGTTATCCAAGTCTCATTTTCACTTCATATTATCACCTCTCAAGACTGACTACCTTGTGTATCCTAAATAGGTACTAAGGACTATTCAAGACTAAATAGGGTCTACTACTGTGTTTCCATCTTGTTGGGCCTAATTAAGGTTTTCATGGAATGATTTACCATGTTATTCATCATATTCTCAAGGATTTCATAGTCTTGAACTTACTTCACCAAGCCATTTACCAACTGACTACTACAAGTAGGACTATGTATGCATTGTGTGGACTGAGTAGGGTCTGACTGTGCTTGACTTCTTATTGGTCGTGACTGAGATTTTCATGATGAAATGTATACTATTTAAATAATTGTTCAAATATTTTTTATCCTTTATATCTCCTTAAATTATCTTCAATTATTCATACAAGCACAACATTCTCAAAATGAGTAAACGTGCCTGTATATATTAGTCTTGACTGTAGGTAGAGTTTGTAATGTTAGTATATCTCAAAGTGAATCAAAGAGATATGAGAAGCTCTATCAACCATGTTTCTATCCTAAAATCCATATAGATATCTATCTTCAATAAGCCAACCTCACCAACCTAGACATGCAAATTGGTGTTTGGACTATGTATAGACGTATAATTTTGTGATCCCTATTTAGACTTATCTGTTATCAATGGCTTAAGAAATTCAAACTCATTTATATTTTTAAAATCATACACAAATACCACTGTATCAACCTTGATAGGGTCTTTGAGTCACGTAAATGGACCTATAGGTGACTGTATTACTGTACATAGGCATTTTGGAAATAGTTATGTAATTTTGGTGTTTCAATAAATCCTTCTTTCCATATTGACCTCTTCAACCTCTTGACATGCTATTTGGTTTACTGAGTATCTCATCCTAATTCTTTGAAAACTTTGTGTTTCATTTATCATCATTATTTCAAGGCATAATTTCTCACCTATACTGGCTATAAATGTCCAAATGAGATTTTTAAGTATAGGTTTGAGATTTTATCTTCTTTAACTAGGTCATTGGTGTCTTATGATGACAAAACCATCATCAAGATCTAATCTCACTATATTACCCAATTCATGGAATGTTCAAAGAATATTTCAACCTCTGTATTCATTGTTTAAGGCAGAGTCTGAAATGGGTTGGTTGTAGGTCTCTCTTTGAGAGGACTAAGTGCATCTAAGATTCTTTAGGTTATCCATTACCAATCTCAAAATTTTCAATGGTTGTGTCTTGTTTTTAATGATGACTCAATACCTCCATAATGACCTGAGGAAACCAAGACTCATGAACCTCTGTATTCAAGGCAAGCTTGAACATGCCTATAGGTAATTGTCAAGAAAATTTGACTATGTATGTAGTTGAGTTTAGGCCTGGATATTCAATCATGACATCTATCACAGTGATCAATCCTCATTATGGATCCTTTTTCACTATCTATAAGTTATAATATCACTTTTAAAATAACTCACAACCTCTGCTCTTATTGTCAACACATACACAATCTATACATATGTCTATTAGGCATATTAGCTTGGTCCTCAACATCTTAACTCTAAGTGCTTGGAAAGTATGCATTGATCCACTATTATTTTTATCTTAAATCCATATTATTTCACTCTTAAAAAACCTTAAATATACATTGAAAACATTGGGTTTCTTTGAATGAGAGATCGATAGGTCTGTAAGTGACCATTAATAAGAGTTCTGAGTGTGAGAGGTTTGTAGTCTTGAAAAGTGTAAAACATGGTTACTTGGATTGGAATACCATTTTCCACTTTGGATAAAAATTATATACCAAAAAAATATAATTATTAAACTTTTATAAATGCATATTCAAACCATTGAAATCACCTCAATTGCTATACACATAAAACATAGTCTACAATGGAGATATGAAAATGTGAACACCTTGAGACTTGTACAATATTTATATCTAGTTAGAGGATATGATTGGATTGTGAAGATGCGTATAAGACATTTAAGGATCATTAAAATTAACCAAACCACATAGATTATTCATAAACATATAAAAACATGACAGTCACTTCAAATTGCTCACAAAAAGAGACATTCCTTGTCAAAGGACTATCCAAACATGCCACCATGATGAATGAAAGTATGTGAGGCATATAAAATTATTTAAGAACATAATAAAACTAATTTTTAGTATCCATTAATTCACATTTTATTATAAAGTTTCTCTAAACATAACTTGTGGGGTTTTGAGTTCTCAAAAAGTGGTCTGGGATCTTAGTGATTGTTCATAAATATAAGAGTACCAATCTAATGAACAATACCAAAAATTAGAGTCCCATAGGGGTCTAAAACTTTGGCCAAAATCTTATCCCACATCTCTACCTGTACAGCTTGTACAATCTACTTTAAGTTGGCCTTCACTAGCTTGTGAAGGGGACGATGAGAGAGAGAAGGATATGTTTGCAACTATTGAGCTCAAAATTTTTTCCAAAGATTTTTCCTAACTTATATGATATGAAATGATGTTCTGATGTTGTTTTCACTTGCAAGTGACTTTAAGAGTCCATACAACTTCATCTAACTCCTCAAACAAGTGTTGAAAATTAAGAATCTGACTTTATCTTATTCCTATGATAGGTGTGGAAATTGTATAACTGATCCAAGATATTTTTAAAGTGTATGGTAAAATTTTTTACTTAGGTAATGTTGACTAAATTTGAGTTTTGGTCAAATTTGGACACCCCTAGGCAATTTTTTTTGATTTTAAAAATTTGAAGGGGTCCTAATATGTTGTCATAGGAAGTATACTTGTTACATGATGTCATTTAAGGTCACATTAGCTTCAGTCTTAGTTAAATAAGTCAATTTTTACATTTGGAGTCATTTTATGTGCTTTTGGGGGTCATTAATGCATTTGGCATGATTCCCAAGGTGCCTAGGTGTCCCACCTTAATGCAAAACATCCAATAAGTCGATTTTAGTGTTAGATATGTTAGTTACATCATAAATTTGTAGGTTTTTTAATTGAAATTTTAGAAATTAGTTGAAAAAGGGATAAAATGACACTTGTATGGATTTTTGAGAAGTGTGCCATGCGGGGATGATCATGGGGAGTCTACTCATCTTTATAACATTCATATCCATGCTTGGTTTGAAAATAAATAGTCATATTGAAGCCAAAACCATTTTTTACATTTCTTGGTCTTCTTGGTAGAGTGGGACCTTGATGTTTTTTCTTAGTATGGGAAGCACATGAAGTTTTAAGACAAATGATTTTGGGAGATGATAATAAACTTAGATGCATTCATTTTCATATATGGAGTTTGAGGTTTGGTCAATTATACTGTATGAACCATCGCTAACAAATTGACTATGCAGATTTGATAGCTATTTAGTGAACCCTAATGGTTTTGATCAATTTCTACCAAATCCATATGAACCAATTAGTGGTGTTGGCTCTAGAAGATGTTGGCTTCCTTATCAGATGGTCTCCATTCTTAGTTGTAGGATTCATGATGTTTGGATGAGCAAAATTGGTCTATCATGTAAGGAGGTACCACCAGGTGTAATTCTAGCTAAAATGTCTTTTACTTGCTAAGTTTTTTCCCTTTTAGAGGTTTCATACAATTGGGAAAGAGTATCCCATAAGTCCCTAGTTCATATCACTACTTCCTCCGATGTTTTGATCTCACCATGACATTCCTTGGGTAGTTTACAAGCTTATTTTTCTTCATTTACCAATTTCATGCTTAGTTTTAGTTGAATTCTATGCATAATCTTGTTCATTCTATGTATGAAGTGGTAATGGAGGTGTTTTGGGTTTTCTAAATATTTTAAGAGTTGAATGACATCCTTTTGCATGTTTTGGAGAGTGCAAAGTTTGATTACATGCTCATATACCATGCCAAACAACCACTTGGTGTATCTATCTTCTCATCCTCACATATTTGCAAGTGTTTCCATGTTGTAAAATGTGTTTTGAAGATGGTTACAGGTTTCAAAGGATGGAGACCACATTATTGAAGATTTATATGGTATTTGGGTGGTTTTGAGCTAGTTCACCACCATGTTTACCATAATTCTATGATCTGCCCACATATTCTACCCAAAACATGCACTTATAGGCTCCTTAATGACATCATCCTAAGGTGAATGACATGGTAATGAGGTAAAAAATTTTAGGGATGAAGGATGACAATATTTTTTTAAGATTCTAATAAGACTTTTGAGTCCATTCTTGTTCTCTATTTCACACCTTCCTAAGCAAACTGCCTACTCAGTCGTATGCTCACCTATAGGGGGGCTTAAACAGGGGGATGAGATGTTAAATAGAATTCCAAATCATGTAATGAGACCCTATTTATATCCCTTTCATATTGAAGATACCATGACAAACTTGTGTGAGGTGTTAGAATGACAAACAAATTATGAGAAGTCTTCCTAAAGTGATGACTGAGTATTTTGGGAATCAGTCCCTAAAAGTGGAGAACATAGGCCCAAAAGGTTTTTATAGACCTTATAAAACATGATAAAAATGTGTTTTATACATATATATTGATATGTTTGATAACCCATAGTATGGACTAGATCCATGCCAAAGAGGAAAATCAAATGATGAAGATAAGATGACTATTGGAAGGTCTCAAGTTTGCTTTTAAACACTGAATCTTAACAGTGATATCTACAGGTTTGAGGAACACAGAAAAACCTTTTGAAATAAAGGATAAAATGAAACTTATCTTCATATGGATGGTTAAAATAGTGATCATGAAACTTGTTTAGTCTCAAGATCACCTATAAAGCTCTGAATGTTTCTCCCTTTATACACTTTGATGTCTGCACACAGGGATAATTGACACCTAGAGTTGTAGGAAGGTGAAAGGTATCTTGGAATGATAAATAAAAGGCTAGTTTTGAAAGAATATGTTGAGAAATAATATGAAGAGGTAACATCAAGGTACCTCATGAGCATGGGATAAGGTAGGAGTAATGGTTTCAAGCTTAATTAACATAACTTGACCGTACAGGTGGCCTTGAACATGTACTTACAACAAGTTATCCTAAACAATAACCTTGAGCATTAGGGTGATGTTGTTTTATGATTTAAAAGGTGGAGACAATTTAAAATAGGCATTCCATGACCAATATGAATTTGAAGAGGATTTAAAATACCCTCTTCAATGTCTCCTAATGCAAACACACCTATAGGAGGTTTTGTCACAGTTAATAGGGTATGTAAACAATGATCTCACTTGAGGTTTATTTGGTGTTTCAAGACCTTCAAGGCTAAGTCACTAGAATGAATATGTAATTAAGTTATTATTATGATTAATAAAGAGCTTAAAAACATCATGATCAAGCCTTATTAATATTATGCACCTACAGGAGTAAGGTCTCAGTCCACCTACAAGCCTTATAACAAAACTCAGGTCAGATAGGTAAGATGATCCAAATAGTAGGTTGGACTTGAGTTTTGATGGATTTTCATGACAATTAAAGGTGTCTACAAGTATGAGAAAATGTTTTTAAACCACAGGATTGAAAATAGGACCTTTGTACACCATGGATAAAGCCAAAATAACCTACAGACAAGGGGTCTCAGTTAACTTACAGGCAGGAGCCTAGTTTGGGATAAAGTGCATTGATATAGTAAATAAGAGCTTAACCTTAGTGAAAAAGTGAATGAACAAATTAATGAGTATTGTAGTGGTGTCATCAAACCCTTTCAATGGAAATACAAGTTTACACAGGGTCCTAAGATTACTGTATGCACCTATAGTAGGGTCTAGGCAAACAAGGCCTAAAATGGAACATGGGCTATCTAGGGGTGAAAAGGAGGTTGAAATGCACAATAAATAATTAATGATGAGTCAAGTGAATTTTTTATACACTTAAAGACTCCTAAAACATGTTCAATGACTTTTATTTGCTTGGACAAACCCATCAGTCCATATAGGTGACTAAGAGGCACCTTTGCCAAATGAACAAACATGAAGAATCATGTAGGAAAATGGTTTTGAATGGATTGAAAATCTCCATAAGCATTAATTGGGAATGAACAAAATGTTTAGATAGCCAAGTGTAGAATTGGTTTGGAGAGGTCATCCATAAGTGGATTTGGACAAAAATGCAAGAAAATAAGGGTTTTTAGCCCCTTTTTTGGACAAATTGAGTTGGTTAGGTACCTAAATGAGGGAGTCTGACCTTACCCTTTGGTATAGATCCTATTTATGACCTTAGATAACTCAAAATACTTTAATTTTCCCATAGGGATGAGGGATATATCTCTATAATTTGTCTCAGATATCAACCACTCATAAAAATCAAAATTTTGCAAAAGCAGGTAAAGGGTGCAAAAATGAGTAAAGGACTTAATATGAGGCTATTTCTATTCAAATTTTGTTTTTCAGATTTAAGAGAGAGAAGAAACAAAATAAGTAATGGTCAAGGCTTGTGAAGTACCTGGATAAAGACTGTGCACCATAAATCCAGATGCTGTGAATACTCCTCTTTGGCTGTGAAGGAATAACACCTGAAAGAGATAAACACTAAAAACACGAAGAATGTTAGTTGATAAGAGAGTGGATTGCCAAGCAAAAGCTTGGTCCTAGAAGCGCTAAGGCTTATTCAAGGATGACAATCCACTGTTTAAGACAGAATATGACAGAGACAGAAAAGAGAAATAATGAAAGATGTGAAAAGAAAAGACTAAAAACAAATGTGTACCTGATAAGCTGCAATCTGGTAAACACAGTCGCCGACGTCGGTGGTATTGCCGTCGTCGGTCAGAAGGCTGCCGATGTCGGTGGGGGTAGTGACCGGCGTCGGTTGGGGCAATGGTCAAGCGCTGGTTATAGGGTTGGTTTTAGGGCTGTAGGATAGTCTATGGTCTTGTTTGAGGGTCTGGGGGTCTGTGCGGGACTATTTGAGGTCTAAGGGACAGAGAATATTGTCTGGGAATAGACTGGATAAGTGACAGAGGCGAGAGGCGGATGGACAGGAGAGAGGACTTTTCAGCCTCTCCGGGAAGAACAGAGAAGATTTTGGTGAAGGATATTGGAATAGACAGAAGACAAAGTATTTGATATAAATAAAATGATATAGAAATAAAGACAGCACAAATACTTAGCTGTGTTGAATAGTTGATGAAGATAGCATGCAGTCCTGGTATAAAACGTTGGATACAAGATCTTAGTACCTGAGAGTAGTTGTCAAGTATGCTGATCCCTGCAAAAAAACAAGATGCCAGAACACCAAAAAGCAAGAGCACCAGAACTTTGTTTCGCCGGAAGAGAGATTCCCCTGTTAGATCACCCGAGATTATAAAACACCTGATTTTGATTGTGATTACCCGGAAAGAGGAAGAGAAGTCTGTTAAGTATAACTGACGTCGGCGATTCTGCCAGGGTCGGTCGATAGGTGGCCGATGTCGGTGGGGTTAGAACGGGCAGAAGAAGCCACCAAGCCCGTTTTTCATCCGCCAAGTGTTCTTATGCGTTGGAGAATGCCGAGGGTTGTGCTAAATACGCACGAGAGTTTGTTAGGAGGTTAGAAGAATTAGGGAGAGATCTTGAGTGAGTCATAGGAGGAGAATTAGTCTAAGGTGAAGTGTCCATGCGAGGTGTCCTAGGCGAGGTGTCAAAGGAGAGGGGATAAAAGGGGCCTTATTTAATTAAAAATAGATGTTTATTTTCAACTAATAAGACTTAGGTGGGTTAGGGACCAAGAAGGACTAGGGGGGAGACAGGACCAAGGGTTAGACACTTTTTCGGTGTCTACATTTGCCCCTTTTTGTCTTGTTGGTTGTTCTAAGCGAACTGCAAGACAAAAACAGGAGTCGGTTGCCCCAGGTATAGGATAAAGTTGATCAAGTGAACTGCAAGACGAAAATAGGTGAGAATTGATTGCCCTGATTGTGGATGAGGTATCCCCCCTCAAAGCGGGAGTTGAGGGAAGGGAACCTGGAATCGGGTGCTGATTTGACAAAAGGTGGATGAGAAGGATGAAGAGTGAGTGAAAATGCTACAAAAGTCATGGTTGCGTGCATGCCACTGCACGAGATGGTCGGGTCATTTGTCACAGGTCAAGGGTCGAAGAGTGCCAAAATTAAAATAACCAGGCCCCAGCATGTAGTCGTCTGCTGATTGGGTTATTCAACCATAGTTGTAGCTTCAAATGGTCATCGTGTTCCAGGTATCCCAGGCTTAGGAAGTGCTCCTGAAAACACAAAAAAGTCACAAGTAGTGCTATTCAACCGGCGTGCGATCCTATACTTGTGAGGGTCCAAAAATATAGTCTGCGGACAAATTTGCTAACCAGTCGTGGAATAGCATACAGGCAAAAACAACCAAGGCAAATGCTTTGGAAGTAGTCGCGGTTTAGGAGATGGGCATGATCTCCAATGTCTGGTGGTCGATGGATGGATGCAAAAAGTAATCTAAATGTGCCCCAAGGGGCCAAAATGACATGGTCTAAAGGACTTGACTTGATTAGGGACATGATTTTAGTTATTTGCAAGAGGGAAAAAGGTTTGAAGGCCACCGACGTCGGCTATATAACCGACGTCGGTGCCCAAAATAAACCGACGTTGGCGAAAATCGACCGACGTCGGCAGCCTAGGGCACGCCGTTGCCGACGTCGGCGGCCTGCCAAATCCGACAAAACCGGATTGGCGGCCCACCAAAAGTCATTTGCTAATTGATTGAAAGAGAAAAAGGAGCTCTGGAAGTTTGTTGAGTGAAAGTGACCTAGAGCTAACCAAGAAGTAGGGCGAGGTGACAGAAGAGCATTGGTGGAGAGAAGGAGCTGATTGGACACTGCAGGGACGTGTGTGGACCAAGTGAAGTGTGCAGAGCCACTAGGACAAAAGTGATGGCAGAGGGGAGTAGAGGAGCCCGATGTTGAGGAGTTGCCGGTAGGACCTGGGATAGTCGACCCAGGGTGTACAGAGGCCTACACGGCATGGTGGGTAGGTCAGTACAGAGGGATACAGGTCAGGCAGCAGCCAAATTTACAGGCCATCACTAGGGAGCGGGATACAGCCCGCGAGGAGAGAGACACGGCTCAGGCCCAGGTCTCATTTTTGCAGGGTCAGCTGGCAGGGGTGACTGGGCAGCTTGCAGAGGTGACAGGGTAGGTGGTAGCGTTGACAGCGCAGGTCACTCTGTTATAGGGACAGCTGGCTGCAGCTCAGGCACAGGCAGGTGCAGGGCAGAGTTTTGGAGGGCAGGGCCCACTGCAGCAGCCATCATTTTCACAGGGGGCAGGACCATCAGCATCGGTGTAGCTAGGTCAGCCACAGCCACAGGGGTCAGGACAGGGCACGGCAGAAGGGCAGATGGGTCCACCGCAGACTGTATCTATGGTTAGATACAATGATGCGCTGGACGAGATCGCGTACTATGAGAGGGCCATCAGGGGGATCCCTCATATACAGTGATACTCGGAGATGAGGGCGGAGCAGAGTAGATAGAGATCGATGTCACGAGCGACGGCTTCAGGGTCACGCAGACGACAGAGGTCAGAGGGAGGAGGGGATACAGCCTCTTCTTGGCCACTGCCACCACCACCACAGCCACAGCCTTGAGGGCAACCCTAGAGTTATATTACTATTATTTTTTTGATGTATATATCGGCCTGCGAGCCGAAGATGAGAAATGTATTTTTGAGGGTGAGAGATAGACACAGATTGTGTCTGCTTTGTATAAAACTTATTTTTGATATATATATATGACGAGATTTTAGCTATTGATGTGTTATGGAAATGTTATAAATGTTTAATGTGTTTCATGATGCATGTTTTGATATGATATGTATGATGATTATGATGATGCTAATGATGAGAATGATGTAAATGTTATGTTTAATGATGATATAGTGATTTATGATGATTAGATGATGATAGATGTGATATGGAATGTTTAACTTGTGGATTATGCAAATGTTTAATGAGTTATGATGGATGAAATTTATGACTAATGACTTATGAGGTTATAATGAAAATGAGAGTATATTAATGATTATGTGAATATATTATTGACTGTGATGTGATTGACAGGTGACGAGAGAAGGAGATTGAAGAAAGTGACGAAGAAAGTGGCCGAGCTAACCCCAGAAGACCCCATGTCAACTGAGTGCCGCCTACATAGCCCCTATTGTTAGGGGCCTCAGGCCTATGTAGTTCTCCCAAAAGGGAGGAAGAGTCAGGGTCAAGGTTATGGTCAGAGTCATGGTTATGGTTGAAAAGGGTGTGGTTGAATGTGACTAAAGTGTAAAAAGAGAAGTGAAAGGCGTATTTGCTCTTTCATTGACAAGGACCAAAAGGACAGTATAGATAGGAGTTATTAGAACCAATAACCCCATTCATACATTGCGTCGTTGACCATAAGTTGTGCTAGAGTGGTGATCGAATCACTTTGACACTAGAGCGAGCTCGAAGTCCCTTGAGCAGGTGATAGGAAAGGAGGATAAGGTAACCCATTTTAAGAGCAGAGATAACTTTGCCCCTTTTTATAGGAGATCCTGAGACAACAATAAGCCAAGTCCATGACTTTCTTCTTTTTTTTTTTTTTTTTTTTTTTTTTTTTAAGGCTGATCAATACGGGAAGCCTGTATAGTGATGTCATTGTGCTTGATGGTCAGTTATGAAGCTGATCGATGCGAGAAGCTTCTAAGATAGTGCTGTTTATTGCCAGATTTAGTCATAGCCATCCTTCAAGGGAGTGGTCTAGATCTTTGCTTAATAAGAGGGCTTTTGAATAGCTGTCCTTCGAGGGAGCAGTCTATTAGTTATAGCAATGATAGTACATCTGTCCTTCAAGGGAGCAGTCTGTCTTTTAATTTGATTTTGTGACCTTGGATATTTTGACATCTGTGTTTGTTTGTTGATAGAAATTTGAGTCATGGACAAGACTTATAAAAGTTCAAGGGCTCCCTTTTATTAGGACAAAGTATCCATACTATATAAAAGGGTTTTAGAGGATTTATTAAAGGAAGTAGGGTTGAAAAATAATAGGATTAACTGGATGAGGGATTGCTCAAGGGACGAGCTCAAGTTAAATGTTAAGTAAATGAGTACTTAACTAGCAATAAAATGGTCGTAGATGCAACGCATTAAAGGGTTCAGGTTCTGGTCGGCCTTCGAGGGAAGACAGACGATAAGTCCCTGATCCGTACTTGTGCATGATAATGTAAGGTCCGAGCCAATTAGGAGCAAATTTGCCTCGTTTACTTCGCTCCATATTAGTCACATGTTGATTTTCTTTGAGGACGAGGTCTTCAATATTAAAATCTCGTTCTCTCAGATTTTTGTTATAGGCTCGTCTGATTCGACTTTGATAGACATGGAGATGATTAAGGGCAGCAAGACGACGCTCATCAAGTAACTCTAATTGAGCCAAACGATCTTGACGAAAGTCATCATTGGAAAGAATGTCGCATAGAGAAATGTGAAGAGACGGGATTTGTACTTCGAGAGGTAGGACAGCCTCTGTTCCATACATGAGGGAAAAAGGGGTAGCGCCCGTAGAGGTTCAGATGCTAGTGCGGTAAGCCCACAAAGTGAAGGGAATTTGAATGTGCCAGTCCCTTCCAGTGTCGTTGACCACCTTCATGAGAATTTTAGTCAAAATTTTGTTGGAAGCCTCTGCCTGCCCATTTGCTTGTGGGTAGTAAGGCGAAGAGAAACTGAGCTTGATGCCAAATGAATCGCATAGCTTTTGGACAGCTTTGTTTTTGAAGGACTTGCCATTGTCGGTGATGATTTTGTGAGGTACACCGAAGCGACAGATGATGTGGTTATTGATGAAGTCGACGATCTTGTCGGCTTTTGTGGAGACAAGAGGTATAAATTCCACCCACTTAGTGAAATACTCAGTGGCGGTGATGATGGACTGATGACGAAGAGACGAATGAGGGTTAATCTCACTGATGAGATCTAAACCCCATTGTGAAAAAGGCCAGAAATCCTGAGCAACTTGTAAGGCGTGGCTGGGGAGATGAAACAAGTTAGCATGCTGCTGGCACTTGACGCATCACTGAACATAATCGCTACAGTCTTGATGAAGAGTAGGCCAAAAATAGCCCAGATGAAGGATGTGCTTGGCAACCGAATTTCCACTGAAATGTCCACCACAAATCCCATCATGGGATTGCTTAATGGCATGAGAGGATTTAGTGGAGGTGAGACAGCGAAGAAGGAGGCCGTCGAAACCTCGCTTATAAAGAAGACCACCTAGCATGGTATAGCGAACGGTGCGTTTGATGAAAGCTCGTCACGCATTGCTAAAGAGGTTGGGAGGAACGAGAGAAAGGGATAAGTAGTCCACAAGTTGTTTATACCATACATCTTGTGAACTAGAGTCTATGGTGTGGACGAGATTGATGTCAGTGGAAATGTATGAAGGCAATGGCACACGATGTACCATGACATAAATTCTCGATGAGGATGATGATGATGAAGGAATATGCGAGGCAAGGGAAGCCATGGTGTCAGCAAACTTATTCGTCGATCGAGGAATAGTCTGCAATAAGTGATGGTCGAAAGATGCAAGAAGAATGTCAACACGGTTTTTGTACCTTTGCAAAATTTCATTTTTGTAGAGATATGAACCGTTGACCTGATTGACGACGAGCTGCGAGTCACCGAAGATGTTGATGGTCTTGATGTTGAGGGAAAGGGCGGTCTGAAGTCCCAAAATTAAGGCCTCGTATTCGGCCATATTATTGGTACATTCAAAGTCGAGTTTAAAAGACAGAGGCATGGGCTCCCCTTCGAGAGGGATGAGAATGACCCCGGCACCTCCATCGAGTTGACATTTGGAGCCGTCGAAGAACATGGTCATCTGATAGATGGCGTCATCGGTGGAAAGAGTGGCGATGGACTCGTCAGGAAACTCACAGTGAGAAGGTTGATTGTCGGGAAGTGGGGCATCGGCTAATTGACCAACGATTGCTTGCCCCTTTATAGATTTTTGTTGGACAAATTCGAGGTCGAGCTCAGCAAGCAACATGAGCCACCGAGCCATACGTTGATTCTGATAAGGCTTGGAGTGCATATACTTGAGAGGGTTGGTGTGAGTGACGATGAAGGTTTTGTGGTTAAGAAGATAATGGCGGAGTTTAGTAGCAGCAAAGACTAACGCCAAACAAAGTTTCTCGGTATGGGTGTACTGAGTTTCATAGTCGACTAATGTTCGGCTGATGTAGTAGACCGCTTGCTCGTGGTGTTGCTCGTCTCGATGTGCGATCATGGCACCTAACGAATGATTGGTTACGGAGATGTAGAGATAGAAGGGTTGGTCATCTTTAGGTGGAATGAGGACAGGTGGGGAGATTAAATAGCGTTTAAGGGCTTCAAAAGCCTCTTGACAATCCTTATCCCATGTAAAAGAGATGTCCTTCTTGAGGAGATGATGAAAGGGTTGGCAACGGTCAGAAAGTTGTGAAATGAAACGGCGGATGGATTGGAGCTTCCCTTGGAGGCTGCGGAGTTGCTTGAGGTTAGATGGGGGTGGCATTTCGAGGATAGCGCGGATCTTGGCGGGATCTATCTCGATGCCACGGAAGGAAACAATGAAGCCTAGAAGCTTACCAGAGAGGACCCCAAAAATAGATTTCTTGGGATTAAGGCAAACATTGTATTGAAGAAGTCGAGAGAAGATGATTTTGAGAATAGTCAGATGGTCACGGCGAAGTTTGGACTTGCCTAATAGGTCATCCACATAGTCTTCCATGATTTTATGGAGGAGATCGTGAAAAATGTAGGTCACAACACGCTGATAAGTGGTGCCTGCATTCTTTAAGCCGAAAGGCATGACCCGATAATAGAAAGTCCCCCATGGGGTAATGAAAGTGGTCTTGTGCTGATCTTCTGGTGCAACCAGGATTTGATTATATCCTGAAAACCCGTCCATGAGAGATAACATCTCATGACCGGCCGTGAGATCAACAAGTTGGTCAATGTTTGGAAGAGGAAAGTCATCCTTGGGACAAGCCAGGTTGAGGTCATGATAATCCGTACAGATTTGGATCCCCCCAGTCGCTTTGGTAACAGGCACGATGTTAGAGACCCATTGTGGATAATCGATGGGTTGGATGAAAGAGACTGAAAGAAGACGTTGAAGCTCTTCTTTAACAAGAAGTGCAACACGAGGATGCATTTTGCGAAGCTTTTGCCTAACAGGCTTAGCCTCTGGATTTGTGACGATGTTATGAGTAGCGATGGTGGGGTCAATGCCAGGCATATCACTATAAGTCCAGGAAAAGGCCTTGCTATGGTCAGAAAGGAACTGGGTATAGTCAAGCTGCTCCTGAGTGTCTAAAGATTGACCAATCTTTAAGACATGAGGAACATCGGAAGATGGAAGGTTAATGTTAATGGTCGATTCATATAACATAACTTGCGTTTCAGAAGGGAGAGAGCATTGAATGAAAGAATCATCAGCGCCCATATAGGTAAGAATGGCATCGTCGTCTATGCAGTGGACTGTGTTGATGGTTGATGATTCATCGTCTATCATGCTAGGATAAATGAGAGGAAGAGATTTGGGAACCCCGTGGAGCTGATAGGTTAAGGGTTCTAAGCGGATGGTGTTTATGGAAAAAAAAAACTAGGAGGGATGGAAACCACCGACTCCGTAGGTGAGGATGGAAAAATTGGTGAGTCTAGAAGAAATTGGTCGATGGCTAGTTCAGGGGAAAGGTTTGTGGAGGCCTCAGTGGGTTCTTGGAAACCCAGTCCATACCGTTTCTTCGCATTATCGTCATTGGGGGTTTCGACAGGCTGATGAGAACCTTGTTCGTAACGTCCAAAGCCGAAACCCTTCCATGCACACCTATAAAGATAGGTATGTGCAAAGGTGGGGTTGCTAAGAAAGGAGAAATCTGATGTGAAGATTTGAGGTGAGGAAGAAGGATTTGATTCAGTAGGGGCTTGATCAAGCCCCCCATAGACAAGATTAGTGCGAAGGCTAGGAGGACCATAAGGAATGACCATCCCGATCTGACAGTCATAGTTTGGGTGTTGATGAAGTTGTCCATACTCTTGAGGAGTTTGGAACATGTCTAGAGTAAGGAGACGATATTCTCCTAGTGAAAGTCTTTGGAAGATGTCATCCATGGGGTCCTTGGTTGGTAATTGAGAGGATGATGTGGTGGCGACCACTGTTTGCGTACTAGTTGACACTTCTGTGGATGGGGATGATGTTTGGGTTGATGATTTAAGCGGGATAAGAATGTCGTTTGGGCTATAGGTCGTGTTACAGGTTTTAAATGGAGATGGATCGGCGGGAATGACATGGATTTGTTTGTCATGTTCAAATTTAACACAACGGTGGAGTGTTGAAGGGACGCAAGCCATGGCACAAATCCAAGGTCGCCCTAAGAGGATGTTGTATTGGAACTCTCCTTCGATGATGTAGAAGAGCTCCGGGATTGTGCGTGGACCGACGCGGATGTGGAGGACAACAGTGCCGATGGTGTTAGCAGTTGTGTCATTAAATGATCTAAGGATTGCGTCTGTTTTTGATACGCAATTCTTGGGAAGGGCTAATTGGTCAAAGGCGTGGGAGGAAATGATATTGATGCTAGCGCCTCCGTCGATCATAACTCGTTTAATACGAGTTTGATCAACGTAGGCTGTGATGAAAAGGGCGGCGTCCTGATCTTCCTCGGTAGAGGTAGGAATCTCAGAATTACTGAAAGTGATGGATGCGATGGGGGATAAAGAATGGACTAAGGTAGCAAGTGGTTGAGGGTCTTCAGGTTGGACCTCAGCTGCCTGTAGGGCTTTGATAAAAGCCTGGCGATGTTGGGGGGAGCTTTGAATAAGGTCATATAGGGTCATCTTCACAAGCGTTTGGTGAAGTTGTTTTATCATGGATTCTGTGATTGCTTGTGAAGAAGTGGGTTGGGATGCACCTAAGATGGAAATCTTGGGTTTTGGTGGTTGGGGTGCCTGGACAAAAGGATAGGTCCAAGGAATAGCGGCTTTTTCTTTTGCTTTGTCTTTTTGCGACCTAGTGGTTACATGAATGGCGTTGATTTCGAAGATAGTTGGTGAAGAAGGGGTTATGGTCTGTTGGAGAGATGTTGATGCGGTTGATGAGGCTGAATGGGAAGGTGGCGAGGGTTGGTCAAGAGTGTCCTCAAGGAGAAGAGTGTCTTTCTCTATAAAACGGTGAACGACGGCCTTGAGGGCACAACAGGTCTCAGTATCATGTCCTGGTGTGCGATGGTATAAACAAATCTTTGTATCATCGAACCAAGACGGTTTTGACCCGAGAGGTTGGAATGGCTTGATGGAAGGAAGGGTAATGCTAGAGGTTTGCAAAAGTTGACGTAATATTAAAGTGTATGAACCTTCTAAGGGGTCCACGCTTGTTGATACATGACGTGCTGGTGACTTCTGCTTGGGGGATGCTGAAGAAGGTTTTCATACCACCTTTTGGGTTGGTGGTGCGGTGACAGGGGAAGACGACACTTTCTTTGTGAGAGGTGCCGACTTTTTGAGAGGTTGAATTGTGGTTGGCGAAGGAAGTAGTGGAGGTAATTTGTATTGGTTAAGAGATGGAGTAGGAAGCACGCCGATTAATGTAGAAGGATGAGGACCCAAGATGGAGGGCAAATTTGACGGTGGAGGAGGGGTTCGCCTTTGTGGTTTGGCAGTCTTCTTGGATTTGGTTGGAAGACTACTTTTGGGCGAAGTTTGGTTCAAGTCCACCTTCACTTGCGGGTGAGTGAGGGCAGAGAGAGGGCGAATGCCAAATGGCTTGATTGGTTTGGATTGGGTAGATGTAGATTTGGAAGCGGTGGTTTGGTCTTTGTTTGGAGTCTTAGGCGATTCTGCCTTAGGAGGATTGGCAGTATGAGATGAGAGGGCACGGGAATGTTGAAGAATTTTAAGATGGTCCCACAATCCCCGATGTTCCACTTTCCTTGAAGGGAGAAGTTCTAATTTCTCCACTAGTCGAGAAAATGGTTGGGAGGACGTTGGATGAAGTTGGGATCCTTGAGAAGATGTATTAGGTGTAGCAGTAGTCTCGGACCCAAGGTGTGTGGGAGTTATAATTGGATTGTTGTTGGTCGAAGAAGATGGAGAGTCAGGTTCTTCTCTTGGTGGAGAAGGAACTGGAGAGTGTGACTCCTCAAGTGGGTAAAGGGCAGGAATTATGGTGCCCTCCACTTGTGGGTGAGGAGTAGGTAAGGTCAGGTCCTCCATAGGAAGAAGAAAAGAGGATGGTGAGATTGGTTGCGCCGGTAAAGTTAAGGCATCCTCAAGGATGAGAGAGGTTGATGGAGAATTGACCGGGGAAAGAGGTTCATCCACACGTGATGGACTGGTAGATGAGTTAACCTCTTGAGGTTGGTTGGAGATGAAAGGTGAGACTGTATTGACAGTTCGAATATCATGTTCATGCGTGTTGTCAATTAAGGTCTGGACATTATTATTTTGGGTTGGTGGATGATTGGGGAATGGCTGTTTGAATATGTCGATGCCTTGGTTTGAAGGTGCATTAGGATTATCTAGAACAAGCTCTCCCTTTTCAAGCATGTCCTAGACTATGTTTTTGAAAGTTTTACAGTTTCCTGTGTCATGAACCTTGACACGGTGGAAATTGCAGAAGTCATTTTCCCTGTACCACGCAGGGATGGCGCGTGAGGGATCGAATTGTGGCAGTGGTCGAATCTGGGGGAGGTTGATAATCCCCTGTTTGACAAGTTTTTCCAGTATAGATGCGTAAGATTCTCCAAGAGGAGTATATTGTCTTTGAACGTACCGCTGCTAGAATTGACGGGTGGCGCTCTGAGATGTGGAGGGTTCGGCTTGATTGGATGAAGAAGATGAGGGTCTAACGGCCACAGCGTTAGCTGTAGCTTTAGACTTAGGATTTGACGATGAAGGTTTAGATGAAGAAGAGTCATTAGTCTTGGAGTTGGGGTTCTTGCTCCGCAATTTGATTTTGTTCTCCTCGATGGCACGTAATTCAAGTTTACGGGCCATCGTGAAGGCTTCGTCAAAAGTACGAAAGGTCTGAACCCTCAAAGTAGAATAAATGTGTTTGGCGCAAGCTCGGGAGAATAGTTTGATAAGTTCAGTTTGAGGTAAGGAAAATGAGAGTTGGTTGATGAGACCTCTCCAGCGAGCAACGAAATCAGCTACTGATTCGTCCTCGAATTGGCGGATGGTGTAAAGGTCTGTGATTGAAACCTTTTTGGTAATGTTAATGGAGAAATGGTCAAGAAAGAGCTGTGCCAGTTGTGTAAAGGTGAAAAGGGAATGGCTGGGAATGGCGCTGTACCAGTCGAGCGCAGTGCCAGAAAGGGACATAAGAAATGTGCGTAAGAGTAATGCGTCATCATGGGTGATAAGATAGCAGGCATGTCTAAATGCCCATAAATGTTGCTGTGGGTCTTCCTTGCTTTGAAAGCGTGAAAATTTGGGAAGCTCCCACTGGTTGGGGTATGGTCTAATTGGAACGGAAGGATGAATAGGCTCATTGCAAATTTGCTCATATGATAGAGCATTGCGTGAGCCGGAAATGGAAGTCTCTAAGCTAGACATTTTATCCATCAACATTTTGATAATGTCTGCTGACGGATTCGTGGGTAGAGCGCCCCTAGATTATAAGGCGCTTGAAAGATATTGGGAGGGGCGTATGATGTGGATGGTTGCATAGACGCGACATATGGATAACTGGTTATGGGAGCAAAAGTTGGGGCCAAAGGCACTTGTGTCATGGGGTTGGTTGGCACAAGTTGGATAGGAGCCGTCAAGGATGGTTGAGGCGTGGCTACGCTTGTTGACGGGTAAACGGTTACTCTTGTGTTGATTGGTGCAAGAGTAGGGGGAATAGAGACTAAAAGGTTTTGGAAAGGTGTGGGGTTTGGCTGAGTGACTTGAGGTTGAGGGAGTATCGGAACCCCCATGGAGATAGGTTTAGATGGAGAGGTCACGTTCTGAAGGTAAGATACGGTTGGGTTATTGGTGGAGGTTTTGTCCAATGGTTGAATGGTAGGGGCCATTGATGTGGTTCTTGTGTCAACTAAGGAAGTCAGCATCCCATAGATTGGGTTGCCTAGGGGGTCTCGCGTTTGGATATTGGCGAGATAGTGTTGCAAGGCTTTAACGTTAAGGTCTAAGAACCGTGCAAAGTCTTGGTCCCCTTCTGGGACGATAGGAGTTTGAGGCGGGGTTGGGCGAATGGGAGTTCTTTCAGTTTCCGAGTTGAACTCCATTACTGGACTGGTTGTAGGTGGTGAAGGTGGAAGCGGTTGTTGACTAGCGTGGTCAAGAAGGGCCTTGGTTTGACTGCGTGTCAAAACCATTCAAGGCTGGAAAGGGGCAGGTTTTAGAAAACTATGTTCTGTCAGTCTCAGAAAACCAGAATGGATGATTAGACAGTCAGAAAGTTGGATTTTATGCTTGCTATTTTTTTTGGAAAAAGAAAATAGACAGAGACCGACGTTGGTATAAAAACTGATGTCGGTGAAGAATACTGCCGATATCGGTCAGATGACCGATGTCGGTTAAGAGAAGTTGCCGACGTCGGTTACAGGACCGATGTCGGTTACTGTGTTTTCCAGAAACTCAGAAAAAAAGTTTTTGGAAATGAGGAAAATGTCCTTACCAGCTCAAAAAAAGACAGATAAAAATAGAAAATGTGATGATGACAGACAGAGCCTAGCGTTAAATCCCTATAAATAATTTTATTAGGATCGTATGGCTTATGCCTTAACAAGATGTTTGAGGAAGTTGGCTATAAGAAGGGTCCTAGAATAGGCAATCTAAAGATGGTTTCAGGTAGTTAAGGTGCTCAAAAATCTGTATTAGCTTCCGTACAGGCCTGGTGCTAAGGAGCAAGCTCCCCTCACTTCACGATTCCAGTGGTTAGCTGGTTTCGCTTAGCCAATAGATACTTTCACTATAGTTTATACTCTGCCAGAGAACAGAGTTGGCTTTCCCCTTGGTGGTGAAATCCAAGTAGGATTGCCGGGTAGGGGTAAGGTTGTCCGCTGGGTGATGAAATCCTAGACGGGCCTTGTCTCAAGTGTGTTTGATGTTTTTATTGAGTGCTTGTGGTCTGGTAGTGTAACATCATGTGATCTACGGTTTATTCAATATGCGTTTAAGTTACTAGATGTGGACTAAAAAGATGCAAGAAAGCAAGAAATGAAATGCAACAAGTTTTAAAGTCCCAAATCGAAATATGATATTGGAATGAAGACAATTTGGAGAAAGGGTTTGAAGAGAATGATTTTTCTTTCTAGTCTAGAAAATGCAAGAAAAAGTAAGAAAGAGTTCTTTTTAATTTCCTGCTTATGATTTTTTTTTTTTTTTTAAGAAAAGGAGGGATGAAGGTTAAGAAGCCTAATGCAACTAAATGAATACAGAAGAAAGGGAACCCAAGGAAGGCCCTAAAGGGGTCCCACCGGGCGTGCCAGAATGTTTCTATTCAAATTTTGTTTTTTAGATTTAAGAGAGAGAAGAAACTAAAGAAGTAATGGTCAAGGCTTGTGAAGTACCTGGATAAAGACTGCGCACCATAAATCCAGACACTGTGAATACTCCTCTTTGGCTGTGAAGGAATAACACCTGAAAGAGATAAACACTAAAAACACGAAGAATGTTAGTTGATAAGAGAGTGGATTGCCAAGCAAAAGCTTGGTCCTAGAAGCGCTAAGGCTTCTTCAAGGATGACAATCCACTGTTTAAGACAGAATATGACAGAGACAGAAAAGAGAAATAATGAAAGATGTGAAAAGAAAAGACTAAAAACAAATGCGTACCTGATAAGCTGTAATCTGGTAAACACAGTCACCGACGTCGGTGGTATTGCCGTCGTTGGTCAGAAGGCTGCCGACGTCGGTGGGGGTAGTGACCGGCGTCGATTGGGGCAATGGTCAAGCGCTGGTTACAGGGTTGGTTTGAGGGCTGTAGGATAGTCTATGGTCTTGTCTGAGGGTCTAGGGGTCTGTGCGGGACTATTTGAGGTCTAAGGGACAGAGAATATTGTCTGGGAATAGACTGGATAAGTGACAGAGGCGAGAGGCGGATGGACAGGAGAGAGGACTTTTCAGCCTCTTCGGGAAGAACATAGAAGATTTTGGTGAAGGATATTGGAATAGACAGAAGACAGAGTATTTGATATAAATAAAATGATATAGAAATAAAGACCGCACAAATACTTAGATGTGTTGAATAGTTGATGAAGATAGCATGCAGTCCCGGTATAAAACGTTGGATACAAGATCTCAGTACCTGAGAGTAGTTGTCAAGTATGCTGATCCCTGCAAGAAAACAAGATGCCAGAACACCAGAAAGCAAGAGCACCAGAGCTTTGTTTTGCTGGAAGAGAGATTCCCCTGTTAGATCACCCGAGATTAGAAAACACCTGATTTTGATTGTGATTACCCGGAAAGAGGAAGAGAAGTCTGTTAAGTATAACCGACGTCGGCGATTCCGCCGGGGTCGGCCGATAGGTGGCCGACGTCGACAGGGTTAGAACAGGCAGAAGAAGCCACCAAGCCCATTTTTCATCCACCAAGTGTTCTTATGCGTTGGAGAATGCCGAGGGTTGTGCTAAATACGCACGAGAGTTTGTTAGGAGGTTAGAAGAATTAGGGAGAGATCTTGAGTGAGTCATAGGAGGAGAATTAGTCTAAGGTGAAGTGTCCATGCGAGGTGTCCTAGGCGAGGTGTCAAAGGAGAGGGGATAAAAGGGGCCTTATTTAATTAAAAATAGATGTTTATTTTCAACTAATAAGACTTAGGTGGGTTAGGGACCAAGAAGGACTAGGGGGGAGACAGGACCAAGGGTTAGACACTTTTTCGGTGTCTACAGAGGCCTTGGGATATTAAATGAACATTAGGGGATGTGTATGGAATATGGATAGATGATAAATAACACTCACACAATCTATAACCCTTTAGGATGACCTAATTGTCCATGCATACATCTAATTAGGTAGGTTTCCACTAGGCCTTATTGGTAAAAGAGATGAAAGGTGTGTCTGAGGGGTTGTGTGATAGATTTATGAGTATGAATGAGGTGTTAACATACATAAGAAACAATCTTATTCATGTTGGAGCAGTCCAAGTGATCCAAATTAGCAGGGAGTATGGTAAGCCCATTAGGCTTTGAGGAGACTTAAAGCCAATTGGGGATCTACCTTCTTTTCTAGTCCTTAAGAAGCTATCAAAATGATTGGGGCATGTTTTGGAGTGCATCCAGACATGTATGAGATTTTTTTGTGCCAATAAAATTGTAGGAAGATTGTTTTTAGCTTGGAGATAGCTCAAAAATGTAGGAAAGTGGAGAAATATTATCGATAGGTCAATTTGTAAAGCTCATATCTTTGTTAAGACTCTGCATGGGAACAAAAGGGTTTAGGGGAAGTTAGATAAGGTCCCTAACAAAAAAATTGTGGCATTAGCTAGAAACTTTAACGTGCCATCTGTATGAACAATTGTTAAGAATAGAAATAGTCTAAAACCCTAGTGAAACCCTTAAAGGAACCTAATGGAGAAAACAAGCATGGAGAGCCATTAAAATGACATAGTTTGGCAAGGAAACCTATTGGATCATGGAGAAGTCTCACTTAGGCTCCCACCCATGCAAATAATATGTATAGAACTATACAGATAACATGTAAAACAATGTTTTTATCACCATTTTCTATGTGTTTTAGGTTCTAAGAGGTTTGAAAAGATGAAATAAAGTTCGGAGGGAAGATAAAGACCTATTATAACTCCCTATGGTAGTTTTATCCTATGAATTTTTTTAACTATCCTAACTAGAGCTCTCCTTTCAGTCAATCAAAATTGGCATAGTGAGCAAAAGAGTGAAAAGTGTGGAAAAATATAATGGATGTCTTTTTAAGGTGAATCTAAGAAATATAAGGCCATAGATAATCTTTTTAGGTGTCACTCACTCCCTCCCATGAATGTTCATGGGAAACTAAAGAAGTTTTTGAGGCCAAGTGTGAGGGGTGACTGAAACAAGGAGTTTTAGGACTATAGACAATGATTGCTTCATTTCAAGAGTTTCCAAAAGAGTAAGAATGCAACCAATGCATGGAATTTCATGTTTGGAGACCTTCACTCTTATATTAATCATTATACCTATCCCTTGTTAGTGGTGTGACATTCAACTAGGTGTAAATAAGGAAGGTAAATTTTTATGCCAAAATAGGAAGTTTTATGCCACTTTTCACAATTTTCATGGCTTTTATGGATAATTGGACTTCCTGATGTTGAATATATCATTCATATATATTATCCATAAATTTTTAACTTCTTTCTCCAAGTTGACACATGTCCAAGTGACATTTGGACTTCCTTTGCTTTGCCTCTCTCTCAAAAGCTATAAATATGGACTCTTTTGCTTTTTTTTGGTAGCCTCCATTGGTTGATGATGAAACCCTAGCCAATTTTGTAATTGAAGTAATATTGAAGAAATAAACAAGTGTTTTTACTACTTACATGCTATGCAATTGAGCATTACTGCAATCTTGTTGGTCTTGTCTAGTAGATGATCTTCTTTTCTAGAATGTTATCCTTGATTGTCTACCAAGTGTGCAGAAAGGGTATTGTTTCAGGTCTTTGTTAGTATTATTTTCTAGGTGTATAGGTGTCTTATAAGTATTTTATGATTTTATTCCCTCATGGAATCATCCATTACTCTCCTAAGTATCAAATACCTTCTTGAATCTAACATATGAAACATTGATATGATAATGCATTTTGAATTATGAGTTTTGTGTGAGAGAGACTTTTTTTTATCTTTTAGTGTTAAATATTAAGTCAAATAAGAGGATATTAAACATTATTGCATCACATTTTTTGGTTTAATTAGTTTTTTCTTAAGCCTTTTCATCCATAAGTTGATAGGTAAGGAAGTGCTTCAAAGAATACATTAAGGGAACTATCCCTTTTAGAGATTCATCTCTCAACATTGTCACCCAAAACAAGAGGAATGTTTATATTATGCCACTTAGATGAGGATATCTAGGCATCTCCTTAGGGGTGCAAGTCCAAGTGTCAATAGGTAACTTTGTCACATACAAATTTTAGCCAAAAATCTACTTTTTATGCATATTCAACACCTTAGAATTAACAAATGGTCTTCAAACTTCACAAAACTTCATGAAATGTTGTGAAATGATGTTTAGGACATAAAATGAAATTAATCAAACCTCAATAACTTATGACATAGTTTAACCATGAATTATCTCCTTATGACATGCCTAAACCACTATGTGACCAAAATATGACTTTACCTTAATATATAGGGATCCTATTTTTACCTAGGGGTCAAAATTGGATAACAGTGACTAATGTGGATTTTGATATGTAATATCTTTAGACACCTAAATTTAGTCTTTGGAACTTTGGAAACATCAACTTTGACATACTTTAACATGCTTGGACATTTTGCATATAGTTGACTTTGGAACATACTTTAATTTTATGTATCAACCCATCTGTTGTCGTATCCACCCATATTCAATATATATATTTATTTAGATGGTTAGGTATATAAGAACATTCCAAAATCCTTGATACATCATTTCCATATATTATATATTTGTTTTACACTTCAAGGATAGTACCAGTAAACCCAAATAGTGTCAGTTATGAAAAGTGTTACCTTCTACCAGTAGTGTCCATGGGACCTCAATGTTTATTTATAATATTGGAAAGTATCCATTAGGGTGTGATAAATAGGTTTCATGGGTTAGTAATAGAGGGAATAATGAAAACTCATCTATACAAAAAAATCACCCCTAATGTTATTATCACTTGGCACACTTGAGTATAATTGAGAAAACACCTAGCACTGTGTCGAGACATTATCAAAAAGGCATAAACATATCAAAACCTTCAAAGAGTATCCCTAGAGTAGTTTATAGAGTGAAATATAAATACACAAAGTTAAATTTTCATGGTACCAAGTATCAAAGTTTAAAAGATAAAATTTCATTATAGATTGTCTAAGATGTTATACACACATAAGTATGAGAATTATGTGTCATTTGAGCCATTTTCAAATTATTAAAATGTAGGAAACACTCAATCATTCAGTAGGGAGTGGTTAGGTTCAGTCCAACGCACAATACTAACCCCCTTTTAAGGGTATCTTGTGGTCAAAAGCACAATTAAGGTTTGGACAGAAGAGATACAATACATGAATTTTAATGTAGGATCAAATAGGTGGTCATACATAAAATCATAATAAGACTTACCCATAGGGCTCTTAAAGATATCATATCTCCATTTTTTGGAGACATTTCTAATAAGCCTTGGTAGTTTTAACTGCTACAGGTGTTTCACTTTACCGATAACATCCAAGCAAATTTCTAGCTAATGTTTTTAATCTTAGCCGTTAAAAAAAATAGATACAAGGCATTTATAAATATAGGGACAACCTCTATGAAAAATAGGGAGATAAAGATGCTTAGTATATCATCTTTCTCTTACTTTGTCCTCTTTAAATTAAGTTAGTGTAATGTCTGGCAATCCGTTTCAAATGAGATTAGTGTGTTTAATTCCATATTTGACATTATATGAATTAGTTCATAATTTCCATATTTTATATATCTTAAGTGTAAAATAAGTAAAAATAAATTAGTGAACCTAGAGTAGATTCCTTTTTAATTTGAGAGAGGATATTTATTTCAGGGAAGGAAATCCCTCATATAGTGATGAGGAGGTTACTTTGGATATTTTTGACACTTTATTTTCTACACTTTATGTAGAGAATAAATTAAATTGATTAAATGAGATTACAATTAATATTAATATTGGAATTAATGACATACCTAATAAATTTAATTTGGGCATCTTTTTGTTGAGATTTCATGCACTTCCCTTAACAATTATCCACTAATTTCTCATACTCTAAAATTTAACACCACTACACTTGTCACCTAAGCATAGTCACTTATGAGCTCACCCAATGCACAAGTTAGATTATCTATCCCTTTTTTGAGGATGTTTGAGGGATAATTTATCCATGAGTTGGCTATAAATCTAAACACTCATGCATACAAACATAAAATATACATAAAACATTAGATATGACTACATCACCATTCAATACTAATAAAGATCCTCATGATCAAATAATAGATTAAAAATGCATCAATGGATTACAAAATAAAAATTATATATATTATCAAATCAATTATATTACTACTTGGAGCTCACCTGGTGCAGCATAGCCTATTTTGGATTTGTAATAGTGGTAGGGAGGTGCTATTTTGGGGAGACTCCTAGGATGGGGCCCCTCCCCTCCTATCCTCACATCCGCATTTACAGCCTCTTTGTGAGTCCTTTTTGTCTGAGGTTTGGGATACAGTGGAGCATTATAAAGAAGGTTTTAACTTGGGCATGTCTGTTGGGTACAGATGGAATAACTCTTCCGATTGGCCGTAAGGAGGAACTGAAGAGGACCAATTGGAATTATCTCAGATTCTCACTGCTTGAAGATGCAGCTCCCTACAGGGGAGGGATGTTCTGGCTTGGGGAGGAGCCTCCACTAGACAATACTCTATTTCATCCAACTACCTTGAGCTATCAAAGCAATGTTTTGGTGAGGTTGATTTCCTTTGGGGGAAGAAAATTTGGAACTCCTCTTGGTAGAAATGTAATTTCTTTTTATGGACTCTCATTTACAATCGATGCCTGACATGGGAGAATCTGTGCAGCAGAGGATTTCAGGGCCCATCCATTTGTGTTCTGTGTCGCAACAGTGAGGAGACTAGACCCCACCTGTTTTTCCAATGTGCTTTTGCTAGGTGGTTATGGCACCTATGGTGGGAAGTTTGGGGCTATGCGTGTTGGCATGTTTCTTCCTTGGGAGAGTCTGGGAGCAACTGGGACGGCCTCCTTCCAAGGCATCTATCTTGCAGACTGCCCATGAAATTGGCCTGACCATTATTCTTTAGAACTTATGGATTGAGAGGAATAGGAGGATTTTCCAAGACGTACGTTTGGAGCTTAGGACTGTGTGGGCTAAAATTCTTAGTGCTCTCCAAGATACTCTCCAGACCAAGTGTGATAGTATTATAGATTTGTGTCTTAAAGATGCTGCAATCTATGCTTATTTCTTCCCTATTTTGCTCTCCACGTCCTCCTTCACTCCTCCCATGCGCCCCACGAGAGGACTTAGGCAACAGGCGTGATCGGTAAATTGCACAGGTCATTGGAATCCTCTTGAAGATGGCTTCATCAAGGTGAATATTGATGGATCCTCAAGGGGGAATCTAGGTGATGCTGGGATAGGAGGTATTGGGCGGGACAGTTTAGGGGAAGTTGGCTTCATTTTTTCTATTCATAAAGGCCAACATACTAACAACCTTATGGAGGCCATGGCTATTCTGGAGGCTATGAAAACATGTTGTTATCATGGATGGAGAAGCATTATCTGTGAATTGGATTCACAGGTGGTGGTAAACTTGCTGAATAAGCAGATTTTTGATAATGTCGATTGGCAGCTGGCTGTGGTAGTCCAGTAAACTCTTCAGTTAAGTTTTTCCTTGGACTCGGTCTCTTTCAAGCACATTCCCTAGGAATGGAATGGAGTTGCGGACATTTTGGCTAAATGGACCTCTGAGTATGGGCCGAATTGGCATATTCATGATCAGAAGATGTTTCCCTTGATTTGCTCCCGTAAGTTGGCTCAACTTGTGGAGCAGGACATGGCGTTGTAATTTTCTTGATCTCGGGTATTTATTAATAAATTTTTACCCCTTTTTAGTTAAAAAAAAATCAATTATATTACTAATATATCAAAGTTAGATATTATATTTTAGATCTCATAATAACTCTTGTACATAATCCTTCATGAGAAATATCTCTATTATACTAGCATGGGTGGATTTATATAGGCACCCTACCACCATGATTTTATAATAATGATACCCTAACCTAAATAGAAATAATTGAATTATTCTCACGTGTGTCCAAAAAAACATGCTCTTATAGATCATACCTAGATTATCATTGGATCCATTACCATGATTCTCTAACCAAAATTAGATTCTTCTTTTACTTGGTCTTGTATGTAATATCTACATGGGTGGTCCTTTCCTTACTACCATATTTGTTTTGATCATTATTATTATTCATATTTATGTGTAGATACTTAATTTTGTGTGCTTTGATACTTATCCAAAACTTGAGGCCATCATCCCTCCACTTTATCTTGCTTGTATACACTTAGACAAGTTTGCACTCACTCTAATTGCTTCTATACCACTAAATTATACCATACAATCTATAGGGTATGATGTTGAATTTAATTAATTATATATATATATATATATATATATATATATATATATATTTGGATCGATACTTGGGAATTTTAAGGGTCACATGCCCTTTTAACAAAAAGAAATAAAAATAAACTATTATGGTCTGGTTAAGCATATAATCATGCTGAGGCATAAACCAGACCAAAAAAATAGGTTTTTAACAAAACCATAATAAAATATAAATAGTTTATTACAAATACCAATATAAAAATACTAGATAAGACTGAGATTACAAAAAAACCAACTAAATACTTCTTACTCTAAAATAATCAGCTCTATCATTTTTCCTTGACTAGGCATCACAACCACCATCACTGAATCTTTTCCCATCCCTCCTTTACTAATATAAAAAACATCCTAAACCTTAAAATCCTTCACTCTTCCAATCTTTACCAACTTTTAGTTTTCCAACTCACCTTCTAGCTACTTGATAATAGAAAAAACTAGCTTTTTCTGGACTCGCCTTGGATCCTGCCAACACTGCTACTGCTTACCCTTCCACTAAGAAGGAGATTTAAATGAGCCTCACACCACACCTTTTCCTATCCATTTTATGTCCTTGAACCTACTTGGTAAATTCCTAATCTCCTTCCATTATTCAAACCCTAGAATGGGCTTAAGCAAGCATTCGATGATTGGCATAATTACTCCCTATTTTTCTAAAATCTCCATCTATACTGCACAAGCTGCTTTCACATATTTTGAAAAATACACTAAATCTAAGAATAAAAACTTCAATTCTTGAAAAATATCCGAAGGAAAAAATCCCAAGAAATCTCTTTCATAAAAAGGTAGCATCAAAATGGACCTAATGGAAGGGCATCCAATTCCTCCACCAATTCCATTCTATACTCAAGCCATATGAAAAACTTGATCATTGATAGAACTTAATCCTTATATGACATTATCAAGCATAGATTTGTTATAAATAGTAATTCTAGATCTGAGTTTACTCTAACTCTCCTGATTTGCACCAAAAATTTCACACCCAACACCTGTTCTATTGCTTCTACCACCTCTAAGGAAGGAACCCAAAAAATATTGGACAAACATGTTCTTGAGAATGACCCAATAAAACCCATTTCATAGCTCTTGGCATGTCCAAAGGCTAGAGGCCAACCATTACATTCCAATTTGAACCTATCCATCATACCAAAGCTCAAAACACTTGGAATCTAATCAAATAGGAAAGCCAAAACAACCACCTAGCTAGAATTCCTCATGCTTGATGTTACTTTCCAATTAAAACCCATGTCATAAAATGAAAAAATCCATAATGAGAGGGAGTGGCCCATCCAAATAACTTAATTCCTAAGAATCCATTGCCACCAAAACAACCTTCTACATGCGTAGTGCAATGTCATCCATGACACCTAAAGGACACTGTCATCCAACAAACCCTCTGTCCTTATAATCTTAAATCAAGATTTAGATTTGATAATGATTTTCCTATCTTTTTATTTTTATTTTTAAATAAAGAAAATGTTTTTAAAAAAATTTAAAAGAAAACAAAATAAAATCAACACAGGAAACCAACTGAGGATATTAACATTATAAAAATCTTTTAAAAAAGATTTTATAATATTGATAAACTCTTTAGAGATCACTTTGATCAAAAAGCTTGTAATCTGCTCATCTATCACTAATGTTATCTAGTTTTTCTTCCTCAAACTGATCTATTTTCATATTTACCAAAAAATCCATAAGTTTATTAATTTATCTAAATTAATGATTACAATTCCATCCTTCAAAACCTTCTATATTAGGCCAAATGACATCAAGGATATTAGCAATCTTCCAAGACTTTGCCCCCAGGCTTGACAAAGTTAGAATAACCACCTGCAAATCTCTTTCAATTTCTAAAAATGAAATTCTACACTCCAAATCCATATCAATCCTTGAAACAAGAGCTTGAGCTTCATTATTAGTGCCATCTATAAGCTTAAGGGAAAGGGATCTAATTAGTGAACTACTATAGTCTTTTATAACACACCCTGCCCCTAAGTTGCCTGGATTGCCTCTACAAGCTCTGCCAAAATTTAGTTTAAACCATCCATATTTGAGAGGAGTCCATGTTGCATCCTTACTATTTTTATTATTTTTATTATCTAATATTGACCCTTAAATGGGATTTTATATATTATTCTAGTGTTAAATAATGGATTATATCTATGTATTCTAATTTGGCATGGCATCCATTAATGCCTTAGTGGATTGAGGTCATCAACATATATGATCTCTCTATACCACATGTTAAACTTTTATTTGTGGTCCTTGTATACCTCATACACTACTTCTTCCTCATTAATTTATTTGAGTTGAATGTCCCAAAATTTCCTTTCAAGTAAAATGTGTTGCTTCATTATTCCCTTTGTGTATTCCTAAACCTCATTTATATACTTCTACATCTCAATCTTGTCACTATCCATATAAACCTTAGCATAAAACTCCTTGTGCTTGTACTCTGTCTCCTATAAAATTGAATTGGTGAAGCTCAAACCATGCACAAATCACTTGAACACCAAGTGCACTAGTTTTCCTTGTCTTGTACAGTGTTGATCAACACTGTAACACCTTGCATATTATCTAACCTTGTCTATTTTAAATTACAAGGATAGTTAAGATTAATTATTTATGTTTTGAATTACCTTATAAACATCCTTTGAGATATGAAACTTATACCCCTCTTTTATCTAACTTATTATCATTTCAATTATCATTGAGGAATTACTGATGTATTTTATAGATGTTGTGATACTTGATTAAATCACAGTCTATTCATTTGAATGTAATAATAAATAAAATACAAGATTACCTAAAAATGTTGGTTAGTTGTACAACCCACTTTAAAGGATTATTAGTGATTAAAATTGCTTGAGATAGCTATGATTTGTTAAGCATTATATATTCCACACCGAGCATCACCAACATGAATGACTCCTAGCCCAACAACGATTAGAAGATGACTTTTCTAGGTAATTTATAATGCTAAAATAGAGATAATCAAGTGCTAGAAATTAAATGTACAACATATTGTGAATGAAACATGAAGCATAAAATAAGTAAAGACCAAAATGGATAATATTTGTCTTGGATAAACCTAATGTGAGAAAAAATCAAGTGGGCAAGGCAATTTCACTCCCCTTCCACTATATATTATAAGAAATGTACAAGATACTACCAAACATGGCCTTTATAGACAACATTCTCACTACTAATATATCCAAAAATTGCACACAAGAATACTCTACAATTATAAAACACTTATTATAAATTTAACATAGTTGAATCAACCATCTACAACTATAAAAAATGAGACAATAAGAAGAAAGACTCAAACTTTCAACCTGCAATGTGAATCCAGATTCAAGTCTTCTCACTACATTTTTTGGTACCTTCTACCTTGAATAAGACCTGTATTGATGCTCTCTTAACTTTGGAGTTTAGATGAAGCTCAAATTAACCATCATTGAAAATTGGAAACATTTTCAATTGTTTTCATTCTCATGATTTGTCTTGTGACAAAGCTGTCAAGGTGGTTGTATAATATCCACCCTATAAATAGTAGTCATTTCACTATCTATGATAAACCATTCCATTTCAAAAGTTAAAACTCATTGAATTCATCAATATGAAGTTGTCTAGATCACCCCATACTGACTCTACCATTGTAAAATATTGGATCTAATGTTTTGAATATGAAATATCTTACAATAGTGCACATACAATTGAACATAGTGGAAACATCTAGTATACATGATTAGTACATTAAGATCTAAATTTGGATCAAATTACATCTTGAAGTTAAAAATAAATAAAAAAAGCTAATCAAGTAGGCTAAAATAAAATTTGATGTTTTGTAAAAAGCCCACATGGATGTATAAGAGGGAGGTTGAATGCGTAAGTATAGATGTAATGAGTAAATGGATTTTTGTAAAAGATGGGTTGTCAATGTAAAAAGGGGTGTGGGAAAACATGTGTAGTGTTTGTGAAAGTAAATTAGTTATTGGGGAAGGAGATTTTCATGTGGAAAATTTTTACTAGGGGATATTGAACTTAGTTTTTTTAGGAGTTGCTTGAAAGGAATTTGGATGGTGTTTTTTTGGTGCACCCCATACTTGGCCAGATTAGTATGGTGTTAGAGTACATGGATGGAGGCTAGATAAAATATATTGTGTGAGATAGAAAGTATAAATATAATCCAATTCCTTCTTTTTTTCCCTCAAAAACTCTTACATAGATTAAACCTTTTATGCATAGTTAGGCATCACATTCATATAGACATAAAGTTATTGATTTGCTCATAAAATGCTAGTATAGAGAAATCATTTGTTAGCACTGTAGAATACATATCACCAAATAAAATAAATAATTCTTCTTACCCAATAAACATTTTGAATATCTATTTTATAGTTGATAACAATATGAATACATGCTTAATAAATAAATTTATAAATATTTAGTTGTCTTTATTATGGGCACCATTTATAATATTCTTCTTCTTTTATATCAAGATCACGAGAAAAAATATTAAAGCAAAGGTGGAAATCCAACCTGGCTATGTCATTTTATCAATATTTTTTATACCTCATATTGTGACCCACCATTTTCCAAAAGGTGGATATCCAACCTGAATGTGTCAGTTTCTAAAGGTTTGTTATATCTCATATTGTGACCCACCATTTTCCAAAAGTTCAAGTCATAAAAGTGGTTATCTATTATATGTTACCCTTATTTATATTTTATTTATGTTAATTTATAATAAGGAAACATAAATATATATAAAATATATGTGTATGTATGTTATTATACATTATTATCTTCTTAGGTTGTCACTTTGCATATACAATGTTAGTAATAATCAAATATAAATGTTATAACTAGAATAGATATGTTCCACAATATTTAAACTAAAAGGACATGTATATATGTTATAATTTTTATATTTTCATTATCCACTATCAAATGAATTACAAAATTCATTGAATTAGTAACCAAGCTACCTAATTGCTAAGATGTTGACCTAGAAAAACTATTATCAGGGTTACCTATGAGTTTAAAAAGATCTTAGATTAACTTAGAAATATTGATATAATAATTAGATTTATCTAATTTGGTTTTGAGACTTCATTATTTTATTGGAATTTTTGAATACTAAAAAATTTGAGAAATTGATAAGGGCAAACTAGATTGATGTTTGGTCATTCCCTGTCTAAAAATTTAGCTGCCTAAGTCTATATCTTTGGTCAAGTCTAGTATGCAGGAAATGTTCTATACAAGCCACAACAAATGCATAAGTGTTTATTCTTTTGGGGGGTTTATTTTCATCTTTTTCTAAGTGTATATTATTTTGAGTTTTTTACTTTTGGGTTTTTTATCTAAGCCTTTGCTGAATTTTTTCAGGCAAATTATTTACACAACTTTTACAAAGGAATTATTTCAGACATTTTATCTGAAACAACTTTCCTGAAGGGTCCTTGTAATTTTTTTGAAAGGTACTTTAACTTTCTTAAAGGACTTTTTCAAGCTAAAGGACCCTTTCATTTTTTCTAAAGAGTATGTTTTGTTCGAAAAAGGACCATTTCAAAATCCTGAAGGACACTTGCATTTTTTTGAAGGCCATTTTCAAGTTGAAGGGGTCATTTACATTGCTTTCAAAGGGTATGTTCCTTTCAAAAGGGCCAAATAGAAAGTTTGAAGGGTTATTCAAGCAAATTATCTATAGGAAAAGGTATAGATACATAAAGTTTGAAGAGGAGATTCCTTTTCAAATTCTTTTAAAAGAGCTAAAGGGTCATTTACACAAAGCTGAAGGGTCATTTGCATAAAGTTGAAGGGTCATTTATAGAAAACTTGAAAGAATTACTTCAAAAATATTATCCAAGGAATTCTTTCAGAGAAATTACTTGATAGAAAATCTCAAAGACCAATAGCTGTATACAAATTATATGAAAGCAAGTAGGAGACAAAAAGTCTAAAAACAAGTGCCATGGACAAAAAGTCTTAAAGAAATACTTGAAGGTGACGACCCATAAAATGTCAAAGTTTAGATTATGGAAATTAGCCGTTGGGATTCAAATAAAAGATGACGGCCTATAGGAAGTCAATTTTAAACTATAAAGAATAACCATTGCTATTCAAAAGACTTGGAGAGAAGATGAGAATATACATAAAAATGACAAATGGCATGACTCTTGAGCTTTGATACATAAAAAATGAGAATAAGCAGGTCAATGGTTCAAGTTATTACACCATTACACAACTCGATGAGCTAGTAAAGAATAGCTTGCATCAAAATAACATTCCAATAGATGGACCTATCTAAAGCAAGAGGGAGTTTAGCATATCTTGATTTCACTGGTGTAATTGTAAAGGGATTTTCTTATAGAATGCAATGTAACTATTGGTATTTTTAAGATTGACACATTCCCAAGTGACCCTCGAACTCCCTTTGTTTGATATCTCTCTCAAAGGCTATAAATATGGATTCTCTTGGCTCATTTGAGCATGATCTCTCTGCTTGGTATGGCGAAGCCCTAATAAAATTTTACTTTGAATCAATAAAGACAAGTGTTTTACCTTGTTCAAAGAGTGCATTAAGTGTACATACTTAGTATTAGTATTGTGGAAGTATAATTTTATTTTACCTTCACATGTTAATGCCATTAGTACCTAGTGTATTGTGCTTTCTTTCTTGTAGGTCAATAAGAAGTGTCCAAAGAGATTGCAAATATAGTGAACAACTAATTCAATAGAGTGTCTTGGAATGCCTATTGCTTAAGTCCTAAATCTATGCCATCTCCTAGACCCCATGTTGAAACATTGATGTGAGAGAGAGAGTTGATATTGAGTGAAGTGTATATGTAACTTGTCCTTGTTTCAAGTGTATGTTCAAGGTATGAGTATAGAAAATATTTTGGTGCATCACCCCCAATAGAATTGGTTTAAATTCTAGTTATTTTAACCCTTTTCATTCCCCAAGTTGTTAATAGTAGGAATAGGAGCTTTAAAGGTGCATCAAGGGGAGCTAGCCCTTAATCTAGATATTCATCTCAACGAAATTGTCACCCACAACAAGAGAGATGATTCCATTTTGCCACTTGGATGAGGAGAACCGAGCATCTCTTCAAGGGTCAAATACAAGCATCAACAGTTTTTAAATAAAATTATTTATTTTTTATTAATTTATCAATTTATAGATGAACATATATTTTAAATAATTAAATAAAGTTAAATATATTTAATAGATCAATTTATATCTTATATTAGTTAATTAAATTGTTAAGTTAATTTATTATTAGTCCCTGCTAAGGTAGAAGATTATATAAATCACTTAGTAATTACCTTCTTTTTTAGCCAATCAAATAATTAAAAATAATATTATATTAATAATTATAAATTTTTGATTAATGTTTTACATATTAATTTTATAGTATTCCTCAAGGTTTTATTTGGGAATATTCTTATGTTGACATCATAAACAGTTACTAGCTTAACAACTTATAGCATTATTATTTATTACATGTTCATTTTTTTAATTATATCCCCATGGAGATATATACCTCCATGTTATAAACCAATGAACCATAAAAATTTCTAATTTAATTGTTACAACTACACTTTGACTTTAGAAAATATTTATTACCCCACTAAGTTTATCTCATTTGGCTTCGAACAGGGAACGTCCTAAGTGAAAAAAATCATTTAATAAAGTGTCAGAGGATTCATGTATAAGTTATGTGGATGGGTTACATTTTATGGACAACCATAAATTAGCTAAATGTTTTTTGAACTAGTTTTGATTTCAAAATCTGTGCTTTTTAATATTTTCCAACATAAAGCTAACAATCATTATTAATATTTTATATTGCTATCATATATTCCAACATTTGTTTACCAAAGCTCCAACTTAATTTGGATAACTATTTTACTTGAAACACTGGCCAATTAAATAAATATCAACTAAACATTGGACGGGTTGAAAACTCTAAATTTTATGGTAAAATTATGTTGATGTTCTTTATCACTGTTTATCTCTGTCACTGATGTCTGATTTGATCTATGAATCAAATATCAAATGTTATTACATTAATTTGCACAGTAAATATCTAGATCTCTTTGCCTTAATTATCAAAACTTAAAATAATGGGATGTCAAGGTGTCATCTTTTCTAAATAAATTTGAAAGAAGTAAAGATATTACATTAGTTACATAAATTATACTTATGCATATATTTGTTACATCAATTATATAAATTATACTTACACATATATTAATAATTAATATATGAATATTTTTAATAACATTTTATTATTTATCTATAATATTTCTATATAACCTTTATCTTTATTATCATATAATGTTTTATCCTAACTAATTACAAACACTTATGCAAATTTATTGAAAAGTTTTAGTCATAAAACATTAAGTCAAAGATTATGTTATGGGCAATATTAAAGATTACTTGTCAATTTTTTTTTGGATGGCATAGATTACATAAATGCTATATGTTTGAACCCTACCATTAAATCTATATTTTCAAGGTCGAATTGATCTATAGTTATCAACAAATAGTGTTGCCCTTCATATTTATTGACATACACTTTTCAAAAATGCCTTTCATCTATCTGCACACTCACGCTGATTCTTTGAATTCAATGAAAGAAAATATGAAATGCAATATACTATTCAAATTATTAAAGCAATCTCATATTGAAAATTTACATACAAAATCACACACAAACAATTGTCAATACAATGGTAGGGACTAGCCACTATGCATTTCTTGTTAAATTGTGTAAATAAAATAAATAATGTATTATTTATGTTTATAATAGTTTAGAACATATAATTTTAAAGTTAACAAAATTTATTAGTTATAAATTTTAAAAAAATTGATAGTGTTTAATTTCACATTTACTATAATTTAGTTAATTTAATTTTCTTGTTAATTAATTTTAATAATTATAAAAACACATGGTAAAATTAGACCAACATACAAGTAGAGTAAACTAGCATACATATCTTGGATAAATCTATGTAAAATACACCGATATATATATCATTCTCAAGACAAATATTCCACTAATGTCATAATTTAATATGATATAGGTGCCCTGAGAATGATATCAGTATAATTTATATAGATTTATCTAAGATATGTATGCTAGTTTAATATTAACACTAATATGCCCTATACACCTTAAAGATTAGTCCTTCCTACACATATAATACCAAATTATTCAACCATATTCATAAAGCTTTAGTTTGGTGGATTTTATGGGTGATTAACCACTAAACCTATTTGGTTAAAAATATATTTAACATGATTATTATGATTCAAAAATTATAGTATAGCTATGATAATTTTATTGAAAAAAACTTAGAATTTATATTAAATATAATCCCTTTTTTATTCACTACATTTTTAAAAAAAAATCTTTACTATATCATGGTAAAAAAATTAATATACTAAAGTATTTTAAGGTTAATAAAAATTATTTGTAAAAAATTTTAACATAAATTACTCACAAAAATATTTTATTTTAAAGTAAAAATATTATAAGATAATAAAATAAATTTATTATAATGAAAAGAAATTTAGAGTAACTAATGATGAGTGTCATTTAACTCTTCATTTAATCAATGTTCAATTGATGTCTTATCAACCAGGGCTGGTGTCTAAAGTTGTTTGCAGTAAGGTGTAGGATGGTAGATCTAGAAGTCGGCTTGTGGGGGTGTTTGATGGTCCTATTCTAACTTTGACTAATGAAAGAAATGTGTCCTAAACTACTTGATTCACTCTTGTGCTGAAAAGGAAAAGATGTAACTATTTAATCAAATAAATCCACTCTTTTTCTTTAAAGTAAAATCACACTTCTATTTACGCTTGCATGGAAATAGAGATGTTTAACTAGAAAAGGAGATTTGCTTCACACATTTGCTATAAAATAAAAAACACTTTGCTTGGAAAGGAAATGACTTTAGAATAAGGAAATGCCTTTTAAACTATGAATTTGTTTTGATGTTTTTATGAATAAATGCAAACATTAACAAGATTCTAATTAGTTATAACAAAGAGTTAATAGAACATAACATAAGTACCGTACACAATTCCTGATTCCAAGGAGAGTGGGCCCTTGTCCCTCTCGGACTCAGGAACAAAGATTAATCAATGTTAGAAACTGAAGTGATAATTCATAAACTGAAATGATTAAAATCTGGGTAAAACTTGTAATATGCTTGTACGTATCTTTCCTCTATTCTCTAATAATTTTCAATGACAAAAGTCTTACCTTTTATACTAATACAATCAACTCAAAATAGGATGCAAATAAATAAGATTCCTTGGTCAATCCACTCATCCAAAGATAGGAAATTGGATTTCCAAGAGATCCAATTTCTGATGACACAGATATACTATCCTATAATATTCCTAAGATCTAAATATATACAACTTTATCAAAAGCAAATCCTGTAAAATAGAAGGTAGGTATTTTCCTCATTTGACTCTAGTTGGAATGATTCTCTCTCATCTTATCTAGCTGCTAGCTTTCCCTATTTGTAGTTTTATCTTTACAAAATCCATGGAATTGACCTTCTAGAGTCAGTAGGAATGAGCCTATGGAGTCTATAGACAAGCCTGTAGAGTCTGTAGAAATAAGCCTACAGAGTTTGTAGAAATAAGCCTGTAAAGTCTGTAGAAACATTCTATGTGAGTTCATAGTTCTGCTAGATGGAGATCAAAATTGAATTTTCACTATACATCACTTGTGTCTTCTTTCTAAGCATTCTTCACAATAAAAATCACTAAAACATGCTATGTATTAGACATTAATGACAAAGTAAAGGTTTAGTCTTTGGTTCAATATAAACAAGACAAATATCTACTTTTCATGTAATAGATATATAAAAATCTATGATTTACATAAGATAATATCCTTACAAAGATGAATTGAGAGAAATAACATGTCAATAATGAGCCATATTTTGAGCTCATCATCTCCCCTAGGATTTACCTTTTGCAAGTCCCATTGCAAACATTTATTGGTATTCATAGCTCTGGCATCTACTTTTCACACTTTGACTCAAATCATAGTCATCAAATTCATCTATTATATGCTTGTCTAAATTACTTGTAAATCCCTAATATTCTTGAATCATTTGTCTGTATATATTGAATTGTTCCTTTGGTTGTTGATCCCAACTCTGCCATCCTAGAATAGGTATGATCAACAAAGGGGGTCTATATCTTATGCCAATCCATTTATTTTCTCCTCCAAAGTTTATTACCTCTATTAAGATTTCTAAAATTTAGGTAGCTCTCCTCATACTCCATCTTAAGTTATTTGGAGACATGACCTCTCATCTTTTAAGAGGTACTGAAAGTTGGTCCCACCTTTTCACACTTGCAGTCACTACTGAATCAAAAATCTATCTTGAAAATAAGTCAAAAGAAACAACACAATCATATAAAGCTTGTAAATAGTGAGTTTTAACTTCATCACTTAGACAAGCACAATTAATATTCTGTCTGATCAATTTAGGGATAGAAAAGATTGGTTTGATACATAATCCTATAGTCTTAGCATGATTTGAATACTCATCAAATATGCTTTTCCATGCTAGTTGATTTTTGAATGTAGAATGCAATTCCCTCAGTTGAACTTCTCCTACATGAAATTTTATCAATAACTTATTGTACTCATGGTCTCTTATGATCAAATCATGCAAATAAAACTCATAAAGCAAATCTCACTGATCAGGTTTAGCACTTTAAAAAATTTCCAAAAATGTTGTTGGATGTGAAATCTTGTAAGAAAGATGACAAGAGATCCTAAAAATCTACCATCTGTAAAATTATTCAAATAGAAATAAATTATATGTAGGATAATTATTCCTACATGCCAAAAGAGATTCCCCTAATTTGCATGCATCTTGCAAATTTTCTTCTAAATCTTGGACTTGAGCTTCTAATTCTTTCTTTTTATTTTCCAATATTTTATTTGAAGAAGTTGCAACTTTGTTTTTCTATTTAAGTATGGAATATTCTTTTTCAATTTGATTTAGCATTTGTAAGGTAGGAATACCTAGATAACTTGTTTGACAACTTCTGTCAACAAATACCTTAGGAGGAGAAGGTGTAACATTAGAAGGTGCTTTGGAAGAGTTTACCAAACTCTGCAATCTCCTATTCTCCTTCTTCAAATTTTTTATAAATATCCAGAGGTATATTTGTTACTTTCATTTTTCTTTATTGTTTCTTCTAATCTATAAATTTCTGCTGCATGATTGGCAGATGCTATGTCTAGTTTTTGCACCAACAATGAGTTGAGATGATCCTTATTCTGTAATTGATTGATTAAGTTAGCAATGTCAGTTGTTTGTTATTGTGATCTAAATATTGAGCTTAAGAAAGCTTCAAGGTTAATTGCATAACATGATCATTTAGATTAGAGGACTTGCCTTTGTCATTTGTGCATACAAGTTTTTTTATTCATTGTAGTTTTAACTGAAACATGTGGTTGTCCTACCATACTTGATTCCTCTACCGTGATTGGCTCTTCTTCTAGATTGGCTCCTCCATTATGATTGGAGAGTTCTTTTCAAAAGGAGTTTCTTCAACATCTATAGTTGCAGGGATATGTTGATGTATGGGGGAATAAGATACCTTTTAAAGATTATCTAGAATGTTTATAGCCTCTTATTCATCTTCATCTGTCAGAATTAACCTTATCTTTCTTTTGGTCACTCTCTGAGCTACACTCAACTATCTTTTCTTTTCAACCATCAAAACCTTGGCCTTCTTAGGTTCTGTAGCAACCTTTCATTTTAATTTTCTTCTTCCTGACAAAGAAATTGGTTACAATAGAAATTCATGAGGTTCTTGTGGGGACCTTGAAACTACAGGGATTTGAGACCTTGTGATTCTTCTTCTTAAAGAAGAAGAAATAATTTTTGTTGGGACTATAGTTTGTGATTTCTTCTTTAGAGTTGTTTTCTTAACTGATGTAGCTAGTGGAGATGAATTTTTTTGTGGAAAATTTGAGGTTTCTTGTGCAAGCAGATTTGGAATTTATTATGTTACACTATTTTGAAATTTCTCTCAGACTTCTTATCCTTGCTGAAGGAAGTGATGTTGGATAATTAGGTGAATAAGGTCATAGTGCCTAAGATCAACATTAGGAGTTGTAGTCATAATTTTAAGGGCACCATATAATAAGGATGAAAAGTTAATCTTTTAATGAGGGTTTTGTCTCCCATGCTTAAGGTGTATTAACATTTTCATGGTGTCTCTTCCTAAAAGATTGTGTTGCTCCTCACAAATGATATATTTGAGTACTTACTTGGCTATAGATTTATAAGGTTCAGGAAGTGAATTTCTACTAATCCCTTTTGATTTTCCCTTGAAATCTATTAGACATGAAGTCCCAATGTGCTCATTACCATTAAACTGAATAATTAAATCATTAAATAAAATTTTGCCTGTAACTCTCATTCCCTCTTCTAGAACTTGTATGATTTGACTTATAATTTGATTTGAAACAAGAATAAAAATGCCTTTAACAACTAAAAACTCAAGGGTGAGATTAGTGATGAATTCTCTTACCATTGTTTCATGGAAACTTTGGAATTTTTCAATGAAAGGAAGCTAGCCATTAGATCTAAACACTACCATAGAAGTTTTGTCTTTGTGAAACTTTACTAAATTCTTTGGCTCTGATCTCATTTTTAATCCTATTTCTACTCATATTTTCAGAAAACTCTATTTCTTTAACTCAAATTAGGGTTTAGACCAGCTTCTATTGAAATTTGTAGGCAACAATCACTAAAGATTTATAGGGAACAATCACTAAGGATCTGTAGACCAACTTCTATTGAAATTAGTAGAAATAAAATGGTTTGTGTGAAACTCCAGAGCTACATGAGTTTATAGTTTAATATGATTACTTGATACAGTTTAGCATCACACGTTTCTATAAAGTGTGCTAGCTATTTTATCAAATTATTATAAATTGGGTGAAATGATGATGTGGCACTTTTACGATGATAATGATTTATCACTTCATTTAAAACCCCTTTTATGATGTCCCATCATTATCATTATTGATTTAATTGATTTTACCAAAGCTGCACACTTATCCATACACCTTTGGCGGCTCATTTGCATGCTTCTTCATTATGGTATGTGCCATGTCATTCTATTTTGGAGGGCTCAAGTTTGGGTCATCTTCGTAGAATAAGTATTAATTAAATTGAAGATAATTAGTTAACTAAACATAGATAAATAACATATATGTCTCACTTAATTTTAACCTTAGATTTATTCTTTACTCACCATTTATCCTGCACAAATAAGTTTGCATGGATTAGTCAACATGTGTTGAAAGAACAACTTTTATTACATGGAGAAAACTAATCATAGTGACATGATGATATTCTCTTTTTTTTTTTATATATATATTTTGTTTTTGCCCTTTGGCCAACCATTGCTAGTTTTCTAGCCAAAGCCCTTTTGCAATGCATAGCCAACCATCAAGCTAGTTTTTTGGGCATGTATTATCAATAGTGTCTTTGAAAGGATTTTCACTATTATTATTATTATTATTATTATTATTATTATTTAATTAATACTGGATCATCAAGGAGCAAGTTCTCTAGAAGAAGTAGAGTCATCCAAAAAGGTTACTTGATCTTTTACCTTTTGAACAAATTCTTATTTATTAAGAGGTTTTTGATAAAGCTTCAATCTATGTCTATTGACTATAAGAGATATTATACTATAATCAATACATATTAACTTAATAGAACCATTTTCAAAGACCTCCTCAATCTGATAAGCTCCCAACCACCTCATTTGTAGTTTTCCTTTAAACTGTTGAAATTTGGAATCAGAAAACAGTGCCTAATCCCCTTTCTAAAACTTTCATTACTTGATCTATGAATCATGCCAAAATTTTCTTTGATGTTATACCAATTTAGTTCTTTGTAGTTCTTCCAGCCTCATCTCATCAAGTTGATTAAGCTATAAGAGTCTTTTTTTTTGTATTTCTTCTAATTCAATTCCTACTCTATAGTTGTTTTCAAAGTTTGTAATTCAAATTCAATAGAGAATAATGGATTCTTACCATAAAATAATTTATAAGGTGAAAATATAGTTGTTGTTTTCCAAGTAGTATTATAGGCCCAAACAATTTTTGGTACCTTATCTACCTAATCTTTTCTGTTGAAATTAACAACCTTGGTTAAAATGGTTTACATTTCTTTATTGTGACTTCAAATTATCCATTAGCCTATGGATGGTATGGAGATATTTTTATGTGTTGAGTTTGATATACTTGCATGAAGTGGTTTATCATGTTTGACATGAACTATGGTCTTTAATCTGAAACTATCTTGCTTAGAGCACCAAATCTTTACATGATTTTGAAATATAAAAAATTAGCTACCATCTCTTCTCTTTTATGAGTTAATACTTCCACTTCTGCCCACTTGGTCACGTAATCTATACATACTAGGAGATATTCTTTTCCTCTGGAAGGAGGATCTACAGGACCTATAAAATTAATTTCCCATTTCTCAAATGGTTCTAGAACCAATTAAGGATGAGGGTGTAGAGACATCTCTATTGAAAGAGTAAGTGATCTAATTCTCTGACAAGCATCACAGTGTTTGACATATCTTTTTACTAGCTAATGAAGGTGAGGCCAATAATATCCTACTCCTTGGATTTTATGTATGGTTCTTTGAGCTGAGTAACAACCTCCTAGTTCATCATAATAAACTTTGATGATATCATAAGCTTCAAAATTTGTCACACACCTATGAAATATATGATTAGGTCTAAGTCTAAATAGCATTCCATTAATCCATTTGAAAGAAGAACTTTCTTTGATTAAACATTTCTTTTCTTTTTATGAAATTCGCAAAGGAAACTTCCCTGTGGTGAGATAATTAACTATATTAGCAAACCACAAAGATTTTGATAAAATAAAAAATAATTATTCATCTAAAAATTTATCTTATATTGGTTCTTCTTCACCTGTAGTATTCATTTTTATAAGAAATCAACAACCACATTAGACTTCCCTAGTTTATCTATAATAGTAACATCAAATCCTTGTAAGAGTAACAACCATCTAATAATCCTACCTCTCACAATTGGTTTGTTGGTAAGGTATCTAATAGATGAATGTTATGTATAGACAAATACCTTATAACCTATTATATAGTGTCTAAATTTATTAATTACATAAACTACAGCTAGGAATTCCCTCTCAGTTGTGGTGTAATTTCTTTCAGCAGGTGTCATGTTTTTGCTAATATAATATATAACATACATGTTATCCTCTTCATCTTTTTATCCAAGGACTACTCTTATTACTATATTAGAAGTATATATATATATCTATATGGAATGGCTGAGTCCAATCTGGTCCTCTCAATATTAGAGCAGTAATAAGTTTAGCTTTGATGGTCTCAAAGGCTTGCTGGCAACTATCACTCCATTCGAATGTACTATCTTTTGTAAGTAAGGCAAATATAGGGGCAGCTATTTAGCTAAAATTATTTATGAAGCATTTGTACTAACCGACATATCCCAAAAAGCTCTTAATTTCAATTTGTGTTTATGGGATGGGTAAGTTAGAGATTATTTCAACCTTATTTAGATCTACTTGAATGCCTTTTATAGAAATATGGTGTTCCAACACTATTCCTTCATCCATCATCAACAAACATTTCTCATGGCTCAAAGATAATTGAAGTTCTTCACATGTGATCAATACTCTTTCCAAGTTAGTAAGATCCTCTTCATAAGTTCCACCATAAATGGTAAAATCATCCAAATAAACTTCAATACAATCATTTGTAAGGTCAGAGAATATTACTAGAACTACTCTTTGGAAGGTTATTGAATCATTACAAAGTCAAAATGAGAGTACTTGATAAGAAAAATTTCTCCAAGGGTAGGTAAATATGGTTTTATCTTGATCTTCAGCTGCCATCATTATCTGGTTATACCCACTAAACCCATCTAGGAAAGGAAAATCTCTTTCCTGCTAAGTTATCAAGAACTTGATCAATGAAAGGTAGAGGAAAATAATCTCTTAGTGTTGCTTTATTCAATTCTCTATAATCTACACATACCCTTAATTTTCCATTTTTCTTGGGCATAATTACCAGGGGTGAAACCCACTGGCTATCTAAGATGGGGTAAATAAACCCAACTTCTAACAATTTTTGGATCTCTATTTTGACTATCTCCTTTAATGCTATATTTATTCTTCTTTGTGGTTGTTTGATTGGCTTGATAGATTCCATGTAAATGTGATGAGTGCATATGCTGGGGTGAATTCCCTTCATGTTGATATAATCCCAAGCAAAAGCCTTGGTATGTCTTTCTAGTACTTCAAAGAGTTGATCTTCCTCTTCATTTATTAACCAATTATTGATATTCAAAATCTTTCCAAGTAATACCATGATTAGTTTTGTGCATAGGTAGTTAGATTATATTTACTTGAATTCACTACTCAATGAGTTCAGAGGACATGGATGAGGAAGTAACTTATGAAACATGGTTACATTATCAACAAACTCTTTTTTAGGAGGAATCAGTCTTACTAAAGAATAATAGAATGCATCTAAGAAATGATTTTATTATTGTTTTGCCAATTTCCACACACTTTCATGAATTAATCTATGATCATATAGTGATGAAACAATAGAAGAAGTAGAAGTAGAGATTTCATAATATTCTATCTGACCCAAAAATCCTAAACTGAGGTAGTCCATAGTTTCTAGATTAGCAAAGTCCATAGATTCTGGACTAGTAGAGTCTGTAGCTTTTGGACTGGCAGAGTCCATAACTTTCAGACTGGGAGAGTCTATATATTTTAGGTATATATCTCCATTCAATTCTTCTAAGTGTTTTTTAACTATGATCATGGCTAGGGAGGAAATAGTGTTTGATATGTTATTTGATTCGTCCACCCAAAGTTCTTGTATGTGATTTGTTGATGGTTTTGCAGGAGGATACAAAGATATGAATTTGAATTTTAACCTATTAAAAATGGTCATGTCTCCTAACTTGTAATCAATTAATGCTATTACAGTAGCCAACCATGGTTGACCTAAGATTATGGGATATCTTAGATTCTTTGTTTTAGGTTAGAAGACCATGAAATCTACTGGATATTCCCAAGACTCTATTAGTACTTCAACATTTTCTATAGTCCCTTCTAGTTTAGTTATAGATTGGTCTGCCATTGAAGAATGGTAGTTTTGGGTTGCATTCTCATAAGAGATAATGTATGGAGAGTATCAGTTGTCATAACATTAATTGTTACTCCCAAATCTACCAAGACGTTAGGAATTTATTTACCTCCAATTGTGACTGTGATCGCTGGGCTTCGTAGATCTTCATATTTTAGAACTAATAGTTTTCTTGATAATAAATTAGAAACTTTTCCATCAACATGAATGGTTCCTAGATATTTTACTTTCCTCCCAGGTGTCTTGATACAAAAGTTTTTGACAATCTTATTCAATTCAGGTATATTCCTAATAGCTTGTAGTAGGGGTACCTCAACATTGATATTTTACAACTCATGGACCAAGTTTGATTTTTTTTAATATCAATTTCTTTTAATCTTTTAGGAAAAGGAACTATTGGTGTAGTAGTTTTTTCTTTGTTTACTTTAGGGCTCATTTTGATTTCGGCTTCTCTAGTGTTTAATTGAGATGATTATATTTTTTATTTTTCATCATGTATCTCAAAAGTGAGAACTGGAGGTTTTTGTATAGTTTTCCTTGATCTTAAATGTATGTTTGAACAATCAATAACTCCAACATTCATTGTCTCTTCCTATTCATTAATATAAATAGATGTTGGTTGTTTATTTTTTAGATTTGCTATTAATTATGCAAGCATTAAGGGTTGATAGATTTGTCCTTGTTACTGAATAATTGGGGGTGGCATTATAGTTTTCTATTGAAGTGGTCTTCTTAGTTGGGTGAATTGTTGATGTGGGTTCCACTATGGATTTCATTATAGATACTGTTGTGGCATCCATTGCTTTTATGGTACCCATTATTACTAAGGCTATGACATCATCCATGGGGGTGTTGGTATCCACTCTTGTCCTGCCCATGGATTTTGGATTGAGAGAATTTGGGATTGATTCTAAAAAGGTGGAAAAACTAAAATATTTCATGGTGCCATCCATGGATTAACTAGGTTTATTGCATTAAACTATTCTTGAGCCTAGTTTTATAAGGAAAAGTTGTCTCTAGATATAATTTACTTCTTTAGTGGACTGGACTTGTGTTTTCATTTGATTTTTTAAAATAGGCAGAAGGGTGAAATGTTTGGTATCATGATCTATTGCATCACAAATTCCACATGATGAAACATTGGTTTTATCTAGGGGTAGTCTCTAAGGGCATGTTTCTATCTGCACTTAGAATAGTAGATTACTAAAGGTTCTATTGCATTTACCTTAGCTTGAAGGCCATTTAATACTATTTAGTGTAACCAGAATATCCATCTTTAGATTGAAAAATTATTCCATTAGCTTATCCAATTCATTAGATTTCTTAAACCTTCCTCTCCTAATTTTGGGTTTTATTCAAGAGTAGTTGGTACAAAGCTCAAAAATCTAATCGAAAGCCAACTTATTTATATCTCCACCTCCCATCAGATTTAAGGTATCTCTAGTATCTTCATCTAACCCTTTTAAGAAAACTAATTTCTGAACTTCTTCAGTGAGTGGATAATTGCTTCGTTTATGAGTGAACATGAATCTATCCAAATAATCCTCTAAATATTCATCCTTATTCTATTTGATTTTGAAGAAATCTTATTTTCTTTCTCGCACTTGACAGTAATCTTGATACTTGTTTAAGAATTTTGTTTTCATGTCATCCCATGTTCTAATAGAATCACTAGGTAAACCCATGAACCATCTCATAGTTGCATCTTTAAGTGTAGAGGAAAATAGTTTTAATTTCTGGCTATGTATTGTGTAATCATAGGTTTGACATAGCACCTTAAACTCAAACGGGAATTGATCAGGATCTTTTATAGATCTTCCCCAAAAATTTGGTAGATTAGCTAGTGAAATATTTTTCATGGGGGTTTGATCATTAGGATCTGTAACAATAGGAAAGAAAAAGTCCTTCTTGGTTGTGCAAGTTGTTGATTTGGTTGGAGAGTCATATTTTCTTCTTTTGATGATGTTTCAAAGCTGGGATGATCTTTCCACCAGATATTTATGGTATCAGTTATGGGTTGTTCAAAGTTCTCAAAATTTTCTTCAGCTATGGATCTTTGAAATGCTTCTTCTAAGTTTTTGGAAATTTCTAAACAATGTCTTTCTGCAAGAGATTATTCTTGAGGAATTTTTCCTATGGGGCTTGCTTGTGGTAATGCCCTGGTTTCTATTCAAGTTTCTAAAGATTCTTGTAGATAGGTTTCACTTGTAACTTCTGGTTCACTACTCAGAGATGTTAAAGGAGTTTCAACTTGTGTTCTTGGTAGAAATTTTGGGATGAATCATCCTTTAGAGTCTCTAAGATGGTACATTAATTTATTAAATTTTTTTGGGATTTTATGATTTTTACAAATTTTTCTATTTTTCACTCTAGACCAATAATTACTACCTTACTAACACCTTGTGTCCCCAAAAATGGTGCCAAAAATGATGAGTGTCATTTAACTTTTCATTTAATCAATGTTCAATTGATGTCTTATCAACTAGGGTTGGTGTCCAAAGCTGTCTGTAGTAAGGTGTAGGATGGAAGATCTAGAAGTCTGCTTGTGGGGGTGTTTGATGGTCCTATTCTAACTTTGACTAATGAAAGAAATGTGTCCTAAACTACTTGATTCACTCTTATGATAAAAAGGAAAAGATATAACTATTTAATCAAATAAATCCACTATTTTGCTTTAAAGTAAAATCACACTCCTATTTATGCTTGCATGAAAATGAAGATGTTTAACTAGAAAAGGAGATTTGCTTCACACGTTTGTTGTAAAAGAAAACACACTTTGATTGGAAAGGAAATGACTTTGGAATAAGGAAATGTCTTTTAAATTATGAATTTATTTTTATGTTTTTATGAATAAATGCAAATATTAACAAGAATCTAATTAGTTATAACAAAGAGTTAATAGAACATAACATAATTATCGTACACAATTCCTGGTTCCAAGGAGAGTGGGCCCTTGCTCCTCTCAGACTCAGGAACAAAGATTAATCAATGCTAAAAAATGAAGTGATAATTCATAAAACTAAAATGATTACAATCTGAGTAAAATATGTAATATGCTTGTACGTATCTTTCCTCTATTCTCTAATAATTTTCAATGACAAAAGTCTTACCTTTTATACTAATACAATCAACTCAAAACAAGATGCAAATAAAGAGGATTCCTTGGTCGATCCACTCATCCAAAGATAGAAGATTGGATTTCTAAGAGATCCAATTATTATGATGAAATAGATATACTATCCTATAATAGTCCTAAGATCTAAATATATACAAATTTATTAAAAGCAAATCCTACAAAATAGCAGGCAGGTATTTACTCATTTGACTCTAGTTGGAATGATTTTCTCTCATCTTATCTGGCCACTAGCTTCCCTATTTGTAGCTTTATCTTTATAGAATCCATGGAATTGACCTTGTAGAGTCAATAGGAATGAGCCTACGGAGTCCGTAGAAACAAGCCTGCAGAGTCTGTAGAAACAAGCCTGCAGAGTCTGTAGAAACAAGCCTATGGAGTCTATAGAAACAAGCCTGTGGAGTCAGTAGAAATATTTTGTGTGAGTTCATAGTTTTGCTGGATGGAAATCAAAATTGAACTTTCATTATACATCACCAGTGTCTTCTTCCTGAGCATTCTTCACAACAAAAATCATTAAAACATACTATGTATTAGACATTAATGACAAAGTAAAGGTTTAGTCTTTGGTTCAATATAAACAAGACAAATATCTACTTTCCATGTAATAGCTATCTAACAATCTATGATTTGCATAAGATAATATCCTTAGAGAGATGAATTAAGGGAAATAACATGTCAATAATGAGCCATACTTTGAGCTCATCAATTAATTATTTTAAGTTAATAAAAAATTACCCATAAAAACATTTAACATAAATTCATAAAAAAAAATACCATACAATAGTAAAATAAAATTATTATAATGAAAAAAATTAGGGTAATTAAATATTTTAAGGTTAATAAAAATTTCCAATGAAAACCTTTAACATAGATTACTTAAAAAAATACTTTATTTTTAAGTGAGCTTATCATCAAATAGTAAAATAAAATCACCATAATAAAAATAAATTTATCCAACTAAATATTTTAAAGCATACTTAACATATCGACTACAAACTAATTAAAAGTAGGTATATATATTCATGACATACCTATTCCCCATAACTTGATCAGTCCAATTTGATTTATTTGATGGTTATGGAGATGCCCAAGCACATCTAGATGTTTTACCTTAATTTTGATAATTTAATAATTAATATGTTGTATAATAACTATAAAACTTTAAAGAGATCAAGATGCTATAAATATGCAATTATTAACAATTCTGATTTATAAATATTAAATATAGAAATATATTAGTTTGGAAAACACCAAGAAGAAAACAACACATTTAGATTTATGATTGATTATTTATGATGCCTGATAGTGTAAATCAACATAAAATAGGATTGTGACTACCCATAATGAGGAATAAATTATGAAGATGTTTTTGGACAAGGTCACACTCTATGGACAAAAACATAAGGTAGATGTGTTTGTTGACTATGGACTTGTAAAAAATGACTATGACTAATATCTGATAGTGAAAAAAAACTAGGATAGCGTAGTATTAGGAACAAAATCTAAGAATATTCATGGATAAGACCATGCTCCATGGATAAAAATGCAAGGCAACCACAACCACTGACTATAAAATTATCTGCATTGACTGTGATAAAATTATAATTGGTATGCCTTCTATCCCTATATTTGTTGAGTGGGATGAGATGTTGTGATGTTGATATTATTACATAGATATTGTTATTTTTATCCTCTTTTATTTGAAAACCCTAAAGCTTCATGAGATTTATAAACCTACAAAAATATGAGGGGAGTGTAAAGGGTTAAGCTAATTTAATTATCCCCTTAATGATTGAACATTGCCTATGTATCTAGATAATTTGAAGAGAGAAATCAAGCCAAACTTATTTCTCCTACCTAGAGTGATTGTGAAATTATTCTCTTCAATTATATGTATGTATCTAGAAATGTGGCTTTGATACTTGACAATGATAACTCTTAAGTTACTTTAAGATGCTTTAGACTTGGATCATGGATGATCCTTATGAATGATTTTGAATTTGGGAAGAATATGGTAGAGTTTTTAAATGTGCAATCATGTTGAGTGCTCAATAGATAATGCCAAGTTAGGAATAGTGAATGACCTTTGATTTATATATATATATATATATATATATATATATATATATATATATATATATATATATATATATATATATATATATATATATATATATATATATATATATATATTTATAATTTATTTTAGATGAACTTATGTAACATGCAAGAAGACCCAAAATAATATTTTGAATTTTGAAAACTAGTTATTAGTTGGCATGGGATATGACCGATCTAGGTGGATAAGTCCACAATAATAAACTTGTTTTCCTAGCATGAACTTGTCCTAAAAAATTAAGGACAACTATCCTAAGTTGGAGATAATATGAGAGTCATGTAACAAAGGTTTGAGTTTTAACTTGGAAAAAATTATGTAGTAGTGATGAGAAACAAATCTTCAATCCCACATATAAATTAATGACTTAAAGGAATGGAAAATAAGAGTCATGTATCTGGGTGTAAGTCAAATGGCTTGGGATGTGTCAAAATTTAACATTATTAAGTACCTATGACTAGATTTAGGTCTCTACATTTCCACCATTTTTATTCTTGTAATGAAATTTCTAGAGTAAATGAGAAATATATAAACTTGACTATGTACAACACACTTTATCTTTAAGAGGATACTCCAATTTGTATGACACTCATAGAAAATTTTACAACAACACATGAAGTATTCATTTTTTAAATTTTAATTTTGTAAAAATATAAAACCTTGAAATTGAAAATTGAAAAAAAAGAAAAGGAGTACACATGTATTGAGATGAAACCATGTTGCTTTGTAACCTATAAAAAATGGAGAAATGTGCCCTATTATTGAAGCACTTAGAAAGTTTGAGCCATTATAAAATTGAGAGTGATCAAGCCCCAATTACGAAAACATAATCAAGCCCTTGATTTGGGAAGGTGCATATTCTAAATATGATGAAAGGGGAAAATTACCAAATATACTAATCCATTAAAGGTGATACCATGATGGGTTCACTAGAAGTGATGTCAAGGCCATTGAGTGTCACTAGACTTGAACATACATCAACCATAACAGAGGATGGAACTACATAATGGATTCGCTAGAAGTAATGCAAAGGCCATTGAGTGTCACTAGACTTAAACATACTTTACCCATAATAAACAAATCACTCCATTATAGACAAATCTATATTTTATTTGCATGATCGAAAAATAATGAAAAATATTCATGCCCCCATCATTAAATCAGTGTCAATAAATCTAAATTTAAATGAACATTTTACCTTTGAATTTGTAAACTATACCTTTTAAACACTGAAAATATGTATATGAGCATGCAAATGTATCATGTCCCCTAAATTTATGTCAAATAAAAATATAATTCCATGCATATATATGCTCAATTGTAATTGTATGTGAAACCTATAGCTTTGTTTCTATAAATATTTTTCATGTGCCCATATATGTGCATTCAAGTGTGTATGATTTTGTACTTGAGTCTTTGAAAAGAAAGTGGATATGCATGTTATATACCCCCATAAAACTATATCAATGTGCCAATATGTGTTTTATTTTTTAATTACTTTGTATCTTTGGACCTTTGATTATTTGAAACTTTACATTTTTAAAACCTATACTTTGTTCCAAATCTAATGTTTGAATTACTTTGATTCTTTGAAACCTATATTTTATTATAAAATATGATTTTGCATTGATTTAAGTCTTTTAAAACATGTATTTTAAACCTTTGAAACCTATGTATTATCCTAAATCTTATTATGGTCCATTAATATAAGATTGAATCTCCATGACAAGCCCATTACAATGCCCCCATTTTGAGATGAGGTATGTAGCTTGAAAGTCACTTGTCTCAAAATAAGAGTTAATTGTATTATGAGATAAATATATAAACATGTAGCATAGTGTATACTTGTGGAGAGTATGTCATCATAGTAATTTAATTGTCATATATATATATATAAAATTTGTGAGGCATATAAGTGTCATATATAGATAGATATAGTAATAAAGTATGCAGTAAAAAAACCATATATAAAGTAGAATATATAGTAAAAGTGCATGATATGTGTCATAAAACCACTAATCAAGATTATAAAGAATAAAAAGCACAATCTTAATGTCACACAATGTCATACAATAAGACCAAGGACCACATACAACGGACATAATTATATCACAACAAACAAGGTCAATTGCCACACCCAAAAGACATTAAAAATGTAAAAAACAAGGGACATTAAAATGTCTCACAAATCATAGGTCCAAAGGCCTCCAACAATGGACATGTTTAAATGTCTCTCATACCAAGAAAAAATATCATAAAGATGATCAAGAGTTTATTTCACACAAGGGCTAAGGGCCACACAAAATAGGCAAACAATGTCTAGGTTATCATGCAAGAAAGTAACAATATCAAAGGATCATAAAATACGTGAAACTAGTATATCCCATCCATACACATCAATGTCATGTTATAGAAAAGTAGAATATCCATGTAGCATAGTGTAAGATATGAGTAACAAGAAATACACTAATAAAATATGTAGTTTAACATGGTAGAGAGGTCAAATATATATAACATGTTATAATGTAACCTATAGATTAAGATGTCCCCATCATAGGCATGTCCAATGTATAGAAGGGAATCCAACATATAAAAATATATGTAAAATATGTATGTCCTAAAAAAAACATATAACTTACTAAATTCATTGTGTGTTTGAAAATAAATATGCTATCTACCAAAATATGTGATAATAACATATGTAAAGAATTAAACTAACAACTCATGTCATGATGAAGTCCTGATTTTTTATTTTTGAAAATATTTTGAATGATTTTATATTTTTGACATATTAAACACACACACATACACACATTATATTTTTTATGATTTTTGAAAGTAATTATGATATGATCCCATAAATGGGAGGACCATAGTGCATGCATGTATCATAGAGTTGGAAGATGATTTTTTGTGGATTAAAAGTGTCATATGTAGACTAATCATAATTTGAAAAGGCATCATGTATTATAACATAACTATCTTGAAAAATTATCATAGTATGTATTGTATGATGTATAACTTGAGAGGGTGTAAGACTTGGTGGAATATTTTTTATAAAAAGAGAAGGTCTCATTGCCTATGTTCACTGTGCAGATCTTGAACTACTTAAGATATTGCCTTAGGATACAGTATATAATATTTAGATTTATTTATATTTTGAGTAAGTATTTGATATTAATATTTTTTCTTAGGAAGGTGTACCAATTTTCTCTAAAATGAGTGTATATAAAGATCATTATGCTCTTAAATAGGTGCAATTACCTTTTTACTATGCTCTTGAATAGGTGCGATAACTATATCTATATTGTGCTCTTGAATAGGTGCCATAACCAATTATGGTGGTGGGGGAGGAGGAGTTACCATTGAATATATAAGGTACTATATGCATGTAAATATCACACTTTTAAATTATCTACTCAACTTATCGAGGTCATATCACACTTTAAATTATGTACTTGACTTCTCAAGGTCAAGCTGAGACGACTGATGTAATGGATGGGTGATGGGATGGGTGGAACTATGAATTTAGATAATTATTTGATAGAATGGATTTGGGATGATAAGAAATAATGGGTTATTATGATGAAACCATGAGACTTATGTAGTGTCACACTGCTCATTAAGAGATTCCAATTATGCAGAGATAGAACTCCAAGGTTTGTTACTGTCTGAGATAATAAGGAGGTGAAGCTCTTGATCAATATTAGGATAGATGAAATAGGGATGGCTGGGTTGAATGACTTGAGGGATGAGATAAAATTTATTAGGTTGACATGACCTCTCAATGTCTTACATGAGTGTGAATTATATATGATGAGGATAGACCCGAGGAGAAGAAAAAGGGGTGAGGGTGAGGACCTAGGTTTAAATCACATTGTATTAATGGCCTTAGTTTTTGGAGAGGATGATGATTGGTGGATCAAAAATATACTTTTATTCATATAGGTAACTAATATCATTGATGATGAGGTGGGGAATGGGTTTATCATGAAAAACCTCAATTTTAAACTCAACATTAATATTTGATTGTGTGTTGATTATAGGACCAGGTGTTATGAACCTAGGGAAATGCCTTCTTTAACAAAACCAAGTGTCTCAAAAAGTGTCATCCAAAAGAGACAATATATGGTATAAAGTTATGATCTTGTTTTTTAAATGTTTTATGAAAGGACTTGTATTTTTAAATCAAGGTTTTAGGATGCTCATGCTTGGCTTGACAAGGTTTTGGTAGTTTGATTATTTTTGGAAATATTTGACTAAAATGAAAGCTAATCACCTACTAAAAATAAATAATCAAAATTAAAAATTGATAAATAACTGAAAATAAAATAAAATAATGCTTAATTTTGGTATTTTCAACTCACTTTTTAATGCATACATGATAAATAAAAACAATATCTATTTTAACATTGCAAATGATGCTTTACTTTTCCTAGATGCAAGCTAAATGTAATCACTTTTGTGCTTTTTTGAATGATATATTGATGAATATAGTATGAAAAATATGTTTGTACTAACATGAAAGTAACACAAAATAACATTTGGATCTTAAACAACAAACATTACTAATAATCTAATAGTTCTTTTGCATATGCAAACTAAACAAGTTTTTAGCATTTATGGATGGATGCACACTAGTTTGAATAAAAGTGGATACTTGAATTATAAATTTTTGAATTAATAAGATAAAAATAATGTTTTTAATTTACTTAAACAAATAAAATCAAAATTAGGATAATACCTTGTGATTACCTCTGTTTGACTAGGGTTTTGTTCTTTGTTAGTGTGTGAGTTTGTGTAACTATGAACTTATTTTCAAACTTAAATTTGGCAATGGTTACAACTAAAAGTGTTTGCTCTATTTTTTCAATATTTACCTATGGTTTGGAATCAAATATAAATGTTTTGAAATAAATCTATTTAATGGCTAAAATAAAATAAATAAACTAACTAATATTTTTGTGCAAAGACAGGAGAAAGAAGAATTCTTTTTCCTATCAAAATTGCCGTTTCAAAAAGGATTTAAACTACCACAAGAAAGGAAACTAATATAATATAACCTAATAAAAAATAAAATAAACTAAAACTATAAACCCCTAACCTCATCACACTGTAGATCAACTGAATACAAGAGAAGTAATTATTGTGTGGTCCTCAACATGACATCTCCTTTACTCAACAACGATTGAAGGAACTCTCTAATCAGGAGGATGATAAAATGATAGTATAAATATGGAGAAGATAAGAGAGATACAAATATAAATAAAGAAAAACTAATTGTGGCTATTTAAGAACATCATTTGCAAAGACCTAGTTATAAAAACAATGTCTATCCTTGCTTAGAATAGTGTAGTTAACACAAAAGAAGATCAAATTATAGATCCAAAGCAATGGTAAGTAGGTTATTGATTAAAATAGTGTATCCAAATATAAAAAATTATCAAATCCTTTTCTAAAGCAATGGAAATTAGGCTATGTCTGTAGAAAACTTTATAACTCCAAGCTCTAATGCAAATTTTTGGATCCAAAAATAAACAAAAATTGACTTACTTGTAGAAGAGAAATGGAGGTTGAATGAAGGAGTTTAACTGAGTTGAACTAGGATTAGAACTTGAGGAAGACTAAAAATTATTAAAAATAGGAGGAGTGAGCTAGGGTATCATGAAAATGAACACAAGGTAGAAAAATCAAGAAACATGAAAATATGCATGTAAAATGTGCCAAAATTTGAGTTTCAAAAGCTAATTTTGGAAGATTGATAAAATGTAAAAAAAATTCTCCTTTTTCAAGGGAATCTAAAAAATCACTAGGTCTTGTGAACCACCAATTATTAATGAGAAACTACTGATTAGAATTGGTTATGTCATGGTAGTTTAGGGAACATATTTTACTCAACAAATCCCACTAAAAAAAAATTCAAGGACCCATTATAGTTTAAATAGACCTAATTCTATTGTGAAAATCCTTGTCATTGGAATTCATGTGTATACTTAACAGGATTTGAGGGTTTAAGTTTCTTATTTCTCATATTGATGATTCTTATTAAGTATGCTATTCTATGTTAATACAATTGACATTTCCCCGATTATCTAGGTTGTCACTATGTATTTTATTTGGACTAACCTATTGATGGATTTCAAAAGTTTTACATGTATACAATTTTTTTGAATTTAAATGAAAACTACAAACAAAATTTATTGAGTTTTGAACTTCATGGATTTTTGAACTTCAAATTTTACAATTTACAAATTTTATCTTCGTAACTTTTATGTTTGGAACTTTTGATCTTCATAACTTTTGTTCAAGACTTCTTCTGGGTCTTCACATATTTTATCTCCCAAATTTTTTCTTTTCATGTTTTATGCTTCATAACTTTCAAGCCTTCAAGAGATTTGCTCTTTGAAACTTTTATTCATCAGCACATTTGTTCTTTGGAACTTTTATCATTGGAAGATTTTCTCTTCATAAATTTTGTTTGTTAGGATTTTTTTATATCAAAACTTAGGTCTATTGTGAGATTTATTCATCATAAATTTTATTCACATTAATATTATTAGTCTCCACAACTTTATAGGTTCTGGTCTTTGCTAATTTATCTTCACACAAAATGGTAAATGACAATTTCAACAAAATTTCTGACACCTAACTTTTGAGAGAATGTCGCATAACATAAATGGCTTCTTTGAAAAATTAGTAATAGAGAAACACTTATCCAAGGATAAAAACATGGAATTATTATGAATTTATGCATATTATATGTGGATTACCCACCAAAGTAGAGTGGTAAAGTTTGAATTAAATAAGCAAAACAAGGTTATAACCATTGGACATTAACGGTGCATGAACTATAATTAAAGTTTACATCCTCGAGCTATATGGTCAAACTATGAAGAGATATTGTGATTTATTTATTACCAAAGAGCTCAAGCTAACTTTCACTCTAAGAGAATGCAAAGCCATAACTACCTGCATCTACTTGCAAACTATTTCCAAATAATGACCAACTAGCAGAATTATCACTAGAATTACTTAGGTAAAACATACATTGATATGACTTCATCTCCCAAGGTGTTCAAGGGAGTTTATCCACCATTCAAGTTATCCATTAAATATTCCATAGAGTACACATATAAAATATTTTATGAGGTAGTGTTCAATGGCAAGTATGCTAACTACACAACATTATGGGATGTGATTGAGAACATGGATGCACATTCAATTGAGGAAGACCTAAAAAATGAGCATAAGTAACTAATAGTTGAGTTACTTCCATTAAAATGACAACAACTCCATTTTATAGCTACTAGGCTAAAATTAAAGTTGTGCATCGATATGATCTATGACCTATTCTTTGTGGCTAAGGTCTCTGATGGTTTTTTCATCATCTTAATCATAAAATAATTGTGTCTTCCATTTTTGGAGATGCATTCCAGGAATACCTATGGCTCCCTATTGCAGAAGCCACATATGATAACCCCAAGTTAAAATTATGGAAGAAAACTAATACAGTGGAGAATACACTATGCAAATGGATAATATCAGGGGAGAAGGTGACCCTCAAAGGAACCACTCCCATATAAATCAAAAAATTTAGAATGGGAATTTATATTGGGATGGCCTTACTCAATAGGTTTTTTGGGTGTGCAAGCATCCAATATCTCAAATTGGAGTGGATATTAATTTCTTAATGACCTTAAAATTGACATATTACCTTGGGGAAATTATTAGTGCCAAGCTGGTGAAACATAAGTTTTAAAAGATAAGAGACCCATGAGAGGCAACTTATTTATGATGTCATACTTATTAGACATTGTCATGGCCACTGCCTAAATCCATAATGGATCACTATGGGATCCAGTCACAAACTATGTTAATAATAGGGTATGTGATTACTTTTACTTTTTACATATCTACTCATATATGAGGAACATTGTTAGGATTTTTAAAAATATATACCTGTAAGTCTAGATAGTAATTGATGAAGAACCCCTTCCTCGAGTATTAGAGAGAATAAATAAAACATTAGGGCCAAGGGGAGATTATTGGTTATACCCTAACTATACAATAATCATAGTTTTAGGGACCAAGGTTTCACTCTTGTGTCTACCTAAGTATGTTCTTGATAAGTTGTTTGAAAAATAAATGGTATATCAGCTCTAGTGGAGTGTTAATGAAGATCTATAAAAGAAACACAAGGGTTTGATCCATGGATATTCTTTGATTATCGACATAATTATTTACACAAGTATGAGACATTTTGGAGAGGTTGGAAAAATATGAGATTTATATCCATTGGATTCATAACAACATAGGGGTTACGATCCCCATGGCCTTATTCAAATGCATATCCAAGGCCTAGGAATTCCCTACCAACACGAACCATATGAACATGATTTTAGATTTTTGAATGTTAAGGATGATGCTGAGGTCTTGTAGAGGTGAAATATGATTAGTTTAATAGAAGATCACTTTAAATCCATATAGAGTGATCCTTCCCTCATAATTGAGGAGGCACATAACAAGTTTTACACCTCTAGGTGGATGGGCATAAAAAAATACTAGTCTTTAAGGCCTTCCCCATGGATTTAGGTCCAAGGGGAGCCATCTCAACCACCACCAATTGTGATGATGACTTTTAAATAGGATACAAGTGTGGAAGAGACCCCTGCTTCCACTAGCTCTTTGGGAGGAGAACATGAACTAATCAACATTGAATCATCTAACTCTAAAGATGCAAGTAATCTTGATACAAGTGAATCCTCTATTGATGTAGGCAAAAATGTTCCATCTCCTTCTCCTCAACAAGCTACTCATTTAATGAAGAAACTAGTGTTACATTATAAGAAGAATCCTAGAGATACTAAGGGTCCTACTCAATCATATGAGACCCCTAAAAGTTCAAACATAGATACATCATCACAAATAGGGATTGAAGACTAAGTTGAGACCCCAGGAGAGACTAGGGAAATAGTGAAATGTGAAAAAGATCTGTTAGTTTATTAACCTAAGGACAAAGATGAGGAGGAGGAGCTAAAGGAGGCTAAGGTCTTGAGCCTTTAGGGACTAAACATAAAGGCACCAATGGAACCTAAACCATTACTTCTACAACCCCTATAGTGTCTTCAATTTCTATTGTTACTTATCTTCTAGTTAATTCTATAGTTCTTAGTATTTACATCATATCTCCAATTGTAGTGGACCCTACTATTCCTAAGACCAAGAAGGTCCACTTCAAGAAACTTGTAGGAAAACTTATAGATATAGAAGGGTCAATACCAACCATTCAATTGGGTATCCCCATGCCAACATCTACTACCACTCTAGTTAATATAATTACAACATCTAAAAGAGTTGGTAGGAAGGTAATTTACATACTGCATCCCCTCCTACAAATTAGTAGTGTAGACTGGTATAAAATAATTTTTCCATCCTTGCCAACCCCTTCATGTGGAGGATTTAATGCAATATTTAGGAGATCATTTTTTAGAAGCATCTTCCTAAGACACTTAGTGAATTGATCCTACACAACTGGTGATTCCATAATTGGTTATATAACTTAAGGCCCAATATGTACAAAGGCTTAACTTAGTGATTATAGAGCTAGCCATGGCAAGTTATATTTGGGAAATATGAAAAGGGTTAAGGAAAATCCAAGATGACTCTAGTAGAGGCATAATTTTAGAAGAGAGGTAGAATGTCTTCTCCTTATCTAAGAGGAAGAACTAGAAACTAAGAGAGTCTCCATATACTGAGGACTTCTTAGTATACCTAAAGGCTTAGATTGAGGCTCTAGGGGAATTTTATAGAGGCATGGAGTATGTCAGAGAGGAACTAGAATAAGATCTAGACCAAATAAGGGAATAACAACAAATTATGTACATTCCTAGGGAAATTGAAGATGATACCTAGAATATAATCCTTAGGCTATATAATATTTTGAACACTATTGGGATGATAAAAATTTAAATGTATCCTCATATTATTGAAACATCCAAATTATTCAATTATTTGAACTTATATGAAAATAATCTTAACTTCTTAATCCCATATATGACCAATAAGGCCTACCACCATTTGGATCTAATGCCACCACTTGAGGCATCTAATGCACTCAATATGGTGGTTATCAAAATTCATGAAGTAAAGGATTATGTGTCAATTCTCAAGCCTTGATCTCTAAACTAGCACAACTTGAATAACAAGTTTTGCAAATTTTGGATGAGTTGAAATTGTCTCAAGTTAGAGACTCAACTAGAAAAATAATTACCAAGGCCAATTTTGACAACTTACTAAAACAAACCTCTACCAATTTCAAATAAGGATTTCAAGGGTGTACATTTGAATAAATTGGGTAGTAACTCAATTTTACAAGAAATAAAGTAACATAGGTAGAAATATTTTGAGTATCATTTAGAACCACTAAGGCCTATTAATGGAAGTCAATAGTGTCCATAGGCCATCTCCATTAAATATGAACATCATCAAGTCCCAACATAGTTTGGCATACACACACTACCAGGATTTGAAAGTGAGTAAACAAGAATATTCAAGCACAATGCCTCCATAAACAATTTTAGTTGCACTTATGTCTCTAATAGTCAGACCCACTATTAATATATTTTTATTTATAATAGAAAAAAATATGAACATGCATCATCTTCTGCAAATGTCTCCTCGTAGGCAACTTATTTTTTCATTACCTGATATGGTGGTAACTCTAATTATATTATAATAATTTTTGTCTTTTATGAATCGTTGAATGCATCCTATCTATGCATGTCATATGTGGCTCTTAGCAAATGGGATATTCTAAAATGGTGTAAATTTGGGCATTGCTTGAGAGATGAGGCATTCTCATCCCAAGCCTATATATACATGTATCTTCCTCATTCTAAAGGGAGGAGAAAATTTTGGACATTCAATACAAATAAAAAATACTTTGGGTTGTTCTACAAGTTTGTATTTTATGGCTACCTCTTTCAATTCTACATTTCATTAATCATATGGTTGATCTAACTGGTAGTTTAACTCTTTGATATGTGCTACAATAATTTTAGATGGAATGCGGATAATTAGTATAATTATTTCAATTAAGAATATGCAATATCCATTTTAGGTTGATGCATTTTTGCTTCCATGTAATAGGTTTGCTAGGCTAATATTGGATTTATGTAGAATTACCATTTTGATGCAACTTCTCAGACTGAGAAATAACTATTCAAAGGTGCTTTCTATTTATTAGTTATAATCTCTTATTAGGATGTGAAAAAACAATCTTAATAGTAATTGTATTTGGCTAATGAATTTGAGTTAATTGTGTTTTATCCCTCAGACTTCTTTACAATGTTTGTAAGTTCTGTGTGTCAAAATAACAAACTATAAATATTGATTCTTGGTACTTGTCCTTATTCTAGAACCAATTTGAAAGAATACTTTATATTTATTTTAATATTATATTTTCTACCTTACCCTTCCCTCTCTTTGTAGTTTCTTTTAGTGATTCCCACATTAGGATAATTCCATCACCATTCCATACACTTCAAGTAAATCTAAGATTCACATCCATATCCAAACCATCTAGGGTTAACAAAAACTTTGCTCACCGCTATTCTACCAAATATTAATATAAAAACCAATAACCTAAAATTCATTCCTCGATGGAGTTCATCTCCATTGAGATATTAAAATATTAGAATCTACCTTGTAATGTTCCTTGGTGTGCATGAAACCCACATCAACAAAATCATCAGGGTGATTCTGTAACCCATACGATGATTTCATAATGAATCATAACGGTTCTATCTTAGAGAATGGTAGTTCTATGCCTAAATAAAGGTTTTTAAAATAATCCAAAAAGAATATATAAAGTCCAAAAAAGAGTAGTTTGAGGGTCTTAGGAGAGAGAAATGGAGGTAAAAAGAGGAGGGTGTTAGAGAGAACCTATTTGAGGATACATTAAGAGATAACTACATCATCATTAGACATTGAACCAAGAATTTCACACCATGAAAATTTTGGGTGCATGCATATTTCCCCTTAGGAGGATGCCTTGTCCTAAAGTAGTCTTGAGCAATGAATTGCAAAAATGGAAATTGAGTGTTATAAATACCTTACTTACTTTAGTGGTATAACAAAGCCAAGTCTCTATGTGACCTACAGATAAAAGAAAAGAATGAAATGTAATTTGATGAAAGAGAATAGAACATTATACATAATTGAATATTTGACAAGAGTATGTATCATATGTGTGGGTAATATCATACTACTTAAACTATCCTGTTGGGGTATTGAATTTGATGTCAAGTCATCGTGTACCTATAAAATGGCAAAATGTGCCACAAAAGATAGAAATGTCATTAAAATGTTAGTTTTAAAACATGAATAATAAAATGACTTGTAACTTGAAAGTATGCATTAAATTTGAAAATATGCCAAAATTAGAATGGTTTTGAACAAAAATGACTAGTTTAGGGCCTATTATATTAAAAAACTTACCAAAAATAAATTTGTTTATGCAAATCGATTTGAGAGATTTTTTAGATTTGGTTTGCTTATGACATATTTGAGAAAACAATTAATTTATGGGATGAACATGAGATGAGAATGGTGAATCTACTAGTGGGAGGTGGAGCCAGACAAGGATAGGTAGGTTTTTCTACATTTTTCCATTTTGCCCCAATTTTGATATTTCATTAAAAGCACACTATAAATCAAGTAAAATCTCAAATTTTTAGTGTAAAAGTGTTTTTGGGAGAGGGGGGATTAATAATATGTTAAAATTTATGTATTCTAGGTGTTTTTTTTCAAGATTGGGGTGTTTTGAGAGGACATATTTTACTAACTAAACTTCCACTCAGGGATAAAACTGCCGATATTTATAGACTAATGATTATATATTTACCAAATTTTATAAGTTGATGAAGGTGTAACTAATAGTATATGGTGGTTACATAATCATCAATGGTGGCTATATAACTTCATGGGGTAGTTATGTAAACACCCTATGGTAATTTCATAACCACCTTCTATAGATAGAGGTCGTTCTACTCCTTGGAATCGAGAGGGAAAATTAGATTTTTTGGAATATAGGAATGGTTTTTGTGCTAACTTGAGATCCTTTGTTGTTTAAAGGGAATTACATTGACTAGATTAGAGTTGGAATTAGGAATATATCCCTCGAGTGATGGAACTTATGATGACATATGAGTTGTCCATTTTTTATTGAGACAATATTCTATGAGTGACATAGGTGGGGATCATCCCTAATTTAATCAATTTATTGTGTAACCTGCTCACTTAGTAAGATACTGATTGAAACACTTTCATGTTCCCTTGGGCCCTAGAAAGTGGATCATCACTTTGGTTGATGTATATAGGATCATAGGTCTACTGATGATAGGTCACTTGGTAGCCCTCTAGGAGGTCATGAGTAGGATTAAAGTGGTAGGCTGGGCTAGTCATTTTGAATATGTGGACTCACCCAATGTGGGTACAAAGTGTAGAGTGAGAGTTTTAAGGATTGAGGGATCGATGATCCCAAATATATGAAAGGTGATCATTAGTATCCTTATCCCTTGATTGGTGGGGGAAAGAGAACTGATAAGTCACTTTACAACTGATCCCCATTCATCCATAGGATCAAGGAGAGGGGAACTTAGTTTTCATAGATCCAAGAGATCTTAGCTCATACTTACAAGGGCTTATTCTATATATAAAGATTGGGATCACTCTTGATCAATCATCCTATGCTCCTCTTGAGTTGGGCATATGTCAAGATGATGTCCTATTAGATGGGAGTACCTATTGAGGAGTTAGGGGCCATCAGGGACACCAAATGAACAAACATGGCATAGTTTCATACTTTAACCTAGGCTATTGATACTTAAAAAAATACATTTGATATCCTTACCCTACTAGAGTATGATTGGATAGTGGGATAGGGAGAATACCTATCTTATGGTAGTTTTTGGGGACACCTAGGTAGAATACAAACTACTATAGGCTAAGGTACACCTGGTGGATAGGCTGCCTAAAAAATTCAACATGCCCTACAAAGGAAACCTTACTATACTAGTAGTTGTATATAAGGGCATGTAAGAGGTATAGGTAGGGATATTAGGGCAGATGAAATAACACTCACTTATGCAAGGGGTTCTTATTAATTGATGGATTTAGGTGCGAGTTGCATATGGGGATAGGCCTAAATATGGAAATAATAGGTAACCCCATCACTACCACTGCAACAAGATCTTGGTGAGCAGGATCTAGTGTAACAATAATAGGCAGGTAGAGATGGTGAGGCTTCTAAGTATATTTAACTAAATGAGGACCTTTATGTGGAGGAAGAGGATGTTTTAGACTATGATTTTGATCCATATTGGCATGAAGATGACCCAAGTAAATTATTAATCTACTTATTTTAGCTTATTACTTGATACTTTGATTTTAGGCTTGATTACTTAGATGATTTACTACTTTGATTTTAATATAAATGGATGTAATGTCACTTATCATGCTTTGTGATTGAAGATACCTAGATCAAATGAAGGACCATGATCATGGATACCTTAATAAATAGTATTTAGCTAGGTAAAAATATGACTAGAGACAAGCTACTAACGGATCCTAGATTGACTATCGAGACAGGTCGACCCACTGATGTCTTTATTTCAGCCTACCATGCATCTATAACATTGAATAAATTGAGAGTGGAGAACAAAAATCTTGAGGCAAGATCCAAGAGAGCACATTACTTATTATATATGATAGTATTTAGCATAGCTTGGGATTATTTTAGCTGATAAACATGAGGCATGACCTTGCAAGGAGGCACCAATGGGAGGAGAGATAGGATCCCTCAGGTTGGAGAGATAGGTTTTCAAGGTGGTATTAGTTTGAGATGCTATAGGATCCATATCCCCCATCACTCATTTGCTTTAGGAATCTCTTAGAGGAGGAGGTTGGGATCTTGAGTTATTGTGCCTATCGATACATAGAGTACACCTTTCTTTTTGATTTTTTGAGATCTTGAGACACATTAGCCCTATATAGAGGTGATTGTACTAGATATTATTATTATATAAAATTATTATTTATTATGACATATATAGAGACATTTTTTTACCTTTTAGTGACTTATCATTTATATGTTATGGCCTTTTAATTTCCATGTTTGCTTCTTAGTTCATGCACTTTAGACAACTTAAGCATGTGATGATATACCATGCATCTCTTTATTTTTGATAAAATGATATGGATAATGCTTATATATGTGAAATAAAATGTATGCAAATGATGTAATATTATGGATACAAATGAAATTATGCATACACTAATAGTTGTTGTTCAGGTGATGACCTAGTTATTTTGTTACACAACATGACTTCAAAGTTGCATCATGGGAATGAAAATGGAGACATGATAGATATGAGATGATAAAATGTGAAAACTATGAATCAAAACATCAAAATAAAAAGGAATATGAAATAATCCTTTGATAAAAAAGGAGAAATGTAATTCTTTCTAGACACACATAATACTAACTTTGTTGGATTCATCTAGAGATAACTAGTCCTGTCATAATTAGTATGTGGGATAAAGCTACCTTTTTCAGCATAGGCATATAGATAAGCTTTTTAAAGAAATTTTTATCTAGACATTTTTTGATTTAATATTGAGTTTACATCTATATTTTATTTTTATTTTTGACCCCCTACATGTAGTCTCATGTGACTAAGAAGACACATGAGCTCATCACCAACGTCTAAATGTAGGTGAGTAAGGGCACCTATCCCCATTAGTAACCCCATGCAACTAGTAATATGCAAGGGCTCAACACAAAAGGTTAATGAGGGAGAGAGATGTGGAACTTAGTTTTGATGTTTCATAAGTTTTTGATAGGAGTGCCTTCTTATTTTCTAGGCTTTTACCCCCAAATCTTGGCCCCATACAACTAGTAAGATGTAAGGGCTCATCATTGAAGACCAAAATAGGTGAGTAAAGTTAACTATTTTTTTATCATGCTATATTTAAAAAAAAAAAAAAAATAAGGCATTGTAAGAGGGGACTCTATAATGGAAAAGATCCTAGACTAGGATGTAGGTTAACATTTCCCAAGTATTACAAGAAGATATAGCGAAAATAGGTCTATTTTTATCATAAAAACTAAAATAAAAACCAATATAATGCTGATTTTGAATTTTTTACCCATAAGATAATAAGGTAATGTGAAGATGGAATGATATGACATGTTGAATTTTGGAAGTTTCATGCTATGTGAACTAACAATTAAATAATCACCAAACACAACATTTGATATATAAATGAACATGCAAAATATAAAAATGAGATGCAATGAGGTAAATGTGAAATTCAAATACTAAATATGGAAATGATTAAGGTGAAAATAGTTAATAAATTTACAAAACTCATTTCCATCCAAAGTACATAACTGAAAGGCTCTATTATTGAAATCTTCAGTCACTAGGTAAGGGCCTTACTAGTTAGGTCTAAACTTCTGACCTTCTCCTTTAGTTTTGTCAATGTAGCTACTGAGCCTAAGGACAAAGTATCATACATATATCAGATGCTCATGAAGTTTTTAATTGTATTGTCTATGTATGTGATCTCTATATGCTACATGTTCTGACAATAACTAGTTGTCATTCATCTAAAGTCTTAAGTTCAACTAGTCAATCATTCCTATAGTACTCATGGCCGAGTATGCCATGGAGATAAAAATGAAAGGTATCTCAATCTCAAGAGGTAAAATAATTTTATATCCAAACATGAGGGAATATAAGGTTTCCCTTGAGGGCAATTTAATGATAGTTTTATAAGCCCAAAGTGATGGATAAAGCTACATATGCCTATATCCAAACATGAGGGAATATAAGGTTTCCCTTGAGGGCAATTTAATGATAAATTTATAAGCCCAAAGTGATGGATAAAGCTTCATATGCCAATCTCATTTAGAATCTTTAAATATCTTAACCAAGATTGAATTTAGGGTTTTATCGATGGCTTCAACCTAGACATTATCGTATGGATAATATAAGGAGCCCATGTGATGTGATATGGAAAATTTATTGCATACTTCATTATCATAGCCACGAAATGGCAAAGGACAAAGATGTAACAATTGACTAGAGAGCCCAAGGAGGAATGTAGTTCTCATGAGAGAAGCATTATCACTTATCAAATTTCCTAACATATTCAATGAAATCATGTTCAAGAGTGGGACATAAGTATCCAATTTTGTGTATCTTGAGATCAATCATGTGGCCATCAAAGTGACCATCACAAACCCTACTGTGATAATTGAAAAATACCCTTTCTGACTCTTCTTGGTCTACACATCTCAAAAAAATGATCTAAAAGGCCTTGAAGTAGATAAAATCATATAATATGACATAATTGGAAGTTATAACATAAATATGTCACTTCTATTTAGAGTTGGCTCCTTAAATATAGGTGTAGTCAATTAAGTAATGAATGATATCAACATACCAAGGAGAAGACATGATAAGAGGATTCTATATGTAACAAATTAATTCATTAGTAAAATAAATTTTAATGAGATTATTGACCTCATGGAGAGAGTATACTAACTAAATGGCAACGATTTATCCCTTGATGAACTTTTGGTTGACATAAGTAAGATACAACTCACTTAAAAGCATGATAAAATGCCCAACCTTTTGTGAGAGGTTGGTTGGGTCAAGAAAATTTATAAGGCTTGATACCTCACTATGACCCAAATTTATTTATTAATAATATAGTGCTACAATCTCTTAGTTATGAACATAATTGCCAAACACTCCTCTACTTGCATATAACATGTTTCATAATCCATGAGAGTGCCACTGATGAAATAAATGACATGTTCTTTTCTAGTATCTTCTTGGGATAACATGTAGGTGAGAGACACCTCAGTTTCCCTAATGTAAAGTATCAAGGGATTTTTTGGCTTGGGTTCCATGAGTGTGGGGAGAGACAAAATGAAGCATTTTACCACTTCAAATGCCTCCTGAAAATCATTTATGAAACTTAAGCCAATTGTATTCTTAAGAAATTTATTGATGGGATGTAGACATAAATAAAATTAATAATGAATCATTGAATGGATCCCAACATTCCTAGGAATAACCTAATCCTTGACTCATCAATGGAGGGAACATTTCCAAGATTGCATAGATCTTAGTAGGGTCAATATCAATCCCATGTTGGGATATATACCCTAGGAGTTTTTCACTTGTGATTTCAAACACATATTTTTCTAGGTTAAGAATAACATTGTATTTGATTGAGTGCATTAAAATGGTTCATAACACCTTTAAGTGGTCAATTCATTGCCTCACTTTACCTAAAACATCATCTATATAAACCTCCACTATCTTGTGAATAAAATCATGGAATATATGGATCATGTCCCTCTAATATGTCCCCCTTATGTTTTTAATATTGAAAGGCATCACAACATAACAAAAGGTCCCCATAGTGTAGTAAATAAGGTCTTACTTTGATCTTCATAAAAAATGTGAATCTAATTATATCCCCAGAAGCCATCTATAACTGATAATAATTCATACCTTGGCATAACATCAATAATGATGTCAATGGAAAGGAGAAGGAAGTCATATTTAGGGCACACTATATTGATATCTCAAAAATCTATACATATCCTAATCTTATTGTTCTTCTTGAGAATTTGGAAGATATTAGACATCCACTTGGAATAGTCCACTGGCTTTAAAAATATGACTTTAGAAAGTTTTATAACCTCCTCTTTCACCATAAATGCAAATTTAGGCTTGATTGGCCTAAGATTTTGTTTAATTGGCTTGGCATCAGGTTTGGTAACAAGATTATAGACCAAAACCTCAAGCTTGATGCCCACCATATCACTGTAAGATAAGATGAAAGCTTTTGAGAGCTTAGTGAGCCACTGTTAGTGACCCTTCACCTCCTAAGGTGAAAGTGAAGTCCCAAGCTTGAGAATTATAAGACTCTCCTTATTCCCAATGTTGATATCAATGGTTTCCTTTATGAGGGAGACATTTCCATCCTTGAACACATCAGGGGATAGGATAAGATAAGTATCTTCACCTTCTATTTTGAAAAAATCATTCTCATCATCATAGGATAAGTAATCCTTAACTTGGTAATAAGAATCATAGAATTCATGCCCAAGAAATGATGTGGGATAACATGTGAGATATAAACCCCTATTATGGTGGAAATATGGTAGGTCATCATTGGACCTAAAAACTTTGATAATAGCCTCATCATTTTTGGCTAAGTTAGGGACTAAAAGACTATCATCCCTTCCAATATGGGAAGTGGTTTGGTCACTGGAAGTGTTGCATTTAGAAGGTTCTATTGTGACTCAGACTCTAAAATCAGACTTTAATCTAGTAGGATGAAGGGTTGAAGTATGAGGATGAAGCAATCATAAATTTAACAAGATGGTTATTTTCCCTAGGGACTACCTCTATAGAAATGAATTTAAAGTCTTTATCAAATTCATGCACAATGATAATACATAGCTAGAGATGTTTAACTTCGGTTTGATAAAATTAAAAAAACTAGTTGGCAACCAACTATGAGTCACCTTATATCCTTAAGTTATGAATGCCTAATTTTTTAAAATGAGTATGCCAAGTAATAGGGATCTATACTCAGCCCCATTATTCATACATTCAAAGTCTAGTTTGAAACCAAAAGGCATGACTCATCCCTCAGGAAAAATTAGAACAACTCCCACCCCTACGCCTAAACAACACTTGGCCCCATCATAGTAAAATACCCACTAATCATGTAAGGAATAATGACTATAATTTTGTAATACATATTGATAGTTTTATATCTCAACCATATGAATATCGAGAATAGTAGTTAACCCCTCTTGGGGTTCTTGGTCTTGAGATTCATAAAAGTGATAAGTCTTTACCCTTTGTGCTGTGAATGAAAGAACTTGTAGAAACTCAAAAGGCATACTCTTCTGGTTTGGATGAAGGTAAATAAGAAGTTATAAGTACTAAAAATTCTTACTCTTATGTTTTGTATGAGGGAACTCAAAAGGCTACTTGTTAGGCTTTCCTTTTGGTGTGGGAAGTATGCCAACATATTTATGATGGATTTTTGGTGTGGTAAATATGCCTACATAGTTATGATATTGTTTCAGTGTGGGAAGTGTGCTAACTTAGTTAGGAAACTTAAAGTATTTTTTATAAGACATGGGTAATCCGATTTTTCCCATTATTATATGTGCTAAATCTCATAAGAACTCAGTGAGTGGCTCTCTAAGGGTTTCCCTATTCACAAGGGGGAGAGAAAGCTTCTCTTTAAGAGTTCAGGGATAATCATGAGATCTAATTTTGATCTCTGTGGTACCTATTTTTTGGGTATGAATCTTATCCTTAACCACTCACATGGATATAAATGAAGAATGTTCTGATTGTGTAGTGGAAAACTCAAAAAAGTGATGTGAATTAAAACTAGGTGTAGGCTATAATAGAATAATTGACATCTCAGGGGGAAACAAACTTGATGGATCAAGAAATATAGAAAAATAATATATTATTATCATATCATGATCAAGGATCATGATATGAAAAGGATTATAAGTAAGAAGAGTAATGCTTGAACTATAACTCACCTCTATATGATCGAGCGTTGGGTGATTATGATGGTATTCATAGGAAAAAATATCATCAAGGGAAACCTATTCATTCTCTGACATCTCTATCATGCTAATATTAGGTAGACTAGATAATACCCATTGGGGTTCCCATTTTCAAGACTCAAATAAGTTATTAGTCCCTAAATCTCATGGGTCAAATGAGAGGACAATTGGCTTGTCATTTTACAAGATATTGATAATATCAATCGTAGACATGGTGGAAACTACCAAAATGGTGACTGGCTCTGCACTAGTGATGTTTTAAAATATCACTACTTCCTTTTCCTCTAGTTTGTCCTTCAATTAGTATTGAGGTATTTTTACCCATTTATTTATGACAACCACTTTGGGATTCATAGGCTTCGAAACATGCACTAATTTTAGGGGTTTTGTGACCCCATTGGTAGGCATATGATAGTCAATGTGTAAGCCTGGTTATTTATTCATGGTATTTTGAAGCATGTCAAATGGATTGGTATCCCCTTGAGTTATGAAGACCTTCCCCAAATAGAGGAACCTAGTTTTTTAGAACAAATTTGAAGGGATGGACTTCATCTTTTGAATCTAGGGTCTTCCTAAGATTATGTTATAATTTGTGTTCTTTTTGATTATATAGAATTCCATTAACATAGTCTTGGGACCTAGAGTGATTGGAAGTACAATGTTTCATATTGAGGTGAACTTGAGGCTATCATATCATTGTAATGTATTTCAAGTTATGGAATAGTTAGTTTCACCATAACCAAGTTTATTCAAGAAAGAGAAGGGTAAAATGTCCATAATTTTCCCATCATTAACCATGGATCTCTTTACATAGTTATTATAGATCCACACTTACAAAAAAAAGGTTGGATCTCCCTTCCTTGCCAATTCATAATTGGGAGGGAGGCTACTAAGGTCAAAGAAATAACCAACATCTTGATAATCTTACCTAGATTGAAACATATTTAAATTAATGTGATTAACTTGGGTTTGAGGTATGGGAGTTACACTGGAAAAATGCCCTAATAATAAAACATCGAGCGATGTCTAATGATGGGTAGCTGAGTTCTTGTTCAAGTCAAGGAAATAAGTGTGGGAGATTTTTTTTGTAAGGTCTAAGATCAAATCCTAAATCCCCACAAGCTTAGGAATGGCCTCAATATCTAGGAATTTGAAGGGTAAAGAGTCATGGATTGATATTACCTAGTACAAGTAATTATATTCACTTCCTCTTCCACTTACAACTCTACAAATCTTATCATTATAGTTTTACCATGGACCCCTAATTGGAGGTGACATCAATAGTGGTAGCTCCAGAAGTGGACGCCTTATCATTATTGGTACTTGCTTGCATAGGTTGACTATGATGAATCATTTGAGTTTGTAAGTTAACTTGAGATTTATTTGGAGTAACTCATGTTGGTGCTTCAAAAAAGGGTTATGATAAATATAGATATTTTGGTTCTATGAGTGACATGACTATTTTGAAGGGATTGAGGGTTTGCACCTACATTCTTGAGGAACATGTCTACAAAATTTTGCCTCTGATCTTTAGGAAGCCTTTGGATTAGCTTCTTATACTCCCTATAGTTTTGAGTATCATGATTTATTACTCAATGGAAGAGACATTATATGTTTGGATAATATTCTTTAGGCCTATGATTTAGTCCTTGTTGACCAAACCATTGTTGATTATTCCTTTGATAGTAAGGTTGGTTCTAGAACTATAGAAAATGCTCATCATGCTAAAATTGGTTATGATTTTTTTTCTAAAACTACATGTTATGGGGTGGAGGTTGGTTTAATTCAATTACATGGACTATATGTGGAGGGTTTTAGTTTATTACACTTGTGTTATTATTCGAGTTGGTGTTGTTCATGGGTGAAGATTGATTATTGTTTATCGTGTTTGGATTTTTGTCTTGGGTAGTTATGACATAAATGGTGGCTTTCTTATTTTAGTTAAAGATTTTAGGTCCTTAATTATTAATAATGTTTTGGCTCACATTTAAAATCCCTCATTATTTTGATTTAGGGTGATAATGTACCCATTAGCCTGATAGGTTTGACAACCAATATCAATGGTCACTTGATCAATACATAAGGAAATTTCAAGAGCTTCTTCATAAGTTTGATAAGTAAATTTTTAGAAATCCACCCTTGTTTCCTTATTAAGGGAGTGAAGAAAAAGGTTTCATAATTCCCTTTGGTCCATGTGAGGTACACTAGAAGATGACTATGAAATTTACCACCATCTCATGATGAAATGGACATCACATTCATTTTGTTCTTGTTTGATATGAAGGAGTTCCTAAATTCTAGTATTTAGATCTTTTTCATGTCAAAGGCCATAACAAATTCATCCGTTAATTGTCTGAAAGAATGAATGGACCCCTTAGGAAGGTGGTAGTACCAATCAAGAGACATTCCTTTTAGGGTTTTAGGAAAAATATTCACAACACCCCCATTCCATGGTAGGATCTCTTTTATAGTCATGGCATAAGACTTGAAATGTTCATTTGGGATCTCCCTCCCCTTTTAACTTGGGAAAGTTTGGTAGGGGATGCATGAAAACAACTCCTTGTATGTTTAGATCAAGGGGATCCTTACGATACTCAACATAGGTCCCCATGTTATTAAAGTTGCTTTTTAATGTGGTCAATCTAGGTTATAAGGGTGGGAATATATAAGATAACCATTGGGAGGAATGGAAGAGGCTTGATAGGGTGAAAATGGAATAAACTAAGAAATAGTTATCCAAGTGAGTACACCTGGATAAAATATGGGAATAAGGAGAAAGGTTATTAGATGTATAAGGATTAGTGATTTTTTGAGAAGTGTATGTGGTTTTCACATAGCCTAAAGTCATGTATGATGGTACATGGATAGTTTTCATAGGAGTGTACATAGGAGGCACATAAGCTGATGAGCTAAAGTGGAGGGGTTATTACCCTACATGGTTAGAGTGTAAGTGAAAACACATATAATTAGGGTTTGGATAGGTTTTTGGTAGGGTGGAATGATTTTGGAGTTTAAATAATATATAATTAAGGATGTCCTTGAGGGGTTGGTTAGAGGCATAGCTTGGTGGAGGTGTATGCTCTTATTACGGTGGGAACATGTAAGCTTGTTGTCACAATCATTGGTGAGCCATTATTTAGACAAAATAAGGAGAATAATTAACTTGTGTAGGAGGATTTGGGTGTTAACATCACAATGAATAAGAGGGGGGGTGAATCAATCTAAAAAATGTTCATTTAATTCCACTTAACATTCATGATATATTCATACAAACATATAGATCAATCAAAGCATAAACAACCATACATATGAACATGAAATACAAGAAAACATCATATATATGGGAAAACCTCAAAGGGAAGATAAAAAATTGATATCTAAAAATGGACTATATTCCTATAAGACAAAAACCAACTTTAGTGAAGCACCAACTCCACATGGAACACCAACCTAAACTAGCCAATCACCCACTTGACTAGGCTTTAGTAAACATCCAATTGCAAGGAGGTACCAACCCCCTATATGACTCAACACCCACTCAAACACATAATTATTTGATCACCTTTAGAAAAATATGTTACTCAACCAACTGATGATGACCACCTCTTTATCTCTTTACACTCTTATCCCTCTCAAGCTGTCTTCTAAGCCTCTTCACTCACTTAAGTCTCTTCAAGACTGATTAGGTCATATGACAATGATATTCATAATCACACCTTATATTAGATATTCATGAAAAAACCTATAATTTATTATGATGTTCTATAAGATCTTCTTCCACTCAAGGATCTTCTATCTCATTTTCTCAACTATTCAATCTACTAACAAGACAATTTGGCCTAAAAGGCTTTGTTATTATACAAGCCTCTTGCTTATACACCTCTTGGTCAGCCATACACACTTAAACACTTAGATTTGACACATAAAATACCTCAATAAACGTTAAAAATATGAATCAGTCATTAAATCAATTCAGCCATTACTCAAATAGACCAAATCTTTCTTTAGGTCTCATAGAGACCTAATTCCATTAGGCCTATTTTAGGACATGTTACCTTATGCCCTATTGAAAAAATTATACACCTATATACATGGAAATTTTTTGACATAAAATATTAAAATATGAATTATACAACATCCTCTGATCACCATGACACCTTTTAAGTCCAACCACCACTTGAAACACTTCATTAACACTATTCACATTCGGCCTTTGAACACACATAAAAGTCTATCTTGAATAATTGAAGATAACACATCATTTAGACACAACCATGATAATAAATTAATTATAAATAACCTAAATTACCTCAAAAATATCACCATATGCATTAGACACTTAAAAATAGGGCATAGATCCTAAGAAACACCTTTGTAACTGACTCACTCAGAACTGCCAATTTTCCTCAAAGACTAGTCATGGTGACTCAGACCTCCAACACCTGTATAGACAATTTAAATGAATTATTATGCATATATATGGTCATATAATATCTACAAACCATATTTAAATATAAATATCATATTATTTAATAGAAAATATTGGTCTTTTAGACCAATCTTATGACCTTATATCTCACTATCTTATCTGAACTAGATAGGTCAACTTGTGAGCAAATTTTTCATCTTATTCACTAAACTTAAAAACTTATAATACATATGATAATGTAATAAAAGTCTTTAAAAACAAATTTATGCACTTGGATTCATCATTCTATCATGAAATCACATTCTAATTCATCTTCTCACTACTGCTTGGGTTTTTCATTATTTACACCATTAGGACTATTAGCGACTAGCTAACTTGGATGGATAATTTAGAACATTTAAGAATTATAAAATATCTAGAAACCTTAATTGACATGAAACATGAGTCTTTAATTCTTCTTCCATCTATTTTATTATTATGTTTAATGCAAATTTTGATTTCTAGAATAACTTCTTCATAAATAAGCCTATAACTCAACATTTTATCTCTCCTCTCTATAACCAATACCATATAGAGATACTTGAGAGATTCAAATACAAGATACAATAGCTTACCTGAGCATACCAATACATTCTAGGTACTTTTGATCAACATCTTCAACATTAGGTCCTTATTAGGGTTTTAAGAAGGTTTAAACTTTTTTCCACTCTTAACAATCGTTCATTAATAATAACACCTTAATAAAAAAAATAATTCCTAAATTTTTTAGCTAGGAACCTTCCACATCTACCATGAAATACTTAGGTTCCCATGCAAAGGTTTGATGAGTTAATGAGCACAAGAAAATCCTTCTCAGCTTGAGACCCTTCATTTTGATCATTTGAGAGATATCCAAATAAATTTTCATGCCTTTTACTTAAAAATATGAACTAAAAATACTTTATAAAACTTGAAACAACATCCCTCACCTTTGAATATTCTTAAATGAGCTCAAGAAACTTGAAATATGAGCATGACCCTTCATTAGGACACACTCGCTCTTTACTCTCTAGACCTTGACCTGTAAACCACATTAGGCTTTAAAAATGACCTTTGTGTCTCTTTCCATGATCCCAACACATCAATATAATTTAATACAAACTATCTCATGCTTAAATACTACCATACATCATAAAATTCCTTGACAACAAATCATGATACCTCATTAGACTAGGTAGGGTTTAAGAGAGGTCTAGATGCTGACCTAGACTAAAGGTCCTACCCCTATTGGCTCATCCTAGAAATTTCATGAGTATTCCAATTCCTCACATACATTCCCAAACAGCCTCATACAACCACTCATGCCTATGTACACTCATCTCACTAAGCCACCATGCTCAAAACTTATCACAAGGTCTCTTCATGCTACGACTAGGCTTAGACTACTCAAGGACTTATACATTCATGTAATAATAAGGCATTAGTTGCCTTAAAATTATCTCTTTTAAATTAAAATTAACTTTCATGATAACATACTATAATTATAACACTCCATCAATGCTCCTTATCACATCAACATACTACCAACTAGGAACACTCTTTCACAGACATCAACCTCATGCAAGATGTACCTTTGACATCAATGATAATACTCAATAGTATCCCCCTTTGTCATTGACAAAATACACTCTCAAAAACTTCTCTCAAAAAGTAATTTCTCTCTCATTTTTAAATTTCTCCCCTTTTGACATAAATGACAAAGTGATGTCTGCAACTCCTTGCAACCAAAATACTCAACACACATGACTATGAGTTTATGAGTCAATACAAACATGCTCCCCATATATCCATTAATACCTTATTTTAAATACTCACCTACTCCTATATCTAATGAACCACCTGATTAGATCCCCATAAGTACTTGTCTTCATCAATGACTGCTAGGGGTAGGAATTATACATAATTCTTATCTTAGGTGTTTAAATGTTGCCTTTGGAAGTAGTTTGGTCAAAATGTTTGCAATTTATTCCTATGTAGAAACATATTCAAGTATAACACTTTGTTAAGTTACCTACTCTCTTATAAAATGATACCTAATGGGAATGTGCTTAGTTAATGTGCTTAGTCCTTGATTGTATTACATGATTATTTAAGACACTTATAAGACTTGTATTGTCATAATAGACAGGACTAGGACCATGATACTCTACCTTGTAGTATTTCAAGGTCTATCTCATCCATAGGACCTAAGTAAAACATGAATATACTATAATGTACTCAGTGTCACAATTGGATAATGCCACTGATGGTTATTTTTTGCTTATCCATGAAACTAGGCACCCACCTAAGAAAAAATCTCCTCCACTAGTACTTTTCTTGTCATCTAGGATTCCTACCCAATATGCATTTGTATAGGATATAAAATTGAACTCCTTAATCCTTGAATACCACAAATAAAACTCCATAGTCCCCTTGAGATACTCAAGTATCCTTTTGATTGCTTGTAGATGATCTTCCTTTGGATCTACTTGAAACTTTCCCATAAGACCTACTACTTACATGATGTCAGGTCTAGAGGCAGTGATGTAGAACAAACTTTAAATCATTGACATATATGATGTTTGATTGAAATTTGGAGACTCATCTTACTTTCTCTAATTACACCCTATGATTATAGGTGTACTAACTTCCTTGCAATCTTCTATCTTAAACTTCTTTAACATCTCTCTTATGTACTTGGTTTGTGAAATAAATACACCTTTTTCAGATTGAGTGATTTGGAATCTAAGAAAGAATGATAGTTATCCTAATATGTACATCTCAAAATATTTATTCATGACCTATGCAAAGGCCTTGGTCATGTTCTCATTCTTTCCACTAAATATGATGTCATCCACATAGACAAAAACTATCAACTGATGGTCATCTTCTATCTTTATATACATATTACTATTTTCAACTCCTCTTTTGAATCCTTGATCCAATATATACCTATCTAACCTAGTATACCAAGATATAGGAGCTTTATTTAGACCATAAATATCCTTTTTCAATCTACACACATAGTCCTTATCACCTAATAATGAGAACCCCTCAAGTTGCTCTGTGTACACCTCATTTTTCAAATTCCCATTCAAAAAGGTAGATTTAACATCCATATGGTACAAATTGAACCCTTTGAATCTTGCCTATGATATAAACAATCTAATGGCATATATTCTTGCTAATGGTGTAAAGGTTTCCTTAAATTTTACCCCTTCAACTTGTACATATCCCTTACATACCAATTTAGCCTTGTTCCTCGTGACTTCTCCATCTTAATTTAACTTGTTTCTAAACACCCATTTTGTGTCAATGAAAATTTTGTCTTTATGCCTAAGAATTATATCCCAAGTCTCATTCTTCTCTATTTTGTCTAATTAATCATTAATATAACCTATCTAAAATCTATCTTTGCTTGCTTCTATAATTTTCTTGGGTTCAATCTTAGACAATAGATCAACATTCTCTTGATTTAGATTACTTATTAGTCTTCTCCTTACTTGCATACCTACATCCTTATTACCAGTGATTTGAGATTCAAGATGATCTCTTTGAATCTATCTTGAGGGGGATTTTGAGTCTTGTCTCTCCTTAACTTATTCTTCTTCCTCATTAACCTCTATAGTTTCCTCTTCATTCTTGAAGTCTAAATTATCTAATGTATCCTTTGATTATGAGTGTGATTTATTTATCTCATCAATATTCACATTGGTGATTTTCACTATATTCTAAAACCTCTTATTATAACATATATAGGCTGAGCTCATTGATGATTATCCTAAGAATATACCTTCATCAGATCTAGAATCAAACTTTCCTAAGTCTTCATCATCTCTTTTGATGAAACATTTTCTCCCAAACACTCTAAAGTGTTCCATATTATTAGGTCTGCCTTTCCATAGTTCATAAGGAGTATTATTTCAATTAGTCCTTATCTATCCTCTATTTAAAATATATACTATAGTTCTCACTACCTATCTCCAATATCCATCAAATAATCTAAACTCATTTAGCATAGTTCTTGCCATCTCTTGAATTACCCTATTCTTTATTTCCACTACCCTATTCTACTAAGGTGTCCTAGTTGCTAAGAATTATCTCCTTATTACATGATCCTCATAGAAGTCATAAAACTCATTAAAGCAAAAATATCCTCCTCTATTATATCTTAGGCACTTGATCTTCCCATTCTTCTCAATCTCAAAAAGAGCCTTGAATGCTTTGAATTTGTCAAGATCTTCTGACTTTTCTTTCAAGAATGTTACCCAAGTCATTCTTGTGTAGTCATCTATGAGTAACATGAAAAAGATATCTCCTTTAATGATTTAAATTCTTGTAGGCCCATAGATATCAATGTGTATTAAATCCAAGGGTATTTTAGTAGAGTACTCCTTGGACTTTAACCTTCGATTTTGCTTACCATGTTGACATGCCTTGTAAAGTATGTTTATAAGTTTGGTGATTTTAGGCATGTTATTCATAGAATTTTTAGTGATTATCTTAACCAAATTGTCAAAGTTTAGGTGACCTAACCTTCTATTCCATATCCAAATTTCATCATCTTGATAATAAAACATCTCTCCTGGATTTCATTCAAGACATATAGATTGTTTTCAATCCTCATAGCATTATAAATTAGCCTTCTTGATTTGGCTATCCTTATCTCACATCATCTATCATGAAAGGTTAGTGTGTTTCCTTGGTTTCACATTTTAATTACACTAAGCATGTTATGTTTCAAACCTTCCACATACAACACATTTTTTGTCCTGGTCTTCCCATTGTCCAAACTCAAGGTACCCTTACCAACTATATTTATAGTTGTGTTTTCTCCAAATTTCACTATTATTAAAACATGATTCTTCAAGGAGATGAACTTATTTTTTTATAATATCATGTGGCTTGAGAAATGACTATCTATATACCATTTCATGCCCTCATATTGAATGTGAAAAATAGTCTGAGCTAACATAAATTCCTCTATAGTCTTCTATTCCTCTTTAGAAAATAGTCCATCTTGACTCTTAGGATCAATATGATTAGTTTTGAATTTTTTTGGCTTCAACACCAATGTTTGAACCTTATCATGCACTATAGAAGCTCCACATATCTTTTTAATTCTTCTTGATTGATCAATCCTTATCCAATGATCCCATGATCAGTTATCCCTTGAGACCATTCTAAAATCACTTGCTATATGACCAAGGATATGAAAAGTAAAATAAAAACCATTAAAATAATTGGAATACCTCATTACATTGGGTTGATTGATTTGTCTCTTCACGTTAAATTTCATATCGATGCTCTTATCTTACTTTGGCTTCTCACATTCTTTCTCAAACTTGCTCATCTTATCAATGAGTTGTTCATGCTCAACCTTCAAAGAATATAGATATATCTTCAACTAATCATATTCAAATTATTTTGATATGAAATTTGTATTAACACCTTCTAACTAATTCCTAAGATCCTTAATGATCTTCTCATCCCTTTTAGATTCTTTGACCCAATCACTCTTCAAGGTACAAATCTATTCCTTAAGATCCTTGATCATAGACCTCAACTCATGCTTATTATTATTTTAATGCTTCAAATTATCTAGGGAAATTATGAACTCAACTTAAAGGTATAATTCAACTTCTCCATCTTCACTTTCATGGTAAAATTCATCATCATACATGTTGTTTTCTTTATTATTAGACATCTTATTCTTCTTAAGATCACCTTCAAGTTGTTAGGCATGCTTCAAAGGGCCAAGATATGACACAAATTATTGGAATAATAATGATTGGGGGGGGGTTTAATTAGTCTAAAAAAAATTCATTCAACTATAAATAACATTTGTGAACCATTCATACAAACATATATATTGATAAAAGCACAAACAACCATATATATGAACATAAAATACAAGAACACATCATATATATGAGAAAACATAAAGGGGAAGAAAATGAAATGATATAATTAAATGGAATCAATCCTATAAGATAAAAAACAACTTTAATGAAGCAAAAAATCCACATAGAGCACTAGTCACAACTAGCTAAGCACCCTCTTGACTAGGCTTTAGTAAGCACCCACTTGAAAGAAGGCACCAACCCCCTAGATGAATAAACACCCACTCATCCACTTGATTGTTTTGATCAAATTAAAAATACTATGTTTCTCAACTAAATTATGATGACCACCTCTTTATCTCTTCACACTCTTATCCCTCTCAAACTATCTTTTAGGCCTCTTCACTTACTCAGGTCTTTTTAAGACTGATTAGGTCCTATGACCTTGATCTTCATACTCAAACCTTGTGTTATAAATTCATGATAGTACCTATAGTTTATTATAATGGTATATAAGGCATTATTCCATTCAAGGATCTTTTATCTCATTCACTCAACTACTCAATCTACTAACAAGCCAATTAGGCCTAAAAGGCCTTGTTATTATACAAGCCTCTTGCTTATACACCTCTTATTCAACCATACACACTTAAACACTTCTATTGGACACACAATAAGCCTTATAAAATTTTACACATAAGAAAAAATCATTACATTAGGTTGGCCATTACTCAAATAGACCAAATCCTTCTTTAGGTCTCATGGAGACCTAATTCTATTAGGCCTACTTTAAGACAAGTTACCTTATGACACATTAGAACACTTATAAACCTCTATACATGGCATAAAATTTCTATAAAATATTTAAATATTCCTTATAAAACATTCTCCAATCACCAATACACCTTTTAGGTCCAACCACCACTTGAAACATTTCATTAGCACTATTCACATTAAAAATTTGACAACATAGAAAAGTCTATCTTGAAAAAATGAAGATAACACATTATTTAGCCACATAACCATGACAATAAATCACCTATAAAAAACCTACATGACCTCAAAAACATCACCTTATGCATTATACACTTCAAACCAGGGCATAGATCCTTAAAAACACCTCTACAACTCACTCACTTAGAACTACCATTTTTCCTTAAAGACCAATCATGGTGACTTAGACCTCCAACACCTGTATAGACACTTACCATGAATTTTTATGAATATAAATGGTCATATGATATCTCTAAACCATAATAAAATAGAAATATCATATGATATAATGACAAATATTGGTCTTTTATATCAATCTTATGACCTTATATATCACTATCTTATCTGAACCAGATAGGTCAACTTGTGAGAAATTTTTTCACCTTATTCACTGACCTTAAAAACTTATACCAAATATGAACATGTATTACAAGTTATAAACAAAAAATTTATGTGCTTGGTTTCATCATTCTATCATGAAAACACATTCTAATTCATATTCTCACTATTGCCTAGGTTTTTCACTATCTACACCATTAGGCCTTTCAACAAATAGCTAAATTGGATGACTAGTTTAGCACATTTGAGGACTATAACCTATCTATAAACATTAATTGACATGAAACATTAGTCTCTACATTTTTCCTCCATCCATTTGCTCATTATTTTCAATGCAACTTTTGACTTCTATAATAACTTCATAAACAAGCGTGTAACTCAACATTTTATTTCTCCTCTCTCTAACCAATACCACTTGGAGATACTTGAGAGAGTCCACTATAAGATATAATAGCTTACATGAGCACACCAATCCATTCTAGTCACTTTTTATCAACATATTCAACATCAAGTCTATATACACATAATATTCAAATTTATATAAATTACTAATGCTCTTTATCTTATAGGAACCCATCGAGTCTCAATCTCTCTAAGTGCATTCCCTAATGGGTGCATCAGGAAAGGGATGGGTAGACCATTGGTGCTTAAAATAATTTTTATCCCTTTTACCACTTGTTATCTACACACTTTTCTTTTGAAAACCATTTTCCTAAGCTTGTTCTTTTTTATTATATAGTCCTCCAATCATTTCCCACCTTTTGCCCCTCTTTTCCTAACCTAAAATTCCTTTCAATAGTTTACATTACTTGGTCAAATAGGTCGACCTTGTACTCTTATTGGTGAAACTAATTTAGGGTCTAGGTCAACTCTTGGTTGACCTAGCTCGTGACCTAGTGAATTTTTGTCAATATCAGTACTAGGATAACTAGGTTGACCTTATCAACCAAAATTTTTAGAAGGGCTTAGGGTTAAATATGTTTATATGTAAAAGGTCATTTTTATATTATTTAGAGAAAATAATAAGAATTAAGATCTATTGTGTATCTGCTTATCCACCATTCTACTTGAGGAGTAAGCTTAGGGTTTCATACTTTCTTTGGAGATACATATCTTATCTTATGGAGATGTCTTTTGAATACATTGATAGGTTATATATCCTAGAGCTGATTTATCCTTTTCATCCTTATATACCACAACAAGCTCTTGTGAATAACCTTGGCCAAGGGAGAGATTGAGGCTTGATGGGTTCATCTTCAAAGGTAAGTAATCCTAAATTTGTTCTTCTTTTATATGAGTAAATAGATATGCATTTGTACTTTTCTTTTATGCATTAAGATTTTGTATACATTAATTTGAGTATATGTCTTCTATGCATGTCTAATTTTATTTTTTATTACCCCCACACTTTGTGCCAAAATCTTTGGTGAGCACTATATTAGATTTCTTTGATTTACTTGTTATTAGTATAGTGAATATGAAAACATAGGGCTTAGTTGGGGTTATTACATGATTTTTATTGACTAGAGGCTTTGGAACCCTCCCTAGTATTATTGTTGTGATAAGAGATATGCTAATTGGGTCTAGTGGATCCACATATTGGTCATGTTCCTAATTGTCTAATATATCCCCAATCGTAAGTGTAAGTAGGATCTATCTTCTTCGAGATAGGATTAATTTATAGATGTGATATATTTTTGATTGCATAAATTTTGATGAACCCAATTTTAATTTAACCCTTGTAGGTTTTATTTCATATTTTTCATTTTCTATCATTTAATTTATTACTTTTCTATATTTACAATACTAGGTCAATATGGCTGGTATAGTTTCTAACTTCTATGCACAGGTTTAATACACAGTCACATAAAAAATGACTATGTTATATTTGTGTAGGTCTTCATTAGATATATGATAATAGGTTGAGAAATTTGACAAAATACTCTTATAGGCTTCCAAAAACATACTAGGTTGACCAGGCTGGTATAGTCATCTTATAGGCCTCCAAAAATCATATTAGGTCAAGCAGGATAGTATAATCATCTTCACAAACTTCAGTAAATAGGGAATTATAGAATGTGGTCGACCCAATTGACATAGTTGATAGAATTTTCAAGTAACATTCAAGGCATTTAAATAACAATCTCATATTCCTTAGCATATTCCAACCCACCAAGTTTCATTTCTCTCTTTCTCTTTCATTTCAGTTCTTCCTTATAGTTATGTTTTGCATAGTTTGCAGTCTTTAAAATTGCCATCATATAACAAACTAGGTCAACTTGGTTAACCTAGTTCTATATTCTATCTACTATCTAAAATACTAGGTCAACCATGTCAACACAGTTCTTAAAGACCTTTACTAATGTATTACAATAGTGACACCATTGACTCTATTCTATATTATTTGCATACATTGTCATCTAAACTGACACTATACTATGTTTTAAATTGGAATTAATAATTATATGCTAGTAATTACTTCACACTTTCACTTTCAATTATTTTCATGTTTATATTAGCTCACATAGTCTAATTAGGTGGTTTTTTAATATACCATTTAGTTGCACTATTTTTCTTTTTTTTGCACACACTACCAAATCATAATTTCAAAATGTAATTAAACATTTGTCTACCCAAGGCCTACCTACTTAAATTTCATCACTAAGGGGGAATTTGACTTGGTTTTTTAGCCAAGTATAAACATGTGATTAATGGTATATATTAGTAAATCACTTGACACCCTTATCAATATAGGATTGTGAAGTGAGGGGGTAGGCCCCAATACTAAGTCAATACCATTGCCAACACAGATCCCTTTCAACCAAACATCTTACAACCATCCATAGATTGATTTATAGTTCCCTAATTTCAACCAAATTACCTATCACACTTAAAATAATAATCTAATAGTTTAACAATATTCAAGATGACCACTTAGAATTTAATATTCAAGTTGACTACTTGTTCTTTGCTCATTATATGTTGTATTGAAAAAAATTGCATTGGCCAACATTAGTACAAGGTTTTTTGCCATGTGCCTCAATTAGATCATTCTAATTGACCTAATTGATTATGTGTTTACTTCAATTTCTTTCTTTCAAAGTATATTACAATCTTTTCCCTATTTTTAATACACTATCATTCTATTCGACACAGTCTCTTACAAATTGTCTGTTTCCCTACTCGTAATACCGTGTCAACCTGTTTGACCTAATATTATTTTTTGCCTCTCAAGATATAGTACTAAGTTAACCCTATTAACTTTTTATCCTTATCAGACTATTTTATATCTTAGTTTATAGTACTAGGTCGACCTTGTCAACTCTATATCTTTATTCACTTAGTTTTTCAACCCTATTTCTGGTATTAGGTCAAACCAATCGACTCTATACTCTTATCTCTCCCTTTATATTTCCTTACTTTTGCATCAAATTTTCCATTCCTAATCTCCCTCCTTCATCATGAATTTCCTATTTGAAGACAAAATTGAGTTGAATTCAATGGATATGATGAGTCTTACCAAACCTAATAGGTTCCCCCATAAGCAACTATAGCTCCTATCCTGGTTAAAAGTAATGTTCAAATATCCACTCACACTAAAAACTATGAGACCCCTTCTCATTCCTCTTCACTTTTTAATCCTCTCTTCTCACCTAAAGATCAACTTGAATTAGAGTATACACCAAAAATGCTCTTTTTCATCTTTGATTTTCCTCAAAATTGAGGAAAATATCCTTCTACCATTTACCAACTCATGATAAGTGGTCAAATAGAAGATCCTCATTCAACTTCTCCCATATTCTCACATGGATTTCATGATACTAGCTTATTTATTTCTCAACCTCTTACCTCTATTTTGACCCCTACTAACATGGTAGGTTCTACATCTAGTGGACCTCTTCCAAGATCCACTCTTCTTAATTATTCCACCAATGCATCATTTACTACCCATGGTAATCTTGCCTCTAGTGCTATATCTTCTCATCCCTCTACAAGTCCATATTTTTCCACACAAGTAAATTATGATAGTAGTGCTTCACTTATTAACAGTTCTTCTCAAGATCCTACTAACACTCATAGGGGTACCCAAACCACTAATACCAATTCTAATTCTTCAAATAATTCCAACAATGCAACTCACAACCATCAACTCCTATTATAAACTCTTAATCAAATGAATTATTTTCAAGATAAAAATGCAAATAAAATGATGCAAATGCAAAATCACCTTATCCATCTTAAAAGCCACCCTCAACAAATGCTATGGGACATGCATAATCAAAATGTTCCCCCACCTCCTCTTCAATATTCCCATGGTAATCTTATCCCTTAACCTCCTTTTATCAATAAGACAATCAAGCATCTTCAAAATGAACCTCTTACATCTAAAATTTCTAATATTGATATAGGAGGTATCACCCCTACCACTTCTTATAATGGGTCAACTGATCCTACTCTTCATTTGAAAACATTTAGAAATCTATATAAAGACTGGGTCAATTTAAATATGTTTATCACTACCAAACTATTAGTAAAAACTCTCACAGGTGATGCTTCAGCTTGGTACAACCAACTCAAATCTCATTCCATCACTAGTTTAGAATCTTTAGTCAATGCTCTAGTCCAAGAGTTCCAAACTAATGATCTCCCTGAGAATACCTTGGCCCATTTTATCAATTATAAGCAACTTGAGACCAAAAATGCACAAGATTTCATTAAATGATGGAATACTTTATCTAAAAAATGTGAACATAATATGGCAAATGATAACCTTTTCCATTTCTTTACCAATGCTCTTTTTCCCAAGTTACAATATCAGGTCCGAACTCTCTCTCCACATACTTTAGAGGAGGCTATTGACCAAGCTAAGCATCAATATTTCCTTATGAATCAATTTGAGACATCCCAACCTTCTACAAGTATTCACATTTTAATTAATAACAAGAATAATCATGATACCAATGATGGTATCATGAACTCTTATGCTATCATTCACACTATTTAAGCTATTGTTCTTAACCAAACTATAGAACAAGATTCCCCTCCTAACCACATCACCAATCCTTGTTTCTATTAAACCAATAACATCAATGTTCACAAACCTTTATCCTCAATATAATTACTAAAATGTCTACCAATGCCTCTCCCATGAGAACTTGATCCCACTCATCCTATAAAATATTGGTATGATCCCAATAAATTTTGTTGGTTTCACACTAATTGGGGTCATTATCATGAGACCTATAGGTAACTTCATAATTTGGTTATGGATTTCATTATTGGTCCCAATTTTGACCATGATTCTATCATTCATCAATTCCAAAAATCCTATGATATTGCTTTCAAAGCCTATGAAAAACATACTAAATCTCAAGCTTTGAATCAGGGTAATGCTCATTTGGCCATCTATAAATATCCTCTTCAAAATCACTAAGATATCCAAGATAAGCCCACCCCTTCTACTAATAAATTTGACAGTCTCTTTGAACCAAATCTTGAAGGGAATGTGTTTAATATGACTAGCATGTGAAGGGTGGTTGCTTTAATTTATCCTCAACCCATCTACACTGCTCCATTGCCATGCACATTTCATGTTATCCAAGATTCTTCTCTAACTCACATAAATGCGTTTGGGAAAGATGACCTTATATATTTTGATGAACCAATTCCAAATCCTCATTTGGAGAACACTTCCCATACCATTTATACCATGCCTCCATCTTCTTTACCTATTACCAACAATACTCAAACTTTTACCAATACTTTTTCTAATACTTCTCAAACCCAACCTACATCAACTGCTCCATGTTCTCAACATAATCTATAAACTTTTTCTCCAATTAAACCCTCTACCTCTTATCAACATAAATTCACTTGTGCTTTATCTTCTTCTTATGAGGACCTCCTTCAACACTATGCACCTCTTTCTAACAATCTTCTTATGGGTTATGATGAGTAGGATCCCATCATAAAACTCATTAATATCCCATCCCAAATCCCATTTATCAAACTCATGAGAACTTATTCACATCATCATAGCCATATTATGTATATTTTGTTCAAAATAAATATCCCTCATCCTCCCTTAGCAGGATGCAAAGCCACCTTATCTGGATCTGAAGATAGCATTTTGAAATAGTGCAAAGAGATGTCCATTCATGATGATGAAAAAATGGACACTTCTCTTTCCTTCAAATTCCCCATTTATTCTATAATATCTGATGAGATTCTTCTTCATGCAAATGATCCTCCTATGTTCATTATCATCCAAATTGGTGATATCAAAGTCAAGCATGACTTGATTGATTAGGGTTTTGATATTTGTGTTGCCTTTCTCAATTTTATCAAAACCTTTAGATATTATGAATGTAATCTTAAATCCACATGAAACACATGTCAAGGCTATGATCAAAGGTAAATACCTCCTTTAGGTTATGTGTGGATCCCCATTATCATCCCACTTATAACCATTCATGTGAAGGTGATGATATTCAATTTTCCTCTATCTTACAACATATTGCTTGGTATATCATCGACTCATCGTATGAGATATGTTGCCTCTTTTTCTTGTTAATACATCAAATTTACTCACAATGGAGCCATATATAGGATTTAAGGTGACACTAACCATTAGAATTTTGAACAATTCCAAGACTGCAATGTATTCAATATTCCTACCCTTGAACCCTTGCCAAGCATTCTATTTTTTGAATCTCAACAATTTAACTTTCCCATCAATTCCACATGAGGTTACAATGGTCATCTTGAACTCATTAGGAATATTCCCCCTAACCTCTTAGATTTTATTGATGATGAGCTTGACAAGATCAATCTTAATATTAAAAATTTTGATCTCTCACCTCATCTCATCTCTCAGATTCTCGCTTCTTTAAAACCTCATTCTCTCTAAACACCTTATGAGGACATCCTTGTTATCTTAACAAATAATCAACATTCCATTCATCACACCACATCAAATGACAAAGTCATCCCTACCTATGTCATTGATATTCATGCACTTGATTATGATGATGGTTGTACCTTAGATAATCCATTCTTAGGAGGTCTCATATAGGACCGAGATGTTGAGATTATTCATTATCATTTCTTATTCCTTCAATATTTTTGTATATCTTCATGTGTTCCATCTTATATCATTCCTAATTTTAGTATTTTTCCCCTTTATCGTAGGGTATAAATGGTGTAGATACCTCTAGTTTTTGAAGAACTTTATAGGAGTATGCTTATGGATCATGCTATAACTGGTCCCTATTGCTTTGATATATACCATGACCCCTATAACCTACTTATCCCTGAGATGCATGCAAATTTCCTTCAACCTTTTATGGATCCTACCCTTCCCTTAGTATATCCTAGTTCAAATCTCATCCCTACTTCCATTTTAACTAAGTCTCTTCCCACTTACGATCCCATTTCTCCACCAGTTGAGCCTTGCCCAATTTATCCACCAACCCCACCTTCTCTTGGTGATGGTTTACTCCCTTTATCTCAGCTAACTCTTTCATCCACCAAATGGGTTGATCAACATTATTGTGACATTCATAAATTTACCAATCATTAGACGAGATATTGTTCCTTATACCAAGCTCCCTCAGCTTTTGTTACACCTCCTCTTATGAGTACACCTACCAAGATTACTCACAAGTGTATCTTTTACTTCCACAACATAAATAATCATTCATCCATGATTTATTTTAAGCTATGATAATATATTAACACTTTTTATTCTACCACTCCTCAATCCTCTAACAAGGCTATATTTCCCCCAAAAGTATTACTTGAGTATCTTCCTAAGTATGGATAGGTATATTGTCTCTAGCACCAATGTGATACACATCACACTAATCATTTCCACATCCTTCAAAAGCATCTCAAGGATCACCTCCTAACCATTCTTTCACCTTTTACCATTCCTCCCATAGGTCATTCTCGCAATAAGGCTCCCCGTTATTCCCCCAAGTTCCACCTTTTATGACTTTATCTCCTCTTGTGTCCCTTCTTCATGTGAGTCCCTTACCTATGGACCTTTCCTCACCTATGGATCCTTCTCCACTTGTCAGTTCCTCACTTGTGGCCCCTTCCCCACTGATGACCCCTTCATCTCCTATATAACCACTCCCATGTATTATTCTGAGTATCCCCTACATGATAGTCCTCATCAACATGATCCTTAAAGCATTCATACCTTTTCTATTTAAGAGATTTGACATGAAGTATTTTCCCAACTTTCACTGAAGATCGATGAGACATTAGCTATAGTTAGAGTTCAACTTCATAAAGACTTATCAGATGTTATGGATAATATGTGTAGACAATTATATTAATACTTATTAACACATGCATGGTGTTCTTACATTTTAATTTGGACTGGATGTGTGCTCCAACTTTACATTTATCTATTTCATATCATTTGATGCTGTACCAAATTATTATCTATCTTACATGGTGACTTTGGCTTCAAAATTTATATTGCTTATGATGTCATTATATTCTATTATGGATTTCCCTAATATCATTGCCTTATTTTTTATTTGTGAGCTAATTTCTTATGGATCCTTTGTTTTTTTTCATGCTTGCTTGCTATATTATCTCTATAAACATGGATAATTGTTATTGTGACTTGGTTATACAAACCTTCTTCCCTTTAGTCATTCCTTCTTTACCAAGTGATCAGTTAATAAATAATTCATCTCATTATAATCTCCTTTTATCAGTCCAATTTGGATCTCCCTTTCTTACCCTTTTATTCCCTTTCATAAACTAAGCATATACATGGTTGAGACTTGAGATAACATGCTAGTTCATTATTAAGCCTAAGTGTTCTATTCATTCTTTTCTTTGGATACTTAGCTTCCTTTAGATAAAGCCTAAAGCTCATTCATGTGTATCACTCTATCTCTCATGACTGGTCATTCCAAGTCTGTATGGAGGTAGAATATTTAAATCCATAAAAATATGTAAAATCCAAATCATTTAAACAAAATGCAATGATCCAAAAGGTAGCATTCAAAATTATCAAAAGTCAAATTACATTAAAAGATGTGATTCTAAGCACATCTACTTTTTTAATTGAAGTTTAAAATCCATAGTTGGCCTCATGATAGATTTAAGGTCCATTGAGGTGTGGTAGGCTAGTAGATTAGAAAAGGAGAATGAAAAAATATTTTAGTGTTACCTACTTTCTAATGCTAGTACCTGATATTTGTAAATCAACAGCTCTGTAAGGGGTCCTGAGGAATGGGGAACATGTTGTGGGAAGGTAGGTCCATTGTAACTTTCTTGTTCAAAGCTACCTACATGAGTTGATATTAGTAGAAAACTTATTTACCTACATACATTTATGTCTTTCATAAACATGTATCCTATATATATTGATGGTCACTCATCACTTAATATCTTCTCATGTTCGTATTGTGCTTCATGTATTCTAAGGTCTTATCATAAGATGCCTACATTATGATTTTTACATTCCATTTTTCACTCACTACAATCCTAATATTTCCCCTTGAGAAATATTGTTTTGTTCACTGATCACTCCCCTAGGGATTCCATTTGTGAGTTGCATTGTAAGACCATGGATAGGACCTGACTTTACTCATAAATTACCAAATTTTTACATTACCAACATTATTTTTTACCATATTTTCACATTATTTCCACCTCATTGGTGTTTCCTTTGTGATTTATAGTGTAAGACCATGGATAAGACCTAGCCTTCCTCATAAAATTTTCTAATATCCAAGTCATAACAAAAATTACATGTGTCAAATATGAGATGAGATGTGATTGATTATGAGTTACACGTCATTGGCATGCTTCCCATATTGATTTAGTATGTTTTATGTTTACTTAATTAATATTTTCACTTTTATCTTCTTATTTTCTAATTGCATGTAAGAATCCATCCATTTTTCTTAAGTTTTTCATACTTCTCAACTTGAATTAGTGTGATTAATTTAAAACCATTTTGCCAATTCTGTTTCTCTTTTATACTTCCCAATGTGATTTAGTATGATTGATTGACTTAATTGATTTGTTTTTATACCATTGTTATTTCTTGTGATTTCCATGTTATAACATTATTTTCATACTTCCCAACGTGATTTAGTGTGATTTTACTTGTTTTAATTTGGTGCCAAATATTTTTCTTAGTTTAAAATCAACTTTTTGCCCTCTTGTTTACCAATCTTTGGTTTCTTATACTTAGTCATTTTTTGTTATTACACATTTACCAATGTGAAATAGTGTTTAGTACATTTGTTTTTGATTAATTATATTTTACCAAAGTCTTTTTTGTCTATTTATTTTTAACCATGCATGTGTAATACATAATGCTAAAAAAGAAAACACAACACAACACATATATTTCCTATAGCATATACAACCAAAGAAAAATACATGTGATAGAAATAAACATATCCATGCATCCATAACCACAACCACAATACAAACACATAAGATCAACATCCAACTATCATAGAAAATCTATATATATATATATCATGTGTTTTTGATACAAAGTACAAAAATACATCGCTCTAGCTCTAAGGCTGGGCTCTATCATGTCTATCTCATAGCCTAACCATGCTTCCCATATATGCCTCATACAATCCCATTTGAATAGTATGCTATAAAGAGGATGTTTGATATCTCAAGCCTACTACCTATCCCTATAGGTTGGCCACCTGGGCCTATACCTGCCCTAGCTGAATAGTGGTAGCCAAATGTGTGGCTCTCTCCTAAGCCAAAGCCTACCATGCCTATGCCTCTACCATTCCCACCCTTGATGGTGTCTATATCCCATCTCCACATTCCTATAATCACCTCAAAACCTCCCCTATTAGTCTGAACTAGCTCACCTGAGTTGAGGAAAATGTACCATGGGATCATCCAATGTGGTAGGGTCATATGACATTAGCACCCCATCCAGGATATCATGGAGTGCTCCCCTCACTATGGATACCCATCTGCTATCCTCTTCCTCATTTTAGGATCTACAAAATTCAAACTAGATAAATATTTGATCTAAGATAAATCTTTAACCTCTACATAATTATTTATGCTTCAAATATTTACCATCAGATTCCTTGTTTTGATCATATCTTTATTTTTAATAAATCATTTTTCAAACCATAAAAAGTTATGGAATCCTAATGTCATAGAGAATATTTTACACTATTATATGCCTATATTTCTAAAATTTTGATTTGTTGTTCTTTTTACACTAATCTCTATAGGTTTGCCTAATGTTCTTTATATTGGACTCCTTTACATCTCTCACAGTCTTCTTCTTTATCTAAAACACTAAGGTAAATAAACATATATATTTTTCAATTCTATCCCTTCATTTATCTTATTTACTCCTTATTGAATTTTACTTAACATCATCGTTATGTGTCATCATGTTCTATTCCTAAAGCACCATCCCATGTTACACTTACATGACGCATGATGAGATTCAAGTGGGGCATATGTATACACATAATATTTTCCAAATTTTATCAATTATTGATGCTATTTATCTTGTAGAAACTAGTGCATGCCCTAAGGTGTGCATTGAGAAAGGGGTGGGCAGATCATTAGTGCTTCATGAGATTGTTGTCCCTTTTACCACTTATTATCTACACACTTATCTCCTAAAAACCATTTCCCTAAGCTTTTTATTCTCTCTTGTATACTCCTCCAATCATTTCCCACCTTCCATCCTTATTTTCCTAACCTAAAACACCTTTAAACAATTTATAGTACTAGGTGGATTGGTTTGACCTTGTACTCTTATTGGTGAAATTAATTTAGGGTCTAGGTCAGCTCTTGGCTAACCTAGCCCGTGACTTAGTAAATTTTTGTTAATATCAGTACTAGGTTTACTAGGTTGACCTTGTCGATTGAAACTTTTAGAAGGGTTTAGGGTTAAATATACCTATAAATAGAAGATCATATTGCCATTATTTATAGAAAATAATAAGAAGTAAGAGCTATTGTGCCTCTACTTATCCACCATTCTACTTGAGGAGAAAGTTTAGGGTTTCATACTTTATTTGGAGATACAGATCTTGTCTTTTGGAGAAGTCTTTTGGATGCATTGATAGGTTGTGTAGCCTAGAGATGATTTATCCGTGTTATCCTTACATACCAAAATAACCTCTTGTGAAGTACCTTAGCCAAAGGAGAGATTGAGGCTTGATGGGTTTGTCTTCAAAAGTAAGTATTCCTAACTTTGTTCCTCCTTTGTAATAGTATATATATATATGCATTTTTACTTCTCTTCCATGTATTAATAGTTTAGATAAATTAATATGAGTATATGTCTTCTATGCATGTTTAATATTATTGTTTATTACCCCCCACTTTGTGCCACAATCTTTTGTGATCACTGGATTATATTTCTTTTCTTTACTTATTATTAGTATAGTGAATATGAAAACATAAGGATTAATTAGGATTATTTCATGATTTTGATTTATTAGAGGTTTTATAACCCTCTCTAGTATTATTATTGTGATAAGAGATCCCCTAATTGGGTCTATCAGATCCACACATTAGTCATGTTTTTGATTATCTAATGTATCCCCAATTAGAAGTGTAATTAGGATCTATCTTCTTAGAGATATGATTTATTTATATATGTGATGCATTTTTGATTGCATATAGGGTCCTTTTTAGGGTTTTAAGAGGGTTTACACCTATTTCCACTCTTAATGATCATTCATAAAGCATAACACCTTAGTCCAAAAAATAATGCTAGGAATTTTTATCTAGGACCCTTCCCCATCCATCATGAACTTATTAGGTTCCCATCCAAAGGTTTGAAGAGTTAATGAGCACAAGAAAATCCTTCTCAAGTTGAGAACCCTTCATTTTGAGCACTTGAGAGACCTCCAAACATATTTTCATGCCTTTTCCTTCAAACTATGACCTCAAACTACATGAAAAAACTTGAAAAAACATACTTCACCTTTGAAAATTCTTACATGAGATCAAACACCTTGAAATCTAATCATGACCCTTCATTAGGCCAAATAATCTCTCTTTAATCTCTAGACCTTGATCTATAAACCACATTAGGCCTTAAAATTTATCTTCATGCCTCTTTCCATGCTCTCAACACCTCATTTTCATGCCATACAACCTCTCTCATGATTAAATACTACCATACATACTTCACATGCCTTGACAATAGATCATGATACCTCATTAGACTAGGTAGGGTTTAAGAGAGGTCTAGATGTAGACTTAGACTAAAGGTCCTACCCATGTAGGCTCATCCTAAAAATTTCATGAGTGTTATAATACCTCAAATACATGATTAAATAACTTCATACAACCACTCATGCCTATGTACACTCATCTCACCAAGCCACCATGCTCAAACCTTCCTTCAAGGCCTTTGCATGCCATGAATAGGCTTAGGCTACTCAAAGACCTATACCTTCATGCAACCATAAGGAATTATTTTCCTTAAAATTCTCTATTTTTACTTAAAATTATATTTCATGACAACATCCTTCAATGACAACACTCCATCAATGCCCCTTGTCACATCAACATACTGCCAACTAGGCACACTCTCTCAAAGGCATCAACCTTATGTAGGATGCACCTTTGACATCAATGACAATACTCAAAATTAGGTTCAATCATTTATTTATATATTGTTAGTTATTCTCTAAATCATGAATAATACCTACCAAGGTATTGACAAGCTCATTTGGGTTAATGGTAGTGTTAGGTCTAGGAGTTTCCTGTATAGGGGGTATACGTGAAATATTGATTAGTGTGAAGGGATTGATTTATAGTGGGAGCCATAGGGGTAGTGATTAAGGTTTGGACCAATGGTTTATAGGTATTTTCATTTCTACTATAGGGGTGGGTATTTATTTTCATATGATTAACCTCATCCTCCAAATAATGGATCCTTCCTAGTTAATGGTCATACTTAGTAGAGATTTATACATCTAGATTTTGTAGTCTAATCGATGGTCTAGTGGCCATATAAGGAGTGGTTTTAATCCCTCTAGTGAGGGTCATAACATTGGAGTTATTATGATTGCTAGCAATTTTAAATACATCTTGCACTTTGTGAATAGGAATTATAGTCCTAGTCTAAGTAATGTAATGGAATAATCATAAGATTGGTAATCTATGTTTGTGTCTAATATTAGGTTTGTTCCAACTTACCAAATAATCCTCCCTAGAGTTGAGTTGGCTTCTTCTATATCCCTCCAGACCATTAGATCTACTTAGGTCTTATCCAAACATATTCTAGGGGTCTATGGATACCCATAAAATAAATGAAAAGAGAGTGGAAGATGGAGAAAGGAGAAATAAGAATGAGAAGAAAAGGGAAACACAAAATATGAAAGTCATTCATATTGATTTAACCAATTTATATTCATGTTAGTAACACATGCTAAACTATGCACTCAACTTCCCAAGGTTAGGTCAAGATAATCGATGTAATGGATGGGTAATTGGTGATGGGTGAAACTAAAGATTGTGCTAATTATTTGATAGAATGGGATTTGGGATGAAAAGAGTCAAGGGGTTATTATGATGAAACCATAATAATTATACAACATCATGTTTCTCGTTAAGATCATCCAACTATGTGAACATAAAAATTTGAGGTCCATCAGTGTTTGAGATAGCAAGGAGGTAAAGCTCTTAATCAATACTAGGATTGGTGAAATGGGGATAGTCAGGTTGAATGACTCGAGGGATGAGATCAAATATATTTGTTTTAATGCACCTCATAAATTTAATACAAGAGTGTGAATGCTATATGATAAGGCTAAAATTGAGAAAAAGAAAAGGAGGTGAGGGTGAGGACCTAGGGTTAAATCATGTTATATTAATGACCTCAAGTTTGGGAGAGGATGATGATTGGTGGATCAATAATATGATATTTTTCCTATAGGGCACCAAGATAATTGACATGAGGTGGGGAATGGGTGTAAAAAAAATTTAATTTTAAGCTCAACACTAATATCTGATTATGTGTTTATTGTAGAACCAAGTGCTCTAACCCTAGGGAGAAGACCTTCCCTGACAAGACTAGGCATCTCAAAAAGTGTCTTCCAAAGGAGACAAGGCAAGATTTAAGTGTATAGGATTATTTTAGAGATGTTTTATGAAAGGACTTGCTGTACTATTGAAGCAAGGTTTTAGGATTATTGTACTTGGCTTGATAAGGTTTTGATAGTTTAAATCTTTTGTTTGTTTTTGGGAATATTTGACTAAAATGAAAGCTAATTACATGATGAAAATAAATAATGATAAATAATTTAAAAATGAAATAATTCTTCTTTTTAGTATTTTCAACTTGCTTTTCAATGCATGCAAGACAAGGAAAAACAAGCTCTATTTTAACAATGCAAGTGCTGATTTTACTTTTCCTAGATGCAAGTTAAATGGAATTACTTTTGTGATTTTTTAAATTATATATTGATGAATATAGTATGAAAAAAATATTTTCACTAACATTCAAGTAACAAAAAATAAGATATGGATCTTAATCAACAAACACTACTAAACATCTTATAGTTATTTTGCATATGCAAACTAAAAATAAGTTTTTAACATTTTTGGATGGATGCACACTACTTTAAATGATTATTTTTGAATAAAAGTGAATACTTGAATTATAAATTTTTTAATTTTAAGCTAATTTTTTTTTTAATTTACTTAAATAATAAAATTATAAATAGGATAACACCTTGTGATTACCTAGGTTTGACTTGGGTTTTACTCTTTGCTGGCATGAGAGTTTGTGTAAATAAGAATTTGTTTTCAAATTGAAATTTGGAAATGGTTACAACTAAAATTGTTTGTTATATTTTTCCAATATTTACTTAGGGTTTGTAATCAAATATAAATGCTCTGAAAGAAATCTATTGAATGGTTACAAGAAAATAAAGAAATAAACTAATATTTTTGTGTAAAGAGGGGAAAGAGAAGAAAAAAATTCATTTTACTATTAAATTTGAATTTTCAAAATGAATATTCAAAATATCACAAGAAAGGAAAATAATATAATATAATATACTAAACAAATATAATAAACTAAAACTATAAACCCCCAAACTGATCATGATGTAGATCAAATGAAAACAAGAGAAGTACATGTTGTATAGTCCTCAATGTGTTAGCTCCTTCACTCAACAATGATTGAAGGAACTCTCTAACTAGGAAGTTGATAAAATAATATTATAAAAATGGGGAATATAAGAGACACAAAAATCCAAATAAAGATCAACTATTTATGGCTAGTTAAGAGCACCATTTGAAAGGACCTAGTTAAAAAAAATGACTCTCCTTGCTTGTAATAGTGTAATTGACATGAAAAATGATCAAATCAGAGATTTAAAGTAATGGAAAGTAGGTTATGGATATATAAATATTTTAAAATTTATCCTCTAATATAAATTTTTTGAATAAAAAACAAGCCAAATTTGGCTTACTTGTAGAAGAGCAATGAAGGTTACATAAAGGAGTTTAATTGAGTTGAACCAGAAGTAGAACTTGGGAGAGACTAAAAATTATTATACATAAAAGAGGGAGTGAGATAGGAAAGCATGAAGGTGAACACAAGGTTTAAAAATAAATAAACACAATAACAATCATGCAAAATGAATCAAAACTTGAGTTCCAGAAGCTAACTTTAGAAGATAGATAAAAGGTGATAGAATTGCCCATTTTTACAAGGGTAGTTTTGAAACCACTGGGTCCTATGATGGAACCACCCTATGTGATTATAGAACCACTAATTAGCAATTCAGAACCACCCTATCAAGAATGGTTCCACTAGGGTGATTTACAAAACTGTCGGGGTAATCCATAATAGACTACAATAATTCCATCCCAGAGAAGGGCAATTTTATACCTAAAGAAATGTTTTTAAAACAATCCAACATGAAGTTACAAAGGCCAACAAAACGGGATTTTGAGGTGATTAGGAGATATAAAAGGAGGTAAAAATGGGAAGGTGTTAGATAGAATTCATTTGAGCATACATTAGGATATTGATGCATCATCATTGAACATTGAATCAAGAATGTTGCACCATGCAAATTTTGGGTGCATACAGGTACTCATATCAAATCTATGTAACTTTAAACTCTTTATTATAATGTATATATTTGAGACATTAATATATTATTGATGGTACTATATGGAGTTTATATATCCAAGTTCATCTTAATATCATATTAAAGACCCCTATGCTTGGTAAGATTAGAAATGGAGTAGCCATTGCTTTTAAATTGAACTAACTTGGAGAGGTAACACCATTTTCCCAAGAGTATTTTGTTTATGTCCATTGAATGCTTTGACTATTCTTGATGTATCTTATAAATATTATTATGTGTATCTGAGATTGTGAAGAAGTATCATTATACATGTGTTTTAATTTGAACCATTATCAATCATGATAATGTGTATAAGTTGTTTGTTGATATAAGATTAAATAAAGAGTCCATGTTTGTTTGAATCATCATAAAAAATCCCATTGTTATCAAATATGGTTCTAGGACCTGATGCTAACGTGCCTAAAAATATATCAATAATACCCTCTATTAGATACCCATATGTTGAAGGAGGATCATGTGCGTTGTATGCATGATGTACCTTAGAATGAAAACACACACACACTCGGATGTACCATGGTTTGGAAATGGATTACCTAAGATTTATAGCTTTGAATTATCATTTTGTTATGGTATAGATTCCTCTATGGGTGTGATTATCTCAATATTAATATCATTGATAGGGTATTAAATCTTATACGCTAGCTTAAAACACTTGCTTATATATTTCCTAACATATATGTGGTAGTCACAACATGCATTAATACCAAAGTGATTGTGTTGAGGTTAAGTGATATCAACCTCTAATAATGGAGGGGTTATATAAGATTACAATGAAGTAATTTGTATAACAAGACATGAGGAGGTTGTGTTAACCTTGCAAATTGCCTCATTGGTGGAGCTACCAATTGAAGCTCATTTTTTTGTTATGATATTGCATTAAATATTACTTTTTATTTACTCTTGATTTAATTATATTTGAACTTATAATTTGATTTGATTTGAAACTTGATGTTTGAAGGAGATGGAGGATTTGGTGCATTTTTAATCTTTTTTCAACTTGATATTTAAAGTAGATGGAGTATTTAGTGCATTTTTGAGCTTTTTCAAAGTTATGAGCTTGAATTGATGTTCTTTGACTGTATGGAATAAATTATTAAAAGATTTGAATTTGTCCAACAAATAGACTCATGAAGTGGTGTTAAAAAATTTTATGTGAAGATATTTTTTCATTCATTGTCTGTCATAGAATTTTTCATCTTATCTAGCATATTTTTGTATCAAATAATATATTTACTATTTGGTTCATTTACCACTTTATTGATTTTGCAATTTGTGCATAATAAGGTTTTTCACCAATGTTGATAGAGAATTGTGATAAAAAATGATCTACCAATGGGTTGAATGATTTAAGTGATTGTAGTGGGAGATCATAGGACCATCATAATGAATAGTATTTGAGGCTTCTTGGAAAGATATTAGTAACAAATTTGTCATTATAAATATAATCTAAGTAGGTTACATGGAATGATTAAAGATATTCAAGATCACCTTTACCTTCATGGAGTGGTAAATTAGGAGCTAAAAATCCTACTGGTAATGGGTAAGATGTTATCTCATGTGCCAAAATATTATGAAACAAAGTATAAAAATTCATTAAATGAATAGCTAGAAAGAAGCCTTATTCTAGTTGCAACACTTTAACATGTAAGGATAAAAAAAAATTCTCAAGAGATTATGCATTAGACAAAGTTGTTGGTGGACCATACATAGTAATCAAAAGAGGCATGTATGATGCCTATGTATAAACATAAATATAAATATGTTTAAAATATTTTTATGCCCCCATACCTAGGGTTTTTGTCACATATGCAACGGAAGGTGTTGATATAGGAATATAAGTAATAGTAGAAATTGAAACACCTATAGTGGGAGTATGAACAAATCTAAAAGACACCTATTGTTTTTATGCTTGAGATGATGAGATATTAGCTTGATGTGCATAACTAGATGCTATAATTACTTAGACAATCCTATCCACCTATTTGGGACATTGACAAAGTCCTTGATGAAAATTAGACAATTATTTGACTTTCTAAGATCTACCCCATTAAGCTCATTGGGATCAATTTTATTGGAGCTTCAATATTATCTTGATTATCATGCATACATTCATTATCTCAATTATCATATTCATAATTAACATCATCTTCGATATATGGATAAATTTTAACTGTTGTATTATCATATTTATAAAAAATATCCATATTATTAACTTTAGAAGAGATTAAAGGAATCTAAATATGTTCTATAGGGATTCCACTTAATCTAGAACCACACCTTAGAGGAATAGGGAAATTAGACTTATTGAGTGGCATGAAAATGTGTAAAAGGAAAAGAAAAATTGGTGTAACTAGACAAGTTATGTTTAATTTTTAGGTTCTCAAATATACTAATCTTAATCATAAAATAATGAACAAGGACCAAAGGGCACTAACTACAAAGGATTTCACCATTCTTTAGCCACACTATCTTGTCTTTAGGCTACATTCAAAGTAACTTTTGGGGCTAACCATTTACCAATGCACTACAAAAATAAATGGTTTAAAGGTTTTCTATGGATGAAAATAAAAACCATAGGCATTTATGATACACTATGAGGTACATATAAACTAAAATATGAATATAGTATTGTCTAATGCCTTGAGTATTTAAGGAATACCCCTCACACCAAGACTCAGGTAAAATTGAAGATCACTTGAAAGATCCCTGATGGATCCCTTTTGTAGATCTACTGTAATTTTGTAATCTGAAATGGTGTTTTCCTGTTTCTGAATGTTTTCTTTTCGTAATAGATGGAAAGTTGCAGAAGGGTTTTTTTATTTTTCTTTTATTTTTGTGTTTTGAGGAATTTTGCAATAAATAAATAATTGAAATGCAGTAACATAAATAACTTATGAAATTAAAACCCAAGTACAGCCAGATCCAATTTCAAAAGGGCAAAATTTAAGATATTAAATCAAATAAGGAACCAATGATGAATTCTCAATAATTCTGGTAAATTACAATGACAAATGGCCAACTTGAATTGCTAAAGGTAATCTAATCCAAAAGAAGAATGGCATCCAGCTGAAAGAATCCTTGTTGATGCGCTGCTGTGATAAGAAATGACTGTCAAGTATAGTCGTACTATTTACACAAGCTGCCAGGTTCAGCCGTACAAAAGAAACCCTCACAATCTGAAATCGCTCCTTAATATCTGCTAAATTATGTCAAACTTCTAGCTCCTCTCAAAGAAACACTGATTAATCTCCCAATGAATTTGAATGAGTAAAGTCCACTGTATGGGGGCTACGTCCCAAACAGGCCAGCAATTGGGGTTTGGCGTCCCAATGCAGAAAGCTCCTCCTGAGCCCAAGCGCACTTCTCCAAAATATAATATGTCAAATGATAATCCAAGAATGAAGCTTCCATCTCCTTATAACCCTTCTCAAATGCAAAGCGAACCCTAAGTGTCTCCAAGTGGTGTTGGGAAGTGAAGGTGTTATAATTTTTTTATTTTAAAGTGGTCATGTTACTAGAAAATGACCTTTTTCCTCATAGACAGAAATCCATTCACTGAATTTCCCTAAGAATAAAGAGAAAGATTTAGATAATTTTGAGACCTTTCCAATGAGCTATCATACCATAGGGTGCGCATTCGGATGAGGCCAAAAACCCCTTATTACTCTAAAATGGCTAACCACTTAGCCTTATTTAATAAAAAGATGAAAACTTAGGAAATATTAAAAATATAACCCAAGTAGCCACAAAATATCCAACTGACATCACGAACCAACAAATCATCCTGTCACCTATCTGTGACTGAAGTCGAAAATCAAGGATCCACTGGCAGTCTCATCCCTAAAATCTAGGGATGCTCCTAAAATCTAGGAAACAAGCCCTATCCCTCTGAAACTGAACTCAAAGAGTAATCTCATGGAGTCCCAACCCTGGGCATGATCATACCTCCTAAAAATTAAGAATAACCCCCATAAATGTAGGAACTACCTCCTAAAAACAAGGAAAGTCTCCCAACTAATCAATAACTGCCAGAACACCAAGTCCCCAACACTGAATAACCAAAATTGAGTCCCAATGACTCTCCCCTACTGTGTGCACCTCTGAGAGAACTATCACCGAACTGGTAGTTTCTCCTAAAAAATAGGAATGCCTCCTAAGAAATAGGAGATGCACTCTAAGTCTCCAAAACGTTCACCGAGGTCTCCAAATGCCTCCTAGACCACTCCTAGTCAATCCCTACAAATTAGGAATCCCTCCTAAATTGTAGGAAACTATTGTCTACTGCTCTAAACTACTTGGGAGGCTCATGCAAGACTCTCAAAGCCCCTGGGTTGGTTCCCTCTACGCTCTGCTGGCCTATGGGAACCAGATAATAGACCAACCCTGCTAGAAATGTTGTCACTAAGGAAGGGCAAAAATTGGGGACATGACACCACTTTACACATAATGAGAGCTCTTATGAGTTTTAAAACATATGGAACAAAATATCCATGAAAGCAATAATATAAAGAAAATAAATTGAAATTGAAATTGAAATTAAAAACCAAATAAGAAGAAAATATTTTGCGTATAGAAATTAGAAATTAATTTGCAACCCTAGGATAAAAATTAGAAAATAAAATTTTGAAAATGTATGAGTTCACCAATATATTTTACAATATTTTGATTTAAAAATCAATATGTTATAAAATATGTATAAAACTTGAAATATATCAAAATGCTAAAGATATACAATTATTAACAATTTTGATTTATAAATGTTAAATAAGGACCTATATTATTTTTGTAAACACTAGGAAGAAAAAAAAATTAGCTTAGATATGGATTTATAATTGACTATTTCTAATGCCAACACTGAAAATCAACATAAAATAGGGTTGTGATTACTCATAATCAAGAACAAAATTAGAAGATGTTTCTAGGTAGGTATATTCTCTCTAGATAACAACACAAGCCAATTATGTTTATTTGTTTTGGCCTTAGTCAATTTGATTGTGAATAATATCTGGTAATGAAAAATAGATAAAAGTAATACTATGATAGGGCATGATCAAGAAAAAAATTGATAATAATCTTGGATAGGTATGTGTTCCTTATATAATAATTTAGGTTAACTAGTCCATTTATTGCATACTTGTTTATGTTAATTGTGATAAAATTATAAATACTATACCTTATACACTCTTATCTATTGAGAAAAATGAGATGTTACGATTCTGATATTGCTACAAAAATATTTTTATTTTTCTCCTGTTTACTTTGGAAACCCTAGGGGGTCTTCATGAGTGTTAGCAACCTATAAAAATAGGAGGGGAGTGTGATGGACTGAGTTGAACTCAATAATACCCTTGATGATTGAACACTGCCTATGTATCTAGATACTCTAAAGAGTGAAATTGAGCCACACATAGTTCTCCACCTAGAGTTATTGTGCAATTTTTATCCTATATTATATGTATGCAACTAAAAATGTAGCTTTTATACTTGACAATGATAACTCTTGACTTATTTTGATATGATTTAGACTTGGTTCAGGGATGATCCTTATGAATGATGTTTAATTTGGGAAGAATAAGGTAAATTTGATAAATGTGCATTAGTGTGTGAGTGCTAAAGAGATATTCCTAAACTAGGAATAATGAATGACCTTTTTTTTGTATTTATAGTAAAATATTTTGATAATATCCTTTATCCAAACTTATGAAATGTGTGGGAAGACCCAAAATAATATTTTAAAATTTAGAAACTATCTATTAACTGGCATAAGACACAACCACTATATATGGACAAGACAAGGATAATGGACCTATTTGCCTAGTGTGGAAATGTCTCAGATAATTAGAGGGATAACTATCCTAAGTTGGAGATAATATGAGACTTATGTAACAAAGTTTTGAGTATTTACTTGGAAAATTTTGTTTAGTAGTGACAGTGAATATAGGTTCGAGTGCACATATAAATGAATGGCTTAAAGGAATGATGAATAAGAGTCATGTATTTCAGTGCAAGTAGAATGGATTAAGATGTGTCAAAAATTAACATTATCAAGTGCATGTGACTAGATTAGGTGCGTACATTCCCCCCTATCTTAGTAATGAAATTGCTAGAGTAAAGGAGAAATAAATAAACCTAAATGTGCACAACACACTTTATCTTTAATAGGATACTCTAATTTTATAGGACACTCAATAACAAACCCTACAATAACACATAAATTAGTCATTTTTCATATTTGATTTTTGTAAATAATCTAAAACTTTGAAATTAAAAATTAAAAAAAGAGCAAAGAAGGAATACACATATATAGAGATGAAACCATGTTGCTTTGTAACCTATAAATTATGGAGAAATGTGTCCCTTTGTGGAATTACTTGGAGAATTTGTACCATTTAAAAATTAAGAGCGATGAAGTCCCAATTTTCAGTAACTAATCAAGCCCTTGAGTTGGAAAGTTGCATATTCTAACTCTTGTGAATGGGGAAAAGTACCAAATATATTAATTATTAGGTGGAACCATGATGGTTTCACTAAAAATGATGCCACAGACATTAAGTGTAATGGATTGAGTATTTGGGTAGTACCCCTCACACTATGACTCAGGTAAAATTAAAGACCAATTTGCCCATAATGATAGCTCTTATCAGTTTTAAAATATACAAAATATGACATATATAAAAGTAATAAATGAAATTAAAAAAATGAAAATGAAATCAAAAACCAAATAAGAAGATTTTTTTTTTTGTATATAATTTTTTTTTTTGAAACCCTAGGACAAAAAAAAGAGAAGTAATGCTTTAAAATAGATGGTTTCACAAATATGTTTAAGTTTAATTTTATTTAACAATTAATATGTTGTATAATATGTATAAAACTTTAAAGAGATCAAAATGATAAATATACACAATTACTAATAATTCTAATTTATAAATGTTAAATATGGAAATATGTTTTTTTTGGAAAATATTGGAAAGAAAATAATTTATCTTAATATGGGGTTTTGCTTGATTATTTATGATGCCTAATAGTGAAAATAAACATAAAACAAAGTCATGACTATTTAGAATCAAGATAAGAATCCAAAGATGTTTTTGGGTAGGTCTATTCTCTTTAGATAGTATTATAGGCCACTTGTGTCTATTGTCTACGGACTTTTTTGAGTTTACTGTGACTAATATTTGAGAGTGAAAAATAAAGAAAAGTAATACTATAATAGGGTATAATCAAGAATTTTTTTTGATAATATTCATGGATAGGTCCGTACTTCCTAGACAATAACACAAATGACCCATGTTATTCAACTACAAACTTGTCCATGTTGATTGTGGTGAAACTATAAATACTCTATGTTTTACACATGTATCTACTAAGTAAGGTGAGATGTTGTGATTTTTATATTACCATGTGGATACCATTATTTTTCTCTTCTTTACTTTGGAAACCATAGGGGTCTTCATGAGATCTAGAAACCTAAAAAAATAGGAGGGGAGTGTAATGAGCTAAGTTAAACTCAATCACCCCTTCAACGATTGAACATTGCCTATGTATCTAGATATTTTGAAGAGTGAAATCAATCCACACATAGTTTTCCCACCTAGAGTGATTATGTAATTGTGTTCATTGATTATATGTGTCAGCTATAAGTGTGGCTTTGATACACTTGATAATGATAACTCTTGACTCGATTTGAGATGCTTTAGACTTGGATCATGGCTACTCCTTGTGAATGGTTTTGAATTTTGGAATATTAGGGAAAATTTTATCAAAGTGAAATAACATGTGAGTGATCAAAAAATAGTTCCAAGCTATGAATAATGAATTCCTTTGATATGCATTTATAACAAAACATTTTGATAATTTCCTATTTTTAAACTTATGAAACGTGTGTGAATATCCATTTTTTTAAATTTACAAACTGGTTATTTATTAGTGCATGACATGGCCACTCTAGGTGGACATGTCTACAATAACAAACCTATCTACCTAGCACAAAGCTATCTAGGAGAATCAGGGAAAATTATCCTATGTTGGAGATAATATGAGAATGATGTAATAAAGGTCTGAGTATTAACTTAAAAATATATGTTTATTAATGACAATGAATAAAGGGTCAAGCTCACATATAAAATAATGGATTAGAGGAATGAAAAATAAGAGTTATATATTTGGGCACAAGTTCAATGGCTTAAGATGTGTCAAAAATTAAAATTGTCAAGTACCTGTGACTAGATTTAGGTATCTACACTTCATAAGTTGTTCATATCCTTAGAAAAATGTGAGAACCGTACCTTTATTATATATATATATATATATATTATTTTCAAAAATATTGAATGATGAATCCATAGGTTGGTTCTATTCATTAATTAGTTGATCCTTATATTCAATGAGTTTTTTATAAGATCTCTTTCTAGATTAATATATTATCAATAATGGATCTAGGGCCACGTATGAAAGTATTCAAATTCTTAAACAAGGTCCCATGGAGGGTATGTGTGATTACATATTTTGATTTGATTGTTATATGCACTACTTAATTTATCAAACATATGATTTGAAAATGCAATATATCTTTATCAATGGTATCATATGCCTATCAAGTACAAATTATTTAGAGTAACTTGTGAGAAATTTATTCATCTTACACATATGGATCTTGATATAGAAGAAAAAGAATTAACTAGACCCAAGGTTCAAACATCACCTATTAAGGAACCAAATAAACTTATTACCCATGAACCAAAAAAGAGTACCTATACTACTACAATTAAAGGAGCACCCATACTTCTTCAAGAATCATCAAAATATACTCAAATACTTTTTTGAATAAAAACATGATTAAGTTTCCACTTATTTTAAATATGGATACAAGATATAATCCACAATCTTAAAAGTTTGAATACTTTTGTGCATATCATACATTTATGGGAAACTTAATGGATAGGTGAATAATCTTGAATAATAAGACCTAAGAGTTACTATTGGGGTTCTATATTGCACCCTAATTGAGCAAGGGAATTGTTCAGGTCCTCTGCTCAAATCTAGACCAACATGGGATTGATCCTAGGATGTGGGTATCCTAAAAGTGGATCAGAACTCTAGAGAAGGTTATTTTCCTTATGGATCTATCACCTATACTAAACCTCAACTAGCACCTACTTGTAAAAGGGAGAGAGAATTGAAAAAACTTATAAAAGCATGTAAAAAAGCAGTGATGCACCAATGATTTGATAATGCCAACTCACACATAACACACTATGAGACACTTTTCAGACCAAATAACATCAATCTCACATAAATATTTTAGAATAAAGCATTAATCAATTCTAGATTAGTAAGAGAGGGCAAATATCCACTTTCAAACTAGACAGTAAACTATCGATTGCACTTATAATGACCTGTGAGACTATTAAGCCCTTCCTGAAGGTGAGGAAAACTCAAACATAAGTGAGGAACATATATTGACTCAACAATAGTGTATGAATTCATAGAACACACTTTAACATAACTTAGAAAATGATATAATTCAATCTTTATTGCATCAAAAAGTGTTATAGTAAAATTTTTGGTAGAGTCTGGTCATACCAAAAAGAGGGATAGATGATCCATTTTAAGGTTTAAAAGCTTGTATTTATAGAAAAAGGAGAGAGAGGGAACTATGCATTACAATAGGCCTAATGGCTTTTGATGGATTAACACCAATTCGAAGATGTGGCTGAGTTAGGATCTTATCAAAAAGGCATAATTTCAAAGGCCTTTTAAAAGAATTTAATGCCCCATGAGCCTTATGTAAACATCGGGTCTTCATCTCAGGACTCTATGTTACTTCTACTTGATCTGTTGATGAGGATCATGTCTTGGAATTAGCCAAAAAGTGCCACATCTACATTAGGTGGCTAACTATACTTGTATTATCAAAAATGATCAATGATGATAGCCAAGACATAGGTCCACTATAGGTGAAAACCAATCCTAGACAATAAGTTTTCACATAGTCATAATATCTATAAAAGTCTGCAAACTACCCAACTTTGATTCATAGTCATTGGTCCATATTTGACCTCTATATTAAACCCAAAGGATCTATTATGTGTAAAATTAATGGCAATGCTTAGTTTCTAAACTATGGTACTATTTCAACTTTGGTTTGCTTTCAAGCTCAACCCCTTTATATATGCTTTTCTTGGGTCCAAAATAACCTCTTTGACTTTCATCGAAAATGCCCTAAGATCACTCTTGATTATTAGCTATCGATTTCCAACTTGGACCATTCACATTGCACCTAACTTTTTTTATGCTTATTATTTTCATAGATCCTTTTGAATTATTAACTTCACTCACACTATTATATCTAGATGTATGAATGCATGTGAGTCTTCAATCTTCTACTAGGACTCACTGACTTTAGACACTTGTCCTCTTTGTATTCATCATCAATATCCTTTGACCCTTTTTGACTTGTCTCGCTCTATCAATCTATCTATGCATAGATGTATGCAAGCCATTGATAAAATAGCAACTGAATTCACTTGTGCCACTTATCCTTTAGTCATTAGCTCCTTGTATTTGTTGACCTTTTTGACTCTTCCTTGCTTCATCTGATCTGGGCTTGATTATTTTTCACCATTGGATTATGTCCAACTTGTATATCTTTAAAGACTTTAACTTAGGGACCTTTTAACTTGGTTGACCCAACACAGATCATTAGATCTTATATGTCATTATGAAGTCTCCCATGCACCATTAGATCTCAACCAACTTCAAACCTGTTAAGGACCTTTTAAACCCAAATAGTTACTTGACTTGATTTAAAATTGATGTTTGTGAAAACATCATTGACATCCATGTGGATGTATTTGATGTCCCACAAACCATCAATTTTAAGCATAGATAGATTTTTGTTCGATATTTATTTTGACATTAGCGCGAACATCTTATGTTATAGGTCTAACTTTGAAGGCCTATAAATTGAAGTGAAGAATTCATGAAGGCACCAAATTTTGAAGAGATGTTCTTGAGACTAAAAAGGATGAACCCTTTTGATCCACTGGTCCCACTTCTGAGTGAAGATATAAAATTCTCAAGTTGACTTATCTATTCATTCCTTTATGATGTCCTAGTGATGTTCTAGCTTATTTGGCTAAGTATGAGAAACTTGGCAAAATATGATTGAGGGGCCAACTTTGAACATACACAAATTCTACCATACTTTGGTGGATGATTTTAAACTTAGCATGTAGTAACTAGGGACCAAGCTGGACAAACCCATGTGATCACTTTTTCTTGAGACAACCACATGTGTGAGATATGGCCTCTACAAATTGCCTATTTAGACTTTCTGCTACTTCCACTAAATTCTTGGACTAGGCAAAATTTGGTATGTAGACCAAAATTGGTCAATAGTTACTTGACCAGGATAAGATCAAAATTCTCCATCAAACATCCCTAGGAAAGGGTACTATTTACAGAGTAAAGAAACCTCATAAAGATGATTCAAAATGAAAATAATTAAAAACTAATAACTAATACTAATGCAACCAAATAATTTTATGATGATGTTCTGTTATATAAAGGTACATATTTGGGGAATCCTTACTACCCCCATAACATGAATTATTGCCTTATAGGGCATTTAATGGGCTTCAATGCATAAATATTACAATATTTATATTTTTTACAACTTAGATTATATTTGTTATTTTACTTTAATATGGTTTAAATTCATCTAATCATATACTTGAGATTGTTATTACACATCCATGGTTCCAAACACCTGATATATGTGGATTTCAACATACACTTATTTAAAGTGCATCAAATGTTGTGCCTCATATGATATGGTGACTCTCTTACTTTATGACTTGGTTAATCACACATATGTACTCATGACTATGATATTTACCTAACATATACATACACACACACACACACACACACACACACACACACACACACACACACACACACACACACAAGTTAGCTTGAGATCTAGAGATTCATTGATATATATTTAAGGTACCAAATACCCTTAGACTAAAACTATAATTAGGTGAATTAATTAAAAAAAATATAAAATATTAAAACTTCATAAAATTAAAAAATTAAAAAAAACATTCATAAAATGTAAAAATATAAAAATTTATTTGCCTTTATCTTAGTCATATGATACAAATCATGCCTATTTTATTATACTAAATTATTTCCATATTCATGTTTCCATGTGTGATTTTCATGGTATATTTTGAATGGGTGTAATGATATATAACTAGGATACATATAGTTATGGATATATTTATGCCTCACCTAAGGGGCATCATCAACATAAATAGTTATCATATGGTGACATATTTTATGGTTCCTTCCATTTTCTATATAGAACCACTTTATATAGATTACATATATCATTTTTATTGGTAAATGCTTTTGATCAGAGATATGAACCAAATTAATTAATATCAAATTATTCATTACATGAAATAAGAGTTACCACAAGGGAAACAACCATACAAATACCAAATCTTCTAAAAATCTTATTGTTTTAAGTGATTATAAATCTGGTAGTCTAAATAAGCAAAAACATTGAGTATAATTAGATTTTACAATATATTATAAATTAAACAAATATTATTTTATTAGTAGACTATAAATTATTTATTTTAATTTAAAATTTATGGAAATGACATAAAATATAGGGTTCTTAGCTTGTTTAGGCTATGTGTTGACTCAGATTAGGAAATAGACTATGAAACCTGCTAGGACAAATTTGATGTTGGATGGATGATTATGGTGGATGGATTTGTATTCACCCAAACATATATGTCTAGGAGATATTCATAGGTATATGATAGTTTGGATCACTATGCCTATGTATAAAAATGTCTCTTGTGAATATAGATATCTTTAGACCTATGTAAATAACTTTACTTTCCTTATCCTTGCTTAAAACCCTATATTACACTCTTGAGACCTATGTGACATGGATGAAGGGGTTATAAAGGATGGTTTGATTTTACCTCAACCTAACTCATTAGGTGTATAAGTTTAAATAATTTTCTAATACCCTAAAGATGGCTAAAACTGAAATACGATTCTCCCACCAAGTTGAGTGTGTGCAGTCAATGTAATACTAGCATGACATATAGTCTTATATATGAATTTTAAATCTTAAAAACCTATAATTTTGATCTTAAAATTTTATATATACTTAGATTAATGCCTACTCATTTTAGGGTTTTTATATTTGGAAGTTTTAGGGTAATTTTTCTCAATGTGTAGATGGATAATAGATATGCTTTTGATAAGTTCTTGATATGAATAGGATTAGGCTTGGTATGATTATATAGATAACTCTTTGGGTAAATCACCTCCTAAATGACATATGAAAATTATGGGAAAAACAATAAGAAGGATTTTAATATGGGAAAATATCTATTAAAGGTTATGCATATGAGTATAGCTAAGACATATAGATCCAATAATTAGATTCATCTGATTATGGCTGAAGGCATTTAAAAAGCAAAAAACAATGATTCGAGAGTAGGATAGAGTATGGGTAAAATAATAAGATAATAAGGTATATATTATGAAAATATTGTGTATTAGTAATGGAAATTTGGAAAGCTTGGGTCCATAGATAAGATAATGGTTAGAAGAACATGTGAGCAAGAGTTAGTTATCTACACACAAGTCATGTATACCAAAGCTTAGTAAAAACTAGCATTTTCAAGTGTATAATACCAATTATTAGTGTCTATATTTCCCCCTTATATTCTAATAACTCAATGTGATATAATAAAAGGATTGAGAATGATACTTGAGTATAACTATGGTATGTATGCTCAAGTATGTTGAGTGCTATAAATGGTCCATGTAAAAACTGTAATGAAACATGCAAAAATTAGTTTTCACTTTTGATATAAAATATAAAGTATAAACATTAAACATATTTCAAATTTAAATAACAAGGAATTAATACATTTTTATACATGTGAATGAAGTTTTCTTTTGGAGATAATGTAGAATGGGATGATTATTCCCCTTGTATATGCCAATGTTAAAACTATGGGTTGATCTGAATATGACCCAACCCTTATTGGAAATTCAGAAGTGTTCAGAAGTTAAGTCATGCATACATCAAATACATCACTCATTATATTTTATTTTATATAATACGACCCACCATGGGTTCTAAAATGTATGATAATCTAAGAATCTATGAATATAAGTTAGTTTTTAAATCATCCATTATAGACATATTTTATGATTCAATATAAGAATATTGAATTCCAATGAAATAAGTTGAACAAATAATTTTATATAATTCCTCACATATTCCCTTCATATGTTCCTAATCTAATCACCTATGTAATATTAATCATATAACCTGTGCCAAAATATCATAAGATCTAAAAAATGTTCACATATGCCCCAATATAATAACATGTGTAAACCAAGTCCTATAATATATGTAATAATATCATAGAATCTATGGAATTTCACTCATAATCCTAAAAAATATCTGATATACACCCTGTACATGTCCCCAATTTGTGCCAACTATGTCATAATCTATGTCAATCTTGTAATAATTTATGGCCAACCTAAATCAATATGTGAATAAAATATCATTTATTTGTGCCCCAAATTATGAATATATGTGTACAAAACTTAATCTCTAAGACAATCCCACTGTGTATGCCCAAATTTTAAGGTTAGTTAAATAGGCTTAAAATTTCTCATCTCAAAAGAAAAGGTTCTACATATCATGTTATATATAAAAATTTATAAGCATGTAAATATTTTACTAACATTATAAGATTATGTCATCATAATAAGAGCATATCATCTAAGAATATTTGAAACATGTATTCTAAAGAATATAAGTGTAATGTCAATATAGATAAAGAAATGAGACATGCAATAAATAAAAATTAGAGTAATAATCACAAAAATAGTAAGTAAAAAATACATAGAAGATGTATGATATGTATCATGGAACTGCACACAAGAAGAAGAATGTGTGATATGGATCATGACATCACAATCTTAGAAAACAATCCTAGATGTATCCACACACATGAAATAGATTCACACACATTGTCATGTCCATGAAACACATAGGTGATCATAAAATATGCATGATAACACACAAATTCAAATAAAGTAAAGAGTCACATAGTGAACACTCAATATCACATAGGGTATGCAAGAAAAAAATTACGTAATGAACATAGAGTAAGAGACATACAATGAAAGAGTGAAGCACAAAAGGAGTCACACAAGATAATAAATGTCAATTTAGTGTTAGGTTAAAATAGATAAAGACCCACATATTGTAATACATTCTCGAGTATCACAAAATGTAACATGAAACATAAAAAATAAACATATAAAAAGTAAGGTTAATCTACACAATCAATGTATGTAATCATACCATAGAGGAATATATAAATAACACCATAAGTATCATGAGTAAGATTAAGTCATGTGTAAAAAAATTAAAATAACTCAATATGATCAATGGAATGGTTATATAATATGTAACCTGTGCATAGTGTATTAAGATACCCCTAATGTAGGAAAGGTAGCCTTTGGGTGTATGAATGACCTGCATTTGAATGCCCATATCATATATAACTTGTATGTCCTACATATAAATCATGTATAACATGAAACAGATGTTCAAAAATAAGTTACATATATAATCTACCATATATGACATATCATAAATTAATAATGTAAAGTACTAGTACATATCACGCATAGGTCTTGGTTTTTATTTTTTTTGTATTTTTTAAAATATTTTAATGTTTTTATATTATATAAAAAAATTAGTTATATTTGTGTTAACCAATGGTCCCATCAATGGGATTCTTAGATGTAGGTCCTAGGTCAATTATGATATATGTTAGCTAATGGGGTGATTAGTAACACATATATATATATTAAAATATGATAAGTAATATTCTATTGTGACATATCCATCATTATTATCATAAACCATATGACCCCGCGTACATTGTGTAATTGTATTAATCATAGTATCTTGTAGAATGTGTTTTATAAGTGTGATTTTGTTTAATACATAACCATTAGGGGATAGGTTGCACCCCCAAATAATGAACTAATTCATTAATATTATAGAGCTCAATTATATCATCATTGACCAAATATTGTACCTTATGTCATAAATTGTTGCATCTATTAGTTGAATGTCCTACACATCTATGATAATAAAAATATGATTTATTACAAAATCCCATAGATAGTGCTTTATTCATATCAAATTGGAGGGAGGTATATGAGATTACATTGAATTAACTTATATAGTATCTTATGAGGAGGTTTAGGTAACTGTGTCAACTGCCTCCTTTGAGGAGTTGATAAGATGAGCCAAATAGTAGAATATGACACTATATTATTTTTGACCTTTACCTTATCTTGTAGTTGTATTACTATGATCATGCCTTGATCTTTAAAAAATATGAATGTGTTTTCATAATTCCAACTTTGTGTGTGTGTGTGTGTGTTTGATGTCTAATTATTCTATGGTAAAATAAATACAAAATACTTTTTGATATTGTAATTGATCATGATCTCTTTGTTTAGTAATAGGTATAATAATGAAATGTTTATCAACTAACATCTATAGTATAATATGTAATTTACATTTTGGATTTTTTATTTTTAATATGATATAAGGTTATTTATCTATGAGTTCTATATTTTTAATTTAATCTATCATAAAGACTTGGTGTAAACCCTTGATGCATTGCATAAAGTGTTGTATGTCTTATTCATCTTGCTCTCTAGTCATGAGTATTTACAAAAAAATAATTCATTGGAACACTTATCATTGAATTTTGTTATCATGAACATATGTTAAAATAAATATTTTCAATTAAATCCTTATTATTATTTGGAAGGGCTACCTTTAATTTATCCATTTTTACATTCCTTAATACTGTGGAATCATCTTTGTATTCTCCTTGACTAATGGGTGTAAAAATAAGATGAGGTAAATAGCCATATATGTTATATGATTGCCATTATAATCATTGTCACTATCATATTATTACATGAATATATGATTTGAATCCATTGAATTAACTAGCAAGGTAAGATATAATATCTTCTCTTCTTGTGTGTTCTTTATTTTATTTTTTTGCCTTGACTTATCTAGAGTTGGTTATTTTACATTAGTTTTGATTGACTCTCCTATTTCATATGCATGCATATTTCTAGTGGTACGATCTATGATGGATGTATTATAGTAGACTAAAAAACATTAAATTATGGATTGTATCCATCAATAGGTCTCAGTACTTTGAAATCATTTAAAGGTTGATTGTCTATAGGACATGTACAAACATCCATTATGGATAAACTTTATATTTATGAAAACTATATTTTACAACTTCCATTTCATGAATCCATGTTCTACCCAAAATTAGGTTATAATGTAAGTGATTAGGCATCACATAAAACATAGTAGATAGTGTCTTAAGTCCTAGTGTAATATCCAAAGTAACTAATCCTAGCATTAAAAAAGGAACATAATTGAAACCTCTAATGTTCTTATTTGATTTCTAAATTTAGTCCATATTCGCACCCAAAGTATGTAAAAATTTAATATTACATATGTTCATAGCTACACCATTATCTATTAAGGCCTATTTTAATCCCATATTATTTTATTTCAACATGAATAAACAAAGAGATATTTTAATTTATAGTCTAATAATTAGGAAAGTCATAGTTTTAAAAATATGCCATGTATTTACTATTATTCAATGTATTTAAAATAGATGCAAATTAAGTTGGTTCTGTGCTATTTGGTATAGCTGTGTCACACAATGCAACATATAGAATATCCTTATAAATAGTTATCTTTTCAAGTAGCTCTAAAATGGATAGTTTTGCTTGGATATTGTTAAGTTTATCAATGATATTGTACCATTTATTAGAATTGACTATCACAATGGGAGGTGGAGGGGGATGAGGAAAAAATTTATGACTACCTCCATTTTGTTACACATGATGGGCACCTTGTCTCTTGTGGTTATAATAACATGGAAATTAGAATATAATATAATCATTGGGAAAATAATGGTAATGGGGTGGTAGCTAGCATGACATTGAGGCCTAGGGGAGGAAAAATAAAAGAAGCCTTACATGCCCTCTAACATTTAGTAGTAACTAGAAGCATCTTAGATTTTATATTTAAAAAATAAGAGTTTTTTAGGAGAGATAAAGATTATTTAGTATTAATATCAACCTTAATTATATTACCCATGAGTTTAACCCATTTCATTACATGGTTGTGAAATATATTGGATATGTTAATAAATAAAGATGTAATTATAACTATAGATTGAATTAAAAAATTTAGACTATAAATAATTATTATATCCATGATATATTTATGTAAGGAATGTGAAATAATAATTAAAATATAAAACCCTAATGTCAAAGTTTGAAACCTTGAAAAGGTAGAAGGAGACCTTAAGGTAACCTAAGGTTCATTGTGTTCAAGACAAGGATTAGGATCACTAGTATGTTTTAGCTAATTTTAGATTTGGTAGTCTGAATTAGCTAAAACATTTAGTTTAATCAGATTATGTAATATGCATGTATGAGCTAGAATGACCTATAAAAACTATCTTAATCTCAATATAATATGATATAGATAATATTTAACAATAGATATTGTGTATAATAGGAAGGGTAGGTAAGGACCTAGAATAACTGTAGACCTAACAGAAGGTAATCCACACTAAATCAAGAGGAAAGGGTTCTAAGGCCTAATATTATGACATGGGGTATATATTTAAATAGGGATAAATATAGATAAGTGATTCTAAGAATGATTATAAATAGGTGTATCAAGGATATAATAAGGATACATAATGCAAAGAAATGATGAACAAGGTTAACCTAGATCCAAGATAGATAAAATTATTGAACTGACAAGAAGATATGTGGTGTAACGGTCAACTAATGTGTGGTTTATGTAACCTAAAGTGATAAATGGTAAACCTAAAAAATCTTATAACTATACTAGATTATTGAATATAATGAGGATCATAAGAAAGGATAAAAAACACATATATTACAACATTAAGCACAAAAATATCTAATATACTAAGTAAATAAAAGGAAAATGTGTAGGGATAAAGATAATTACCTTTGGGTGGAATATTTGATGCTTCAATATCCCCCTTTGGCTCAAGTGGAACTTTATAAGATATGTTTTAGGTTGAAGACCTCAAATGAAAATAAGAAGACCTATAAATCTTAGTTGGTGATTTTGAAGATTGGGCCACCTCCTTAGCATGACTTATCCTATTGAGATTAAAACACCATAAGCAAGACTATGCCTCCTAGATAAGACTAAATATTTGATACATTATTTTACCAATTAAGAGCATAATATGAGCACAAGAAAAGTAAATGAGTGTGTTATATGTTTATGAATGAAATATGATCCCTATATACAAGGATATAATACTTCTAACTAACCTTAAAATCTAAGCTGATGATATTGACAAGGTTGCTACAATTATAAAGATGTCACCTGACACAATACTATATCATCTAGGCTAATACAATACACATGATAAAAGATAGACTTAGAAATATATCAACTAGGTTGATGCAGTACAAGGAGAGACAAGTATGAAATAGACTATATTGACTTGACCAATATAGTAGGATTATAGGGTGGCTAACAAGGCTAAATAGAAAATAGACAAAGAGGTAAGATAGAAAGAGAATCAAAAGAGGTCATACTGATAGTAATGAATGTATGATTGAATAATATGCAAACATCTCTTGAAAATTAATTTAAGCCAATCTCAATTGATTCTTGGTGCACTCTTTAAGGTCTACACTTAGGGAGATTGATACACTGACAAGCCCTTACAAGAGAAAATTTTAGTAAAGTGATAAAATGAAAAACATTAAGTGTACATGTATACCCCACCCAAATCTCATCACATGTCACAATAGTGTAACATGGGATGGTGTTTTGGGATAGATACATAGTAACATCATATAACATAGCTAAAAATAAATTTTGAATTAACTACTGAATGACTAAATGAAAGTACAATATACATCCCTTGACTTACCTTATTCATAAATAATTCTTGCAAACGCCATATTCTTGATCATGGACGGTGCACTAATTAAATTTGATAAACCTTAAGGATAGAAGGATAAACAATGGACAAAATTAATATGTGTGTATGTAGGATGGTCAATAAATGGATGTAACATAAAAAAATCTTGGAATTGATTAAAATAATTGGAAAATTTGGCAAGCTAAAATCAATAAAACTAGATTAGAACCAAAATATCTAAATAATCATATGAGAAACAAGGGAAAAGTAGTGAGCCATTAATATAGGAGTACTACATGACCAAAAAACCCAAGAATTACATCCAAAGTAAGATAAGTGTAAACTAAAATCAAACAAAGGACATAAAGAACTCGTGAATGTTAGTAAAAATATCATTGTAAGAGAAATCAAACTCAAAAAAATACGTGAAAAAGTAAAAATAGAACTAGATGGTCTTAAAAGTGGTGAAACATGAAAACATAAAAGGGACAAAAAGAATTAGATGGCATGAAAAAATAAAATAAAAAACTCAAGTTCCCAAACATAACTTAGAGAGATCCTAGAGAGATAAGGTAATGACCAAGAGAGAATCTCACAACAACTCAAAAATGTAGTTTCTATTCTTAATATGGAAAATATAAAATTATCATAATGCTAACACATCTAAAATAAAATGAAGAATAAGAATTAAAAAATCTGGGGGAGATTTAGAAACAAAATTGCTTATCAAGGGGAATAAGTGAAAGGACGGAAAAACGGGAATAACTAGGGAAAATACATGTTTTTTTACTAGAAACAAGACACTCAAATCATTTTGGCAAGACTAAGAGTTTTCAACATCAATGGCCCTAGAGAACTTGATATATAAAACATATGCTTAAGCTAACTATTAAAGTATAAAAATCATCCTATGAATGGTAGCATTCATAAAAATAAAGGATCCTAACTTCCTACAACATGTTCCTCACTCCTCGGGACCCCTTATAGAGCTATCATTCTACTATGAAGATTTGGCACTTGTGTGAGAAAATAGGTGACACTAGAATGTAATATCAGTAAATAATGATAATATGAGACCTCCTATCCCATCCTATTGTCTTATCATACCCCAATGGACCTAGGCTCTATCATGATGCCAACTGTGGAGTTTGAGATTTTACTAGAATAGGAGATGTGCCAAAAATATAATGTCTTTTAGAGTGACCTAAATTTTAAGTTATATTTACCTTTTAACTTTTCCTTTTATTATGATATGGATTTTAACTCTTTTGATTTTTTCTATTTTCCCCTCCATATAGATTCTAAAAAACTAGCAATGGGTGCTAAAAATGACTGCCACAAGAGACCTTACACCTATCTACTAAAGAGGAGAACCTAAAAACAAATATGCCTAAATATTTATATACTTGCACCTTATAAAAGAGTACAATATTGAAACTATCCTTGGTGATCCCTAAGGGAAATGGATTATAAGGAGATCATGAAAGTGAGCACAAAATGATTGGGTTGCCTCAACCACAAAAAAATATTTAAAGGAATATGGGACAATGACATGTAGGGTGAGATATCATCATATGAAAGAGTAGAATATGGATGAGGACATGCATAAATACTACTATATTTTTACCAAAAGAGAATATTATTTAATATATGGGAGTAAAAACACTATTCTTGACCATTGCTTTATCTTTATAAGAAAACACATAGCTAAGGTTGCATTCTAAATAAATCTATGTAGCAAAATGAATAATGATGGGTGTTTGTGAGAAGGGATTGGTTTATTCCCTAGGTATGACTTGCACTAACTAAAAATCCAAGATGTGTAAGCAAGATAAATCTATGAAACATAGAAATGATAAAGATCTTAAGCATAGTAAAGATAGAAAAAACCCAAAGGGTGTACATAATGATAAAATATACCAAAGAATTACAAAATAAATTATGGTTAATGAAATAAAATGATGTAAAAATAAAGATGGGGGCTTGTGAGGAGGGTTTGGTTAATTACCTAGGTCTTACCATATAACTTAAAAAATTAAAAATTAAGAGGTGTAAAAATTAAAAAAAACCTAAGGGCCAATCATAGGTACCAAGGCTAATGTGAAATAAACCTAGAGGTGTGTATGTAAATAAAGTCTGAGATGAAATGCAAAAGAGTCAAAGTAGAACATGAAATAAATGTTAACTCAACATAATATAAACTAACTATAAACATACAACTAATATATATAGGAAATGGAAAAATCATAAATAAGAGGAAACTAAGAACATAGGTCAAACAAAATACTTCTTCAAGAACTAAGGATTGGTTAGTTCCTTGAAGATATGTCCTTCATTAATTTGTAATATATAGGTGCTAGGTCCAAATTTTTCCTTGAAAAGTTAAGGACCCAATCAATTTTGGTTGTAATTTCCCTTTTTATCATGGGTATAATCCAATTTTAATACTAAGTCTCTGATATTGAAGGTACAAATTTTGAATTTCTTATTATGTTGCTTAGCAATGTAAATTTTGTCTTGATGATTATGATGTAGAACATTCATGCATCTCTCATTGAGTAAGTATAAAGTGTGAATGTGATATTCATAGATATTTTCTTAGGTAAATATGCTATGAATATAAATGTGTAAAGAGGGTAATTGCACCTCTAGTGGAAATACAACCTTGGAGCCATAGATGTGAGAGAATAAGTTTCCCTAGTGGGAGTACACACATTGATACAATAGGCCCAAAGTGTAGGATAAAGTTGAAAATTAAATACCAAATGAGAATCCATAATATTATTTTGAAATATCTTGTAAGTATTTTCTTGGTGGGTTCAACATTTCCATTTCACTGAGGGTGATAAGGTGTGGAATTTTTTTGTGTAATTTTGCATTTTTCACAAATCTGCTTCATGTCCTTATTTGTGAAACTACCATCATTATCATATATGATGGTTTAAGGAATTAAAAAATGACATGATTTGGTTAATAATTAATTTATAAGTAATGATGCCAATAAAATTAAAAATGGGCATAACTTATACCCACTAGGTAAAGTACTTGGTGGCGGTGATAATGAAGACATGGTCATCTTGTGATCAAGGTAACTTGCATATGATATATAATATTTACATGGAGAATGGCCATGGATATTCATGAATTTTAATATTGGTCTAAGGATAATGAATAAGATCATTATAGAGATAAAAAGGATTACACTTATTCACAAAAGTGATGGAGTCTTTTTTAAATTATGCCATTAGTAACCCACACATAGGCATTTGAAGGTTATAACATGTTCACTACAATGGATATCACTAATTCACCCATGTGATTAATAAATAAGTGAAGGAATTTATTATTAAGTAACACAACATAGTAGGGTGCCTTTGGAATTATGATAGTAAAGGATATTATGTCTAAGAATGAATTTAAAGGCTTGTTTCTAGAGTCTAGTCTTTTCATAGGAATTAGCCTTAGGAGAAGTGTGATTTTAGATAAAATGGTTGATGTATTTATATCATTATATTTGTCAAGTAGTGAAAATTTTGATGTGGAAAATAAGAGAATCATCCTTAGGTGATTAGGAACATGGAGAATTCCTCAAGTGGATGAGGAATTGGGTATCATCCAGTGCCTTAAGAGGGTGAAAGAGGGAAGTTGATGAGGCAAGAGAGTTTTCTATAGAATTCTAATATTATGGTATTTAATTAATGATGAAAGACATAAAATATTTATCAAGATTAATATCAAGCTTTTGATATGATATGATAGGTACCAATGATTTGGTGACATATAATCTGTGAATCACCTAAAGGATATAAGTAGGAAGTTCCTAAATTGATGGTTGCTTGCATCCAAAAAATGAGATATTAATATTCAACCATGTTTATGGTAATATAAAAGATAAATTGAAAAGATAAAATAATGATTTTTTAATAAGGATTAGTGAGGCCACATCCTTCCCTAGCTCCTTTAAGGCACTTGGGTCCATCAAAATGGAGTGTCTAAAATCCTAGTGCAAATATATGGCGACCTCAGGTAGTTATTATAAGGTATGTTTAATACATATTTTAGATTTAGAGGATAAAATTTTAGGTTCTTTGAGGTCCCAATCTTGGAGATCAATTATGAAGTTCTGTAAGTAGTATTTAAAAGAAATATCCTAATCAATGCCTTTGATCAAGAGGATATCCTTATCTATAAGAGTACCATAAAGATGTCACTAAGTTGGTGCAGATGTGATAGAAAATTTATTGGTAATTACTTGGAATTTTATTTATTTTTGAGTAATAATCATAAGGTCAAATTACATAATCAGTGTCATCCACTTCCCGATTCGATCTCTAGGCAAGAAATCCTTAGAGAAGACATGCAAAAGGGGTTCAAAATGGACTATGAAATGGGTAGTCTAAAAAATCATGTGGTGGAAAAGTTTTTTGGTGAAAAATTATATTTCAAAGCAGTCACACTCCACCTTATCATAATATATAAAAGTGTGACTAATGTATTAAATAACATATTCCTCTCTAGACTCAGCCTTTTGTGCAAGCATTACCCTAATTGAGATAGGGGTATATGATGCATATAATATGAGAAGGTGGTTTCTAGAAGGTGGTCATGAATTGTGAGGATGAAGTAATGATTTAGTCATGTTATTAAAAGGCCTATTGAAAATCATTAATTCATTTAATCTTAACATATTTCTTGAGAATGGGTTTTATTGAATATGTATAGTAAACCTACTCATTAAATAATCTATGTATTACCCCAAGTTTACCAATATAAGTGTGAATATTGGGAATGAATATAGATAAAAACATGTAAAGAATGATTTTTATCTTATAAATATCCATGCAAATCCTTCATAATGAAACTAAGAATCTTTAGAAAAAATTTAGATGTAACATTGAAGACACACTTATTAGGATTGAGCTTAACTTTATATTTGATAAAGTAGTTGGATATGATAGTTAAATCATGAAGATGATTTTCAAGACACTTGGATTTGGATATAAGGTCATCCACATAAGTTTTGACTATGTTGTAAATGAAACCATGAAATATATGGGTCATTGCACATTGGTAAGTTGCCCCATATTTTTAAAAGCCAGAAAACATCTTAACATAGCAATATGTTTCCCACTTGGTAGTAAAGGTAGTCTTATGTTGATTATTGGGGGTGATGTGACTTTGATTGTATCTTGAAAAATCATCCATGAAGGAAAAAATTATCATAACTAGGTATGGAATCAATAATGGAACCTATGGAAGGTAGAGGAAAATTGAACTTATGGCATGATAAGTTAATAATACTAAATCAAATAAAAATGTGAATGACCAAATTTAGTTATTTAAAAATGGGTAATTTTTTGGAGACCCATTTGAAGTAATATATGGGTTTGATATACATAAAATCTATGAGATAATGACTTATATGTGGGAAAAAGTATAAACCTTAGGAGAAAACTTCCATTTCTTTTGGAAAGTAGCTTTTACATCTAGATAGGTAATTATATTATAAACAACCATTTAAGAATTAATACTAGGTATAAAATTGTATTATCAAGTGAATGATTCATGATATTTGTCAAAAAATAAGCTAAAGTTATCATTATCTTTAGGTTAGATCTCCTTAGAGATAAGGATAATTTTAGGATTTGTGACTGCATTGAAGTTGATTGCTTGAGTTTCTTCGATAAGCATTGCATTTCTATCTTGGAAATGGTATGGTGTGAGAGGAAGATTAGAAAGGGGATTAGGATTAGGATCTACACTAAAAATGAATTTATTAAAGTGAGGAGAAGTCTTCTAAAAGTATATAATCTTGGGATTTTATCATGGAAGTTGAGGTTCTATTGTATGAAGTAATTCTAAAATGCTTTCATCACTAGGAAGCATAGGTAATGGGGCATAATATTCAACATCAACATAGATATCAATAATTAAATTACCCTTTATATCAAATTCAAAGTGGATATATTTCACAATAGTGGATTTAGAATCTAAGGTAATTTTATAATCTTGGGGAGATGTGTTTTGATCTTATTGTACGGTGTTGGTTTGGTCGATACAATTTGATATAGTGAAACTAAATTTAATTGTATCGATATGGTCAATAAACTTAGGAAAAATAGGTATGAATTTAAGTGTATCAAGTTGATCGATACAATTATTTATAGTAAATTTAAAAAGGCCAATGCAATTATAATTATAGGTAGTAGGAATGTTCATTGTATCAATATTGCTAGGATCATTGATGATACCATTATAAATATCAAGGGATGTTAATAAAACCATATCAACACTTTGTATTGAGTGGTTGGTATGGTTTGAATATGAGGTTGAAATATATCGATACTCTATAGTAATTGGATGATATATTTTGAAGATGATGACTATACTATATTGGTACTTAGTAATGATTAGTTAGTATAGTTGGAATTTGGAATTTGAATTGTATTGTTACTCTATAGTGACCAATGGCTGGTACATTTAGAATATAAAATCTAAATTTTATCAAAACTCTATAGCGAGTGATGGAAAATATAGTTAGAAGATAGAATCTAAACTATATTGAAACTCTATAGTGACTAACAACTAATAAACTATGGTAGGAAAATGAGGTTGAACTGTATTGATACTCTATAATGATTGATCAATATAGTTGAATGATGATGACTAAACTATATTGGTACTCTGTAGTGATTGGCTAGTAGAGATGGAAGTTGTAATTTGAATTATATTAGCACTCTATAGTGAGTGATGGTCAATACATTCAAGAGATAAAATTTGAAATGTATTGGGATGGCCGATATAGTCACAAGCATTGGAATCTTATTGAACTATATCAGACTAGCCTATATAATCAAAAGGATGGGAAAATTTATAAACTATATTAGGCTAACTAATACAGTCAGAAGGATGGGAGTTTTTTTGAACTATATTAGTTTGGCCAATATAGTAAAAAATGCTAAGAAATTGATAAATTATTGAAGAACGCCCAAAATATTTTCCAATGGTGGGTTAAAAGGGGGAACATAGTCTCTAGGATAAAGCATATCCTCTTTGTATCTAAAATTGTAAAAATAAATTTGGACTAAGTGAACATCCTGATTAAAGGCACAAATCTAAGCAAGGGATTTATGGTAATATAATACATTAAAGCTACTTGATTGAGCTTTAGAGATGATATAATCAACCTCATAGGACATGGAAATATTATAATCACATGTAAGTTGTTGATAATATTTTCTAGAAATATATTTATTAGATATACCAATTTTACTAAAGGTCTATGGGGATAGTGATAAGGGATCTTGGAAGAATTTGGCCACCTAAAGGTCATTGCATGCGAAATCATCTCATATATATGAAGCTTCATTAGAATTGAAAGAAATTGGTCTCTTAGTATCATCATAAAAAAAAGAAGGATCCTATCTCATGAAATGAAAGATAGAGGAATTTATTATGATATGTAAGGGGGTAATCTAGTAGTGTTATAAATAGTTTGGATTTAATTGGGTTCATCATCATCAAAATCAATAAGAGTGACATAAAAATTAGGATGAATATTGATAAACTTAGGAAGAGGGTGACTATTAATCTAAGGAATAATCAAGATGCAATGTTGAGTCTTAGGATTTATAAATTTGAAATACCATGTGTTAGGATAAACTTCGTGTTTATAACACTTAAAATTATGTTCAAAATTAGTGAATTAGCTACTAAAATAAGTGATAGCTCACATGTGATGAGTCTAGAATGGAATAAAAGGAGGCTATAAGATAGTGGAAGATCTAAAACCATAATATTGGTGCATACTATTTTGGGACCTATAGTAAGAGGAAGCCAAATCAAACCAAGAGGTGTTTGGTTGGTCTTGATAAATATTTGACATGTAATTATATTTTTTTTAAGATAATCTTTCGAGTATCCAATTTTTTGGATTAACCAAAGGTAGCTAACATTGATTCCCAAACCTTCATCCACTAAAAATTTATTTATGAGAATGTTGTTGATGGTAAATCTAATAAAAAAAGGTGGATCATTGGCTTAGAAAATAACTTCATCATTGATCATATCATCCTCTATAAGCTCCATGGAAAGGGGGGAAATGAGATGTGGTTACAATGTTGTGAAATTTTGTAGGTACGAGACCTGTGGGACTTTCAAAAGGTGTTTTTGGCTCACTAGATGGGGATTCATTTATCTTTCAATTGTTGCATGATAAATTTTCAATGATATGGTGATGTGCTCATGAGTTCCATTAAAGGAATATTGCATACATGGAGTTAAGCTCATATAGGAAGTTTCATTTTGATTTTAGATTATAACCATAATGGTACTTAGGTATATTTGGAAGATTAACGCTAGGGGATAAGATAAGCATGGAATCTGATACACTAGGTTGAAGCTCCGATGGAAAGCTCATCATTAGGTGACAAATAAAAATTAGTAGTGGTAATATTATTAGGTTTGGTAACATTATATTTATGATTGGGAGTACATTGATAGTTAACCTTGGCCACATTCACATACTAAGAATTGGTGTAATAATGTTCATAGTCATAATCAATAATACAAAGGTGTTCATTGGAGTGTTGTGTATTAGGATTTAATTTTTGAGGGGTTTTTGGATATTTTTGATTTTGAGATTTATATTATTTCTTATAATATTTTAGATATTGTTCTTGAAGTTATTTAAGAATAATGTTATGATTTGATTTAAGTTCCCCCCCCCCTCAATAGAGATTCACAAAAAAAATTAGGAGGGCATGACATGTCTCATGTGAGTGTCCAATGTCGACATGGAACCAAAACAATTTATTGGGATCATGCCATGGTGGTGGGTAAGAATTATGAAAGTAAGGTATAGATTATGATAATGACTTCCTATGTTTTTTCAAACTTAAGGGAGTGTGGGTTAAAATTTTATTATTTTGATTGGCGGCTCCCATTTTGGGTTAGGGAGGTTTATTTTTAAAGTAATTATCATTGATTGTGTTGGTTGAGGTTTGAAAAATTCTTTTTTGGTGTTTTGAGATGGTTCACATTGAGACATGAGGAAATCTTATTTTTTTGTTTAGATGAGGGCCTCTTCTAATGTTTGAGGAGAGAAGATCCTAAATTTGTATTAAAGAGGGGTTTTTAGTTCTATAGCAAAGAGTTTGAATGTATTTTCTCCACTCACATTATGGTATGATTTATGTTCTAAATATTTTGACAATTTGATGAAATTGTGGAAAAAAATGTTAGGAATTTTATTAACATTAATAAAGTTCCTAAGGTTGTTCTCAAGAAGCTCATTAGGTTGTAATTACTTAAACTAAATCTTTGAATAAATCCTCTAGTTTTGTAATGGAATTTATAGGAAGTTGGTTATATGATTCTAATACACCCCCAAAAAAGGTTTTAACTAGAAATTAGGTAGTAGAATTAGTGTTAGATTTAACCCATTCTTTATAGAGGTTACTAAAGGTTTTTAAATGTAAGGAAAGATCATTAGTTCCATCACATGTGATGGTTGGGGAAATAATTACAATATCCATAGATGTAATAAAGGGAGATAAACATTTATTTTGAAGATTTTGAAGCATATTATTTTGAATTTTAGGTTGAGGAATGATATTTTCATTGGACTATATAAGAGGAGGAGGAACATGATTTTGGTTTGATTGGTTCATGATTAATTGAGGGGTTTAATTAGAAAATTGTAAGATATGATTTTTAAATTGAAGGATTTGAATACTAATATAAGCTTGCATAAGGTCTATTTATTGAACCATTTACGAAAGGACTTGTGATTTATCAAGAGGAGGATTGAAATTATTAGTAGAAGGATTATTATTTGGGGGAGGATTCCAAATGTTGGTGTTAAGAGGAGGTCCATTTTTGGTTTCCCAAACTTCCATAGTAGATGGGTTGATAGGAATAAACTCCCATTTTTTTGGAGGTATAAATGGTGTTATCATCAATATTCTTTAAAATATGATTAGGATATACTAAATCTAAATTTTGGCTAACTTGAACCATGTTACTTCCGATAGATCTAGGTTGAGATTAAGATAAATTACATGAGGAATTTACATCAATGATGGATAAAGGAGGAATGAAAGACAAACCCATGTAGAATATGAATGGGTTGAGGCTTGATAAAAATATCCTAAGAGGAGACATCATCATGAAATATGAAACAACAAGATGAAGAAGAAAGGATAATGTAACAATCAATAAGATGGTATCGACCTGATTGATGCCGTTATAAGATATGAATGTAAAAATATATTATATCAGACTGGATAATGTAGTATAAAACTAAATAAATTTTATTGTCCTGGTTGATGCAGTTGGAGAAGATATAAAATTATATTATGTTGGATATTATAGTTAAAAAATAGATAACCGTATTGGGTTAGTTGATACAATTTAAAAAATAGGAAAAACCATATTGGGATAAAAGATTCACTAAAATTTATGATGATAGTGAATATGGTGTTAATAATAAAAGAATAAAAATGTAAAAGTGATTCAAATAGAGGTGGGATAAGATTCACATCAGGTTCACTAGAATGTATGTAACAATGTTCTTTCTCTCAATAAACTAGGATAAAAAAAAGGTCATAAAAATAAATATTTCATATAATTTGAAAGGTGGATAAGGAAATAAAATAATCATATACCTAGTAAATATTAATCCACACTCAAATGCCAAAAGGAAAGGGTTGCAAAGCCTAAGCCTACAATGTGGATATATCTCTCACTAGGGCTTAATATAGATAAGTGATTATAACGATGATTATATATGGGTGCATCAATGATATACTAAGGATACCACTTTCAAGGAAATAATAAAAAAGGGTAACCTAAAACCAATTTATATATAAACACTAAACTAATGAGAAGATAAGTAGTGTAATAGTCAACCAATGGGTGGTCTATGTAACCTAAAATTTTAAATGGAAATCCTATGTAAGTATACCAACTTATTATATATAATGAGGAACATAGGAAAGGATAAATATCACATATAACACAAAAATAAGTACATAAATATCTAATATACTAAGTAAATGAAGAAACAAAGATAGAGATACTTTCCTTTGACTGGACTTGTCGACAACTCAAGCTCCACCTTTGGCTTAAGTGGCACATTGAATGAGATTTTGTATGCCAATAAATCAAATGGAAATAATAATACCTAAATATAATTAGTTTTTGACACCAAATAATAGAACATATCCTTGGCATAACTCCTCCTATTTAGCTTCAAATACCATAAGCAAGACTAGACCTCCAAAATAAGACTCAACCTATAACTCCTCATTTTACTACATAATAACATAAATGTGAGTGAAATTAGAGTATATGAGTGTGTTATATGGTTTAAGAATGAAATATGACCCTTATATATATGGATACAATACCCATAACTGACCCTAAACTCTTAATTGACAGTATTAGCTAGGTCAATACAATTGGAAAGATATCAGTTGACACAATACTTTATCAGCTAGGATGATACAATATAAATGATAGATGATAAAATCATAATTGTATTATCAAGTTTGATACTTTATGTGGAGATACAAGTATGAAATAAATTTTATTGGCCCGTTTGATACAATAGGAATATAGAGTGACTAGCAAGACTAAACATAAAGTAAACAAATAATTAAGATAGAAAGAAACTCAGATGAGGTCAAACTGATAGTAATGAAGGTATGACTGAATAGTATGAAAAAATATCTATAAAATTATCATGATCCAATCCCAATCCATTCTTAGTGCATCTTTTAAGGTGTGCAACCAGAGAGGATGATGTGTTGACAAGCCCTTGTAAGAGAATTGTCAATAAAGTAAAAAATGTTAGGTGTATACATAGTCTTCTAAATTAAATAAATATGATTGTAAAAATAGAGTATAATTAATTCATTGCATTTTTATAACTATGTAAATGATTTAAAATATATGTAATTATATTTTTTAGGTTTTTTTTAAGTTTGTGATAGTGTACACTTGTCCAAAAGGTTTTATATGAGATCTATGTTGACTCAGATTAGGAAAACAATGTGAAAACTACTGGGATAAGTCTAGTGATAGATTCATGCCTATGGAAACTATATTAATTTTTGATATTTTATATCTATCCAAAATTATGTGATAATTTAGATCACTACAACTATGGCTCATGTGCATTCAAATATTTTTTGATTTACACAAATAACTTTGTTTTTCTTCTCCTTACTTTAAATCCCTAGATTTCACTTTTGAGGCCATTGTGACCTAGAAAAATAAGTTAGAAAGGATGGATTGATTGATATTTATCACACACCAATATGAGTACCTAAACATTACTTACATTTTAATACTCTAAAAATATCCCAAACCACATGTAATTCTCTAATCTTGTTAAGTGTGTGAAATAAGTATAATACTAGCATGTGATGAAATCATGTGTATAAATTTAAACACTTGAAAACCTATGATTTTTATCTTTCAATGGTACTTAGAATAGGATTAGGGATTACACCTTTGAGAGGTTTCAGATTTGGAAGCCTCAAGGTAATTTATCTCAATGTGTAGATGTATAATAGATCTTCTCTTGATAAGTACTAGATAGGAATAAGCTTAGGATTGGTAATCTTATAAATATAACTCTTTGGATAATTTACCTTTGAATTGACATGTAAAATTATTAATTGACCTATATAAAGTAAATTTAACTTGGAAATTAGCCATTAATGGATGTGTTGTCAATCAGACTTGCATCCCTATGAAGGTAATATCGGGCCTTCACAGTCTACTGAAACATGGAAACAATCCTAGTTTGTGGGTGACCTAATCGATGGATTGAATCTCTAGATTATAAGTTCTATCTCCTTTTGGTGTATTAATTAGGATATTTGATCTATGATACAAATTGCCTAGGAAAAGAGAGAGAAAAACTTGAAAGAAAATCCTATCTAATGATGGTGATACACCTGAATAATTGGTTGATCCACTCAATTAGAGTTCTTAAAAACATTGATTTAGACAAGAGAAACGCTGAAATTTCAAATCCAATTGACCAATATGCATAAGCATTTCATGAAAAAGTTCTATCTTGTGATCAAAGCTTAAGGGAAATGATGGAATAAGCCTGATTCAAGGCACTAACTAGCCACTTGAATCCAATGTAAACTCAGCCAAAGACATTAAACATGGAACATGACCTGCATAATCTGACTAGCTAGTAATTAGATAAGAATCAAGACTTGACAAGGAAGAAAACTTTATCACTTATGTAAATCAATGACATGAATACACTATAATAGTAGCTAGAATCTAAAAACAATAGTACTTATATTAATCTAAGAAAGGTTACAACTCAATCTTTGGCAGAATTTAATATTGCCAAAAGAGAGATCCAATTCAAGGTTAAAAAACCAACTTATATAGAAAAGAATACAACAGCCAAGAGGTTGGCATTGAAAATAGAAAAGGAGGTCAAATCTTACATTAACCAAGTCTAATTTACATTATACCAAGATAAAAAATTCTTCTAAGAATATCTTCTTCTCTTTTATCTTACATGAAAAACCCTTTGACATTGAAAATGGATGGTGGGCTCAAGCTTGGGATGTTCTTTTTCATGCATGAAATCCACACCAACTTTGGATGTCTTGAATTAAGCTTGAAATGATTTAAAGCTGATTTGGAACATTTGAAAGGATTTCCTTTGCATGAAATCAATGAGTAGATGTGGCACTTGACAACCAGTCAACTCTATAAATTAAGAATAGTCAACTCCAAAAATAAGAACAATCAACTCCACGTCCAAATTTAAAACTCTGATTGAATTATTGGAATGTTTGAAAGGCTTGGATTAACAAGAGTGTATGCATGAAATTAACATTAATCTCTCCAAAATTTAAAATCATTATGTCCTTTGTGCAAATGAGTCTCCAATTATATAACTGAGAGAGTCGTGTTTGAAATGATTACACATCTTGGATTTGTCTAATCTTGTTTGGACCACTTTGCATGTTGTAGAACGTGTTAACCTGTTCATTGGCTATTGGAATAAATTATATTTTCTATTTCTTCATCTCTATCTATTTCTTGTGGACAATTTGTTGAGGCTCTTCCTTTTGCCTATGGCTTTGTTTATTTCCATGAATTATTATCTGAGACTTTTCTTGCTTATGTCTTTGTCTATTCACTTTGAAGTTTTCTCTTCAAACTTTTATCTTCAGATAAATTGTCTACAATTTATCTTTCTTGGGTCTTAATTTAGGGTACTTTCCCATGAGTAATTTCTCTTAAGGAATTATTTTAAACAATTTGTCTAAAGGAATTCCTTCAAATTTTTTGTCTGTAACTTTGTTTATTTCCTTCAAATAAAAAGTTTGAAGGAACTATCTTCATTCCTTTGAAAATTTCCCTTTGGGATTTTAAAATGTCCCTTCAGCATTTTTAATAATGACTTTCTCAAAGGGATTCTACCCTTAGGGTTTTTGCAGAATGTCCTTTCATCCTTTTGAGCTTCTTGAAAAATCTCTTTGGCATTTTTTTTTGAACTTTCCCAAAGGGCACATACCCCTAAAGATTTTTGTAAAGGACCCTGCGGAAGAAATGAAATTGCCCCTTTTTTCAAAATTCATGAAGTGAACCTTCCTAAAGGACAAATACCCTTCAATATTCTTGCCAATGTCCTTCAAAAATTTGTAAATGGTCCTCTTTCCCTTTTAAATGGTCTTTCTTGTGAAGATGCCCTTTGGATTCTACAAAGTGTCCCCTCAGCTTCTGTAAAAGGCTTTCTCGAGAGAATGAGTAAGCTTTCTAAAGGAATTATTTCAGATAATTTATCCAAAGTAATTCCTTCAGAATTTTTGAAAATTCCCTCTATTTCTTTTGATTGTTTCATTTAGATAAAAAGTCTGAAGGAAATCTATCTTCGAATTCTCCTTTTAAAATGGGCAATTCTTTCAGACAAAAGTCTAAAGGAATTATTGTATAGGAACTATTTCAAATTACCCTTTGGGATTTTGGAAAAGACTTTCCTAAAAGAATGAATTATTTAATTAGCTTTTAATAAAAACCTGAAGTCTTCTTCCTTGAGAAACTAAAGTCTTTCCTGTAGAGCTTCGAATGGTAAAGGTTACAATTTGACTTATGGGGTCAAAATTGTCAATATTTTGGTGACTCAGGTGGAAAGCATGCTTGCTATGATTGAGAACCTAGCCATATACATGATATTTAAACTCATAAAGAAATGATAGATCTTATCCATAACTAAAAACTCTCTTTTCACATGAGATAACCTTCATCCTTCAAAACAAGAAGGAGAACACACAAAGTAGGGAACCTAACTAAGCACAGAAAATGTGCAAACAAGCACTTATTTGTGACAAAATAGACTAAACTAATGTGCTTAAACAACACTTAGAGGAAAATAAACTAACAAGGAACCTAGCTAACCATGACAAAGCATGATCTACCTAGATCAAAAGGGAAATTCATAAACTCAGTCACTCCAAGAGATGGTACAAGTTGCAAGGTAGGACATTTATTAATCATAACCTTTGATAAGGCATTTTTCTTGTCTACCAAATATATTAGCATCTTCTCAAATGAATCATCAATATAAAACCAATCACCAATAAAGACAAACTCATCAAGTACTTCCTGATCTTTTTCATACTACTTGTCATCTACCATCTTGTCAAATGATATCTCATTTATGCATTGTTCTTGAGTGACCACATCCTTCTTATTGACTGCTGCAAGTTCATTTAGCTCTTCAAGGAGATTTGAATAGGCAACCCAATCTATATTATGATCTTGAATAGGTGATTCATGATCAGATTTATCATAAACATGCTCTTTAATAGATAACATATCCATACAAAGTTCTTCAATATCTTGTAGATATTCAAAGTATAACCGCCAATCATCTTTTTGTTCCTCACTTTGATCTATTTGAATAGAATCAACTTGAAAACTATCTAGATCCTTTCAATAGGAGATACTTGTAACTCATTTATGACTTCAATTTGTACCAACTCCTCTTAGAGTTCCTCCACATCAAGATCAACCTTCTCATTTTAACTATAATTGGATTCTCAACAACAACCTTAAGTGAAGTATCAATATTAAACTCTTCCTTAAACACACTTGAAGCATTCTCTACACACTCTACAAGAACTTGACCTATAGCTACAATCTCTTTTTCAATATTCTAGAGAACAGGGTCCTCCTAAAGAAGGGAGATGGTGGGAAGGTGATAAAATTCATTTATTTGAGAGGGAGAATGAAGCATGGGAGGTTGATCATGATCATATTTTAGAATCTAGAGGACAATGGAATTATATAGGGAGTTTTGGACAGGAGGGAAAGAGAAACTCTTAAAGACCTATGTATTATGTTCCTTCCACTTGGCCATTACCTCATCAAAGTCTGAAATCTACTTGTCCTCATGTACAACTTGTGTTTGAGAGATGAGTTGTGAAGAAAAGGGACTATAATAAGGTTTAGTCTCATGAATAGTCTCTTGAACAGGCTCTTGACTCCAACTAGGAAGCTCCCTTGACACACACTGGGCATGTTTAAGAACTTCATGAGAATAAGGAACATAAGAACCCTTTATAGAAAAGTGACACAACTTGATTTTATGCCTCTCCCAAGCCTCCATCTTCTCCAATACAAAAATACATAGCTCATTTATCTCTTCTATATCATTAGACACATTTTGAAATAGACCATTCACTTTTTCATACTGAGAGTTTGAACAAACTTTTATTGCATATGCTAGTATTGTGAGATCTATTTCATTCATTCTTTCTTGAAGACAAGAATGCTCATATGAAACATCATAGCCATATGGGAAACATGAAATCTGGTCCTGAGACTGATATGGCTCACAAGGAAAGTAAGAGTTATGCTCTTAATAATAAGGATCATGAGAAACTTGATAAGGCTCAACATAGCTTTGATAATACTCCTAATAAGGCTGATTAAGCTCATAGGTATCATAATAAGGCTAGTAGGATCCAACATAGGGATGATAAGGAAACATAACATAGGAATTATCTTCATACATAGCCTTCAAAACTCATTCATGATAATGAAATAAGAATAGACTTACATGAAAACTGTGCCTAGACTATTAAAAGCAATTGCTTGAGTTTGGAATCACCAAATGCTTCATGAAGAACACTGCTACAACTATAATTTCATCAAGACCAACTCCAATGTGTCTCACCAGGCATGCCAAAAACTATTTTCAATCATACTTTCACCCTTGTGAAGGTAGTTTTAGGCCTTCATAGTCGGCTAAAACATAGAAACAATCATAGGTTGTGGGTGACCTAATCAATGGATTGAATCTCTATATTATAAGGGATATCTCCCTTTGGTGTATCAATTAGGATCTTTGTTGTAAGCTAAAATATACCTAGGGAAAGAGAGAGAGAGAGAGAAAATTGAAAGAAAATCCTATTAATGATGGTGATACACTTGAATGATTGGTTGATCCACTCAATTAAAGCTCCTAACAACATTACTGTAGACAAGAGAAAGGTTGAACTTTCAACTCCAATTAACCAATATACATAATTTTTTCATGAAAAATTTCTATCTTGTGATCAAAGATTGAGGAAAATGATGGAATAGGCATGATTCAAGGCACTAACTAGCCACTTTCATCCACTATAAACTCAGTTAAAAGACATTAAACATGGAACATGACTTGCATAATTTGACCAACCAGTAACTAGATAAGAATCAAGACTTTACAAGGAAGAAAACTCTATCACTTATGCAAATCAATGACATGAATACACTATAATAGTAGCTAGAATCTAAAAAGAAATCCTATTAATCTGAAAAAGGTTACAACTAAATCTTTGATAGAATTTAATCTTGCCAAAAGAGGGATCTAAATCAAGGCTGAAAAGCCAACTTTTATAGAAAAGAATACAATAACCAAGAGGTTGGCACTGAAAATAGAAAAGGAGGTCAAAGCTTACATTAACCAAGTCTAATTTCCATTATGCCAAGATAACAAAGCCTTATAAGAATATCTTCTTCTCTTTTGTCTTGCATGAAAAACCCTTTGGTGTTGAAAATGGATGGTGGGCTCAAGCTTGGGATACTCTTTTTCATGCATGAAATCTATGCCAACTTTGGATGTCTTGAATTAATCTTGAATCGATTTAAAGCTGAGTTGGAACATTTGAAAGGATTTCCTTTGCATGAAATCAATAAGTAGATGTGACACTTGATAACTAGTCAACTCCATAAATTAAGAATAGTCAACTCCAAAAATAAGAACAATCAACTCCACATCTAAATTTAGAACTCCACATGAACTGCTAGAACATTTAAAAGGCTCGGATTAATAAGAGTGCATGCATGAAATTAACATTAAGCTCTCTAAAATTTAAACTCCTTGAGTCCTTCATGGAATGAGTCTCTATTTTTAGAACTAACAGAGTCATGTTTGAAATGGTTACACATCTTGGACATGTCTAATTCTACTTGGACCACTTTGCATGTTGTAGAACGTGTTAACCTATTCATTGGCTATTGGAATATCTTGTATTTTTTGGTTCTTTGTCTCTATCTATTTCCTATGGATAATTTGTTCGGGATCTTCCTTTTGCTTTTGTCTTTGTTTATTTTTGTGGATTTTTGTCTGAGATTTTTCTTTCTTATTTCTTTGTCTATTCACTTTGAAGTTTTCTCTTCAAAATTTTGTCTTCAGATGAATTATCCACAATTTATCCTTCCTGGGTCTTCATTTTAGGTACTTTTTGTTAAGGTGTGGAGCTAAAAGCTTCACCAAAGGAGCGCATTGCTGAAGTTGCAAGTTTACACAGTCACTGGCGTCGGTCAAGAGTGATCGACATTGGTCAGGAGCAGTTTAGGAGATGCTGACATTGGTAGGAATCGACCGACATCGGTCACAGGCAAATAGGCAGGAACCGACGTCGGTTACCTGTGCGTCTAGAAAGCTATTTTCGTGGACAGAACTGAGTGTTTGCATGATGGGATTAAGTGATAGTCTTAAGTCTGCATCTCTATTATTAGTAAGACTATTTTAGAGCCCTTGTTTAAGAGGCATAAATATTGGTTGTAAATGCATGCTCATGTTTCCTAATTATTATATAATAGGATAGATCTTCTTAGCTTATTGCATTGTAGAATGTTGAAAGAATAGTACAAAATTGTATATGTGAATCAATCCAAGTTGTTGGAGTTGATTGTAATTGAGAGAGAGAGCTCTTGAGGGAAAGAGATATAGAGAGAGATCTGTACATTTGAGAGAGGTGTGGAAGAAAAGAAGTTTCTTCAATTGTATTCCTTCTGTAAAAAGTTTAATACAAGTTTTCAGGGTGGTTTCTTGTATCTCTTGTTCTTTGCTATTTATCATTCTAGTTACTTATCATTCTAATTTAATTCCACATTTATTGCTTTCATAAGTGTAATAAACATTGTTGGTTGATCCCCAACAAATGGTATCAGAGTGAGGTTGGATGTTCTTAGAGCGAGTTTGACTAACAGATGGCCTAGATTTATTAAGTGTTGTTGATTACAGGTTACTCATAGGGGTTTCTGTTTGAGTGGGAGTATAGCAATGGCAGAAGAAGGTAAGATGAGAATGAAGAAATTTAGGCATAGGATTAACACCATAAGGAGTGTGGTGGGAAGTCTTTGGGATTCATCTTGAAGAGGAATACAAGCCAGGATGCAGATTAGACAAAGTACTGGTATAGGTACAGGTGCAACTATTTATCTCCAAGTGGGAGATTGTTAGGGTGTGGAGCTAAAAGCTTCACCTTGATGCAAATAGAAGGAGGATGCTGAGTATGAAATCACCAGCATTGATAGGCCACAACTAACATCGGTCAGGGATTAGTGTACAACAACCAACATCGGTAGAAATCAACTGGCATCGGTCACCTCCAGGCAGACAGGGACCGATGTCGGTCACCTGTGGCAGTTCCAAAACTGTTGTTGATGAACAGTCAGTTAAGTGAACAGAGAGTTTGCATGATGAATACTACTGTGAGTCTAGAGCCACTTGTCTAAATTAGTGTATGCATGAGATCTATATAATAGACTCATGGGTTGTATTGTTAAGTGTAGAACCCAAGTGTAGAACTTGGAGAGTTCTTCCCATGGTAGAATCAAGTAGGATTCTTCATGTATGTAAGATCAGGTTTGATATACAGGGTGTTGCAGGATCATGGTGGAGATCTACATGTGATAAGTAAGATCAGGTTGGTCTACAGGGGTGTGTGTATATGTGGGTCAAAAGGAGATCGACAGGGGAGCAAGATCCAAGGTGACAACAATACATCAAGAAGCAGGATCATGGTGAGATCTACTTGGAGTATCGGTTTGTACTCGATTGTACTGGATGTACAATGAGGTGAACAACAGCTTGTGTTAGTTATTAGTTGTGACTTAGTGAGAGAAGATTACTTTGGAGGGAAGATTACTGGAAGCCCTTGAGGAGGAAGCCTCATAGAGGTGGAAGAAGAGTGTGATCTCTTTATTGTAATTTCCTTTGTAATGAGTTGAATACAATTGTGTGTTGCCTCTCATATTCTGTGTGTTTTCTCATTGATAGTTATTTGTTCTTCTGGTTATTTCCACATCTTAAGTTACTTATAAAATGGTAATCATGTGTGCTCTTAAATCTGACAAGTTGTGTCAGAGCTTTGGGGAACCTAGGTCCTATCTAAGTTCCCCAAAGCTCTGACACAACTTGTCAGAATTAAGAGCACACATGCTTACCATTGTATAAGCAACTTAAGATGTGGAAATAACTAGAAGAACAAATAACTATCACTTTCCCATAAGTAATTTCTCCAAAGAAATTCATTCGGATGATTTATCTAAAATAATTCCTTCAGACTTTTTGTCTGTAACTTTATTCATTTCCTTTAGATAAAAATTTCAAAGGAACTATCTTCGTTCCTCTGCAAATTGCCTTTTGGACTTTTAAAATATCCCTTCAACATTTTTAATAATGACTTTCCCAAAGGGATTCTACCTTTCAAGTTTTTTCAGAGTGTCCTTTTATCCTCTCAAGCTTCTAAGAAAATCCCTTCGACATTTTTTTTGAACTTTTTCGAAGGGCACATACATTTCAGTATTTTTGTAAAGGACCCTGTAGAAGAAATGAAAGTGCCCCTTTTTTCAAAATTCATGAAGTGAACCTTCCTAAAGGGCACATACCCTTAAATATTCTTGCCAATATCCTTCAAAAAAATTTAAATGGTCCTCTTCCCCATTTAAATGCTCTTCCTTGTGAAGATACCCTTTGGATTCTGTAAAGTGTCCCCTCAGCTTCTGTAAAATACTTTCTCGAAAGAATGAGTAAGATTTTTGGAGGAATTATTTTAGATAATTTTTTAAAAATAATTCCTTTAGAATTTTTTAAATGTCCCTCTATTTCTTTCTATCATTTCCTTCAGACAAAAAGTCTGAAGGAAATCTATCTTCGACTTCTCATTTTAAAATGGACAATTCCTTCGAACAAAAGTTCAAAGGAATTATTGTATAGGAACTATTTCAAATTGACCTTTGGGATTTTGGAAAATACTTTCCCAAAAGAATGAATTATTCAATTATATTTTAATAAAAACTTGAAGTCTTCTTCCTTGAGAACTTAAAGTCTTTTTCCTGTAGAGCTTCGAATGGTAGAGGTTACAATTTGACCTATGGGGTCAAAATTGTCAACATTTTGGCGACTTAGATGGGAAGCATGCCTGATATGATTAAGAACCTAGTCATATACATGATATTTGAACTCATAAAGAAATGAAAGATATGATCTATGACTGCAAACTCTCTTTTGGCATGAGATAACCTTCATCCTTAAAAACAAGAAGGGGAACACACAAACCAGGGAAACTTAACTAAGCAAAGCAAATGTGCAAACAAGAACTTATTTGGAACAAAATAGACTAAAATAATGTGCTTGAAAAACACTTGGAGGAAAATAAACTAACAAGGAACCTAGCTAACCATGACAAAGCATAATCCACCTGGATCAAAAGGGAAATTCATAAACTTAGTCACTCCAAGAGATGATACAAGTTGCAAGGTAGGATGTTTATTAATCGTAACCTTTGATAAGGCATTTTTATTGTCTACCAAATATATTAACATCTTCTCAAATGAGTAATCAACATCAAACCATTCACCAACAAAGACAAACTCATCAAGTACTTCTTGATCTTTTTCATATTACTTTTCATCTACAACCTTGTTAAGTGATATCTCATTTATGCATTGTTCTTGAGTGACCACATCCTTCTTATCAACTACTGTAAGTTCATAAAAATATTCAAAGAGATTTGAATAGGAAAACCAATCTATATTATGATCTTTAATAAGTGATTCTTGATCAAATTTCTCATAAATATGCTCTTCAATAGATAACATATCCATACAAAGTTCTTCAATCTCTTATAGAGATTCAAAGTATAACTGCCAATCATCTTTTTGTTCCTCATTTTGATCTATGTGAATAGAATCATATTAAAATATATTTGGATCCTTCTCAATAAGAGATACCTGTAACTCATTTATGACTTCAATTTATTCCAACTCCTTTTGGAGTTCCTCCACATCAAAATCAGCCTTCTCATTTTTAACTATAATTGGATTCTCAACAACAACCTTAAGTGAAGTATCACTATGAAACTCTTCCTTAAACACACTTGAATCATCCTCTACATACTCTATAAGAACTTGACCTATAGGTGCAACCTCTTTTTCAATATTCTAGAGAACAGGCTCCTCCTTAAGAAGGGAGATGGTGAGAGGGATAAAATTCCTTTGTTTCAGAGGGAGAATGAAGCATGGGAGGTTGATCATGATTAGATTTTGGAATCTAGAGGAAAATAAAATTATCTAGGGAGTTTTTGAGAGGATGGAAAGAGAAACTCTTAAATACCTCTATATTTTATTCCTTCCACTTGGCCATTACCTCATCAAAGTCTGAAATCTCCTTGTCCTCACAGACAACTTGTGCTTGAGAGATGAGTGATGAAGAAAGGGAACTATAAGAAGGTTTAATCTCATGAATAGTATCTTTAATAATATCTTGAATAAGCTCTTGAATCCAACTAGAAGCTCCCTTGGCACACATTGGGCATGTTTAAGAACTTCATGAGAATAAAGAACACAAGAACCCTTTGTAGACAAGTGGCTCAACTCAATTTTCTACCTCAAAACTACATAGCTCATTTATCTCTTATGGATCATTGGACACATTTTGAAATAGACCATTCACTTCTTCATACTGAGAGTTTGAACAAACTTTTCTTGCATATGCTAGTATTCTAAGCTCTATTTCATTCATTCTTTCTTGAAGACAAGATTGCTCATATGCAACATCATAACCATATGGGAAAGATGAAATCTGGTCCTGAGACTAATATGGCTCACAAGGAAGGTAAGAGTCATGATATTGATAATAAAAATCATGAGAAATTTGATAAGGCTCAACATAGCTTTGATAATACTCTTGATAAGGCTGATTTGGCTCATAGAGAGGCTCATAGGTATCATAATAAGGCTAGTATGATTCATCATAGGGATGATAAGGAAATATAGCATAGGAATTATCTTCATACATAGCCATGAAAACTCATTCATGATAATGAAATAAGAATAGACTTAGGTGGAAACCATGCCTATACTATTAGAAGCAATTGCTTAAGTTTAAAATCATAAAATACTTCATGAAGAACACTGCTATAGCTACAATTTCATCAAGACCAAGTCTAATGTGTCCCATCAGGCATGCCAAAAATTGTTGTCAATTAGACTTTCACCCTTATGAAGGTATTTTTAGGCCTTCATAGTCTACTAAAACATGGAAATAATCTTAGGTTGTGGGTGACCTAATCGATGGATTGAATCTCTAAATTATAAGGGCTAGCTCCCTTTGGTGTATCAATTAGGATCTTTGCTCTATGCTCAAAACTACTTGGGAAAAGAGAGAAAGAAAAACTTGAAATAAAATACTATCTAATGATGGTGATACACCTAAATAATTGGTTGATCCACTCAATTAGATCTCCTAAAAACATTGATTTAGATAAGAGAAAGGCTAAACTTTCAATTCTAATTGATCATTATGCATAAGTATTTCATGAAAAAGTTCTATCTTGTGATCAAATATTGAGGGAAATGATGGAATAGGTCTGATTCAAGGCACTAACTAGCCACTTTCATCCACTATAAACTCAACCAAAAGACATTAAACATGGAACATGACCTACATAATCTGACCAACTAGTAACTAGGAAAGAATCAAGACTTGATAAGGAAGAAAAATCTATCACTTATGAAAATTAATGACATGAATACACTATACTAGTAGCTGGAATCTAAAAAAAATAGTCCTATTAATCTGAAAAAGGTTACAACTTAATCTTTGGTAGAATTTGATCTTGCCAAAAGAGGGATCCAAATCAAGGCTGAAAAGCCAAATTATATATTAAAGAATACAACAATCAAGAGGTTGGTACTGAAAATAGAAAAGGAGGTCAACTCTTACATTAACCAAGTCTAATTTTCATTATGCCAAGATAACAAAGACTTCTAAGATAATCTTCTTCTCTTTTGTCTTGCATGAAAAACCCTTTGGTGTTGAAAATGGATGGTGGGCTCAAGCTTGGGCTGTTATTTTTCATGCATGAAATCTATGCCAACTTTGGATCTCTTGACTTAATCTTGAACTAATTTGAAGCTGAGTTGGAAAGTTTAAAATGCTTTCCTTTGCATGAAATCAATGAGTAGATGTGGCACTTGATAACTAGTCAACTCTATAAATTAAGAACAATCAACTCCACATCCAAATTTAGAACTCCACTTAAACTGCTAAAATGTTTGAAAGGTTTGGATTAACAAGAGTGCATGGATGAAATTAACATTGAGCTCTCCAACATTTAAACTCCTTGAGTCCTTCATGCAAACAAATCTTCCTTTTTAGAACTGATAGAGTCATGTTTGAAATGGTTACACATCTTGGATGTGTCTAATCCTTTTTGGACCACTTTGCATGCTGTAGAACGCGTTAACCTGTTCATTGGCTATTGGAATCTCTTATATTTTTTGGTTATTCATCTCTATCTATATCCTATGAATAATTTGTTCAGGCTCTTCCTTTTGATTCTAGCTTTGTTTATTTCCATGGATTTTTGTATGAGATTTTTCTTGCTTATGTCTTTGTCTATTCACTTTGAAATTTGCTCTTCAGATAAATTATCTATGGTTTATCCTTCTTGGGTCTTCATTTCAGGTACTTTCCCACTGGTAATTTCTTCAAAGGAATTCTTTCAGACAATTTATCTGAAGGAATTCCTTTAAAATTTTTGTCTGTAACTTTGTTCATTTCCTTTAGACAAAAAGTTTGAAGGCACTATCTTCATTCCTTTACAAATTACCCTTCGATATTTTAAAATGTCCCTTCATAATTTTTAATAATGACTTTCCCAAAGGGAAGGGATTCTACCCTTTAGGTTTTTATAGAGTGTCCTTTTCGCCTTTCGGGCTTCTTGGAAAAGCCCTTCCGCATTTTGTTTTGAATTTTTTTGAAGGGTACATAGCCCTCGATATTTTTGTAAGGGACCCTATAGAAGAAATGAAAGTGCCCCTTTTTTCAAAATTCATGAAGTGAACCTTCCTGAAGGGAAAATACCCTTTGAGATTCTTGTCAATGTCCTTAATTTTTTTTAAAATGGTCCTCTTCCCCTTTTAAATGGTCTTTCTTGTGAAGATGCCCTTCAAATTTTGTAAAGTGTCCCTTTAGCTTCTGTAAAAGACTTTCTCGAAAGAATGAGTAAGATTTCTAGAGGAATTCTTTTGGATAATTTTTTGGAATGAATTCCTTTGGACTTTTTGAAAACTCCCTCTATTTTTTTATCATTTCCTTCAGACAAAAAATCTAAAAGAAATCTATCTTTGACTTTTCCTTTTAAAATGGATAATTCCTCGGGACAAAAGTTCAAGGGAATTATTATATAGAAACTATTTCAAATTTCCCTTTGAGATTTTAGAAAAGACTTTCCTAAAAGAATGAATTCTTCAATCAGCTTGTAAGAAAAACTTAAAGTCTTCTTCCTTGAGAGCCTGAAGTCTTTTCCCTGTAGATCTTCGAATGGTAGAGGTTATAATCTGACTTGTGGGGTCAAAATTGTTAATATTTTGGTTACTTAGTTGAGAAGCATGCCTACTATGATTGAGAACTTGGCCATATACATGATATTTGAACTCATAAAGAAATGACAGATCTGATCCATGATTACAAACTCTCTTTTGGTATGAGATAACCTTCATCCTTCAAAACAAGAAGGGGAACACACAATATAGGGAAACCAAACTAAGCAAAGAAAATGTGCAAACAAGCACTTATTTGGGAATAAATAGACTAAACTAATGTGCTTGAACAACACTTAGAGGAAAATAAACTAACAAGGAACCTAGCTAACCATGACAAAGCATGATCCACCTGGATCAAAAGAGAAATTCATAAACTCAGTCACTCTAAGAGATGGTACAAGTTGCAAGGTAAGATGTTTATTAATAATAAGATTTGATATGACATTTTTATTGTCCACCAACTGTATTAAAATCTTCTCAAATGAGTCATTAATAAAAAACCAATCACCAACAAAGATAAACTCATCAAGTACTTCTTGATCTTTTTCATACTTCTGGTCATCTACCACCTTGTCAAGTGATATCTCATCTATGAATTGTTATTGAGTGACCACATCCTTCTTATCAACTATTGCAAGTTCATCCAACTCTTCAATAAGATTTGAATAGGCAACCTAATCTATATTATGATCTTGAATAGGTGATTCTTGATTATATTTCTGACAAACACGCTCTTCAATAGATAACATATCCATACAAAGTTCTTCAATATCTTGTAGAGATTCAAAGTACAACTACCAATCATCATTTTATTCCTCATTTTGATCTATTTGAATATAATCATCTTGAAATCTATCTGTAACTTAGATACCTGTAACTTATTTATGACTTAAATTTGTTTCAGATCCTCTTAGAGTTCCTCCACATCAAGGTCAGCCTTCTCATTCTTAACTATAATTGGATTCTTAGTGACAACCTGAAGTGAAGTATCCATATGAAACTCTTCCTTAAAAACACCTGAAGCATCCTCTACACATCTACAATAACTTGACTTGTAGCTAAAACCTCTTTTTCAATCTTCTAGAGAATAAGCTCCTCCTGAAGAAGGGAGATGGTGGGAGGGTGATAAAATTCATTTGTTTGAGAGGGAAATGAAGCATGGGAGGTTGATCATGATCACATTTTGGAATCTGGAGGACAATAGAATTATCTCAAGAGTTTTGGAGAGGAGGGAAAGAGAAACTCTTAAAGGCCTTTGTATTGTGTTCCTTCCACTTGGCCATTACCTCATCAAAGTCTAAAATCTCCTTGTCCTTATGGACAAATTATGCTTGAGAGATGAGTGGTGAATAAAGGGGACTATAAGAAGGTTTAGTCTCATGAATAGTCTCTTGAATAGGCTCTTGACTCTAACTAGGAAGCTCCCTCAGCACACACTGGGCATGTTCAAGAACTTCATGAGAACAAAGAACACAAGAAACCTTTGTAGACAAGTGGCTCAACTCAATTTTATACCTCTCCCAAGCCTCCATCTTCTCTAATACAAAAATACATAACTCATTTATCTCTTCTAGATCATTGGACACATTTTTAAATAGAACATTCACTTCTTCATACTGAGAGTTCAAACAAACTTTTCTTGCATATGCTAGTATTCTGAGCTCTATTTCATTCATTCTTTCTTGAAGACAAGACTTCTCATATGCAACATCATAGCCATATGGGAGAGATGAAATCTGGTCTTGAGACTGATATGTCTCATAAGGAAGGTAAGAGTCATGATATTGATAATAATGATCATGAAAAACTTGATAATTCTCAACATAGCTTTGATACTACCCCTGATAACATTGATTCAGCTCATAAAGAGGCTCATAGGTATCATAATAATGTTGGTATGATTCATCATAGGGCTAATAAGGAAACATAACATAGGAATTCTCTTCATATATAGCCATCAAAACTCATTCATGATAATGCAATGAGAAGAGATGTACATGAGAATCATGTTTAGACTATTAGAAGAAATTGCTTGAGTTTGAAATCACCAAATACTTCATGAAGAACATTGTTGCAACTACAATTTCATCAAGACCAGCTCTAATGTGTCCCACTGAGCATGCCAAAAACTATTTTCAATCAGACTTACACACCTGTGAAGGTAGTTTTAAACCTTCATAGTCTGCTGAAACATGGAAACAATCCTAGGTTATGGGTAACCTAATCAATGGATTGAATCTCTAGATTATAAGGGCTAGCTCCTTTTGGTATATCAATTAGGATCTTTGCTCTACACTAAAAAATACCTAGGAAAAGAGAGAGAGAAAAACTTGAAATAAAATCCTATCTAATGATGGTGATACACTTGAATGATTGGTTGATCCACTAAATTAGAGCTCCTAAAAACACTGATTTAGACAATAAAAAGGCTAAACTTTCAACTCCAATTGACCAATATGCATAAGTATTTCATGAAAAAGTTATATATTATGATCAAAGCTTGAGGGAAATGATGGAATAGGTCTAATTCAAGGCACTAACCAGCCACTTGTATCCACTATAAACTCAGCCAAAAGACATTAAACATGGAACATGACTTGCATAATCTGACTAGCTAGTAACTAGGTAAGAATCAAGCCTTGACAAAGAAGAAAACTCTTATCACTTATGCAAATAAATGACATGAATACACTATACCAGTAGCTAGAATCTAAAAATAATAGTCCTTCTAGTAATCTGAAAAAAGGTTACAACTTAATCTTTGGTAGAATTTGATCTTACCAAAAGAGGGATCCAAGTCAAGGTTGAAAAGCCAACTTATATAGAAAAGAATACAACAACCAAGAGGTTGGTATTGAAAATAGAAAAGGAGGTCAACTCTTACATTAACCAAGCCTAATTTCTGTTATGCCAAGATAACAAAGCCTTTTAAGAATATCTTCTTCTCTTTTGTCTTGCATGAAAAACCCTTTGGTGTTGAAAATGGATGATGGGCTCAAGCTTGGGTTGTTCTTTTTCATGCATGAAATCTACGCCAACTTTGGATGTCTTGAATTAAGCTTGAAATGATTTTAATCTGAGTTGGAATGTTTGAAAGGCTTTTCTTTGCATGAAATCAATGAGTATATGTGGCACTTGATAACCAATCAACTCTATAAATTAAGAACAATCAACTCCAAAAATAAGAATAGTCAACTCCACATCCAAATTTAGAACTCTGCTTAAACTATTGAAATGTTTGAAAGTCTCAGATTAATAAGAGTGCATGCATGAAATTAATGTTAAGCTCTCCAACATTTAAAATATTTTGAGTCTTTCATGTAAATGAGTCTCTATTTTTATAACTGATAGAGTCATGTTTGAAATGGTCACTCATCTTGGACGTGTCTAATCCTACTTGGACCACTTTACATGTTGTAGAATGTGTTAAAATGTTCATTGGCTATTGGAATCTCTTATATTTTTTGGTTCTTTATCTCTATCTATTTCCTATGGACAATTTGTTCAGGATCTTCCTTTTGCCTCTGGCTTTGTTTATTTTCATGGATTTTTGTCTGAAACTTTTCTTGCTTATGTTTTTATCTATTTACTTTTAAGTTTTCTCTTAGAAATTTTGTCTTTGGACAAATTGTTCATGGTTTATCCTTCTTAGGTCTTCATTTTGGGTACTTTCCCATGGGTGATTTCTCTGAAGGAATTCTTTCGTATAATTTATCTGAAGGAATTATTTTAGACGTTTTCTCCACAACTTTGTTCATTTCCTTCAGAAAAAATTCCAAAGGAACTATCTTCATTCCTTTATAAATTACCCATTAGGATTTTAAAATGTCCCTTTGACATTTTTAATAATGTCTTTCTCAAAGAGATTCTGCCCTTCAGGTTTTTGCATAGTGTCCTTTCGGCCTTTCGGGCTTCTTGGAAAAGCCCTTCAGCATTTTGTTTTGAACTTTTCTAAAGGGCACATACCCTTCAAGATTTTTGTAAAGGACCCTGCAGAAGAAATGAAACTACCCCTTTTTTCAAAATTCATGAAGTAAACCTTCCCGAAGGGCACATACCCTTTAGGATTCTTGCCAATGTCCTTCAAAATTTGTAAATGGTCTTCTTCCCCTTTTAAATGGTCTTTGTTTTTTAGATGCCCTTCGGATTCTACAAAGTGCCCCCTCAACTTCTATAAAATAATTTCTCGAGAGAATTATTAAGCTTTCCAAAGGAATTCTTTTGAATAATTTATCTGAAGGAATTCCTTCAGACTTTTTGAAAAGTCCCTCTATTTCTTTCAGTTATTTCCTTTGGACAAAAAGTCTGAAGGAAATCTATCTTTGACTTCTTTTAAAATAGACAATTCCTTCAGATAAAAGTATGAAGGAATTTTTATATAGGAACTATTTCAAATTGCCCTTCAGGATTTTGGAAAAGACTTTCCTATAAAAATGAATTCTTTAATCAACTTGTAAGAAAAACTCGAAGTCTTCTTCCTTGAGAACATGAAGTCTTTTTCCTGTAGAGCTTCAAATGGTAGAGGTTATAATTTAACCTATGGAGTCAAAATTGTCAATAGGGTGTGAAAATGAGTCTATCCAAGGAGAACTACTTCGATAGTCAGATTCAACTGACTATGGCCGAAGATGCCCAAAAAGTACTAAATAATGATATAAGATTATGAGTTAATATTAGTAAGCTAATAAGTTGTTCAGGTAGAGAATAGGGAACCCACGTGTATTAGTAATAAAAATTCTAAAAGGTTATTCCCATAAATAAAATAATGGTTAGGAGAGAATGTGAGCAAGAGTCAAGTATGTGTGCACAAGTTATATATATGAAAGCCTAGTCTTAACTAACATTGTCAAGTGTCTAATACCAAATATTGAATTTATACACTTAATAAATAAAACCTAAATTTTATAACTTCATAACAATCTATTTTAAACACAAAAAAACATTCATTTGCCCAAAGGAGAGTAATTTAAAATATCCCACAAAACACTCTAAAAATAACCATTCAAGTCAATAAATCATAATAAAATATCCAACAAAACTTTAAAATAATCTATAAAAAGTAATGGACAACTAGATCTAATAGTTAAAATTCCATATAAAATACTTTATTCTACAGGAAAAACACAATGAATTTCATAACTCATAGTTAGAATATTTGTAGTGCTATCTATAATATTTTGTAGACATTACTCAATTTTCCACAAGACTGCCCAAGATCTCCCATAACCTTGGTCAATATTTTTTCAGCACATTCACCTTTTTCAAAGAAGATCTTAAAATAATGTTCATATAAACCACATTGTTTTAAGGCATCATATTTGATGTTAATTTTTTATTTATTACTATTTTCCATCCTTCAAAATATTACGAATTGAAATACCCAATAAAAATCCTAGCCACCAAGGAGGAGTTTCTGGTCACTAGAAAAAAACCCTCAACTAGACCCTAATACATTAACCTTTGAAGGTTTAGAGGGACTCGAGGTGGATATAAAAAAATGAAGATTACATGTGAAACCTTATTCATAAATTTTACTATTGTCTCTTACATAACCTATTCCATAGATTTATTTTTAGTCAGATCCACAAATTCTATTGTAACCTTTCCCTAGCTTCTTACACAACTAGATCGGTAGTCTCTACAAAAACCTCTTCCCTAATGTCATTTTTAGATTTTTTAATATCCTAATCTATATCAATAAACACTTCTTGATGATGATACTAAAATTCCTTACACCATGTAGACTATATGACCTTATTAACCTTTTTTTGGAGTAAGAAGTCACCAAATGGCCCTATGCAAAGCATTATTTCCACCTAAAATCTAATAATTCATAGTCTAAATTTATTTTCCAAATGAGATATCCAACATCAATCCAAATATCCTTAGGTAAACCAATTGAAAATTAAAGGTCAACACAAATTTGTGCATAGGTAGGATGAGACTGACAAAGTGACTCCTAAGGAATAGAAAGAGTTTTCATAATTTATTACCAATATTAGTGAAACAAATAATTAAACACAACTATAAAGGAACATTAGGTAAACTAATCCAAATAGGATTCACACAAAAGGTATGCATGGAGGGGTTAAATTTAGGAAACCAATGTTTCATGCAAAGAAATGTCAATCCTAAATACCAAGGCCTAACTGAATAATAAATCTTTATCATATTCTAAGCCAAAAACCAAAATAAAATAACCATGAGCAAAGGGGTAAATGAAGAGGTTCTTAGACATAAAAAATTTCCAATTTTTTGAGAACCAAAAATCTAAGTCTAAAAAAGAGGGAAGAAACATGTTAAATATGCAAATAAACCCCAACCTATCATAAAATTATACTTTTTTAAGAGATTCAACACCCATAATATGTAACAAGAGTTGCCTCAAATTAAGGGATTTGAAGAGATGAAATAGGATGTGCCACCTTAGAATCACCTAGAGAATTTATGGTTTCTAAGCCCTTCAAAACCACCATAATATCTGTGTCTTTATCTTTACATATATATTATTTTTATCTACATGAAGTATATAATTTTTGAGTGATTACATGAATATCATAAATGTTATTATTGCATATTTTATTTCACATGAATTATACCCCATGCTTGGATTAATACATGACTATATTTTGGTACTATACCATCCATACTACTATGCTTATGATTTGTACATCTTACTTTACCTAGCTTATCTAGGAAATATTTTTCACATCTTACCTTATTACTGAGGGGAAATATTTTGGCACTTATCTCCTAAATGTTATCATATACATCCTACACATTTGGAAAATTTGATCCTATCACCTTTTGAGAATATTATACATATCTTTCCATTTGGGGGAAATATGACACTATTACATTTAAAATTACATTGATATTGAGTATCACATAATTGTACATCACATATATATCTTCTATGTTAATGAGGAGCGTATCATATAATATTACATCTTTATTTCTTGGACATCATTGAGACATCTAGCTTATTATAGCCATATTCCATACAAATGCTTTGCATTATAAACTATTAGGGCCCTTATTCCCTAATCATCATTGACATTTTGGTATATCTTGGTTGTCATAGTTACTATTCACATGACTATATATTTCACATTGGTGTGCATAACATAGGAATTTCCAACAAGGGAATCCCATTATGAATTATTAATGAGACATATTATATCAGGATAAGAACAAATCGGTTCCAACCTAAGCTTTATGGACCACATATTATATATACATTTAATAATTGGGGAATTGTACCCACCTTAGCTTTATTGATCTCATTTATATATACATTTGTCAATGGAGAATTACATCCACTTGAGATTTATTTATCATAGTTATATATATATTTGCATTTTGGGATTATAAACATACATGTGATTTATTGATCACACCCTTAGATAGATTCACATGTATTGGGGCATCATACTCACATTTTCTTACATATTAGTTTTATTTAAATATCTTACATGTAAAATTTATCACACCTTTGTGTTGTTCCAACTTACATTGACTATATAGATCCTAGTCCGACATATATCATGACACTTGATTGAATTAACACTTTTACATGTAGTACCATATATTTATATCCTAGAGAAGTGAAATATATTAGGGGCATGCCATTTTCTCATACACACTATTCTCATGAAAGGATAGGTTATGAATATTGAGCTTGACTTGAGGATATCATTATATCACACTTGACAGTTATATTTATAGTTATTAAGCTTCATATAAACATATCATTATACTATTTTGTGTTGAGTCTTGAATGATTACTTTATTCCTAACACACTACTATATGACATGCCATGATCCTCACCACAATCATACATTGAGAGATACCTTGGGTTGTCCCCTATCTCCTTATATATTTTATGGGAAAATATATCTTCCTAAGTTTCATAATGAAAACAATAGATCATATCATTAGAATTAATTTTTGTGGGGTAAAATATTATTTCTAATAGGATTCATAGGGATTCATATCATATATAGATTACAAACACATGTTTTAGGATATCATTGTTTTAGATATATTAGTTTCCTCACATAGGTTGCCATCCATATTTTCATTTGAAATGAGTGATTTTAGGTATAAGTTCTCATCCCTCACCTAAAACAGGGGCATACATATACAATAAATTTTTAGAGTATTTTATATCAGAGTGAAAATTAGTCATCAATTTTTTTTACATTATCTTTACATTTGTGAAGGTTGTTCATAAACAATTATTAGTAGAAGATTTGTCTATTTCCTTGACCAAGAAGTGGATTAGGAACTAAAAAACCATTGAAAAATGTTGGATATGTTCCAAAATTTATTAAAATTTTAGTATCATTAGTTATGAGCACTATATGTTCCTAAAGAAGTGTTGATTGTGATTCAACACTCGTAAAAATCATAGTACCATAAGAAGTTTGTTGTAGCATTTGGAGAACAGACTAACATGCGTATTTTTTCCTATGTTTTTTTTAAATTTCAAAATTTCAAATTTCATTTTTTTCAAATATTTATCATGATCAGTGGCTACTTGTTGGAAATTGGCCATTATTGATAGATACACCAAATTCTATAAAGAATATTGGATATTGACACATGATAAAAATATTCCTCTTCTTCTCCCTATGGTAAGTCAACATATGTTTTTAAAACCATGTATCATTTTACTTTGACCTATGGATGCACCAACTCATACACACCTCAAATTTAGGACATTGTGTAAAGATATAATTTTTGGTACAAGCGTTATTATTATAATATTTTTAATATTTATTTGTGTATATGGGTCATCACCTTGATTTAGGGATTAATTGACACTTACCCCTATGTTTCCCTCTTTGTGAAATATCATGGTCCTATATATAATTTTATCCTTACACCCATATCTCTCTCTCTCTCTCTCTCTCTCTCTCTCTCTCTCTCTCTCTCTCTCTCTCTCTCTCTCTCTCTCTCTCTCTCTCTCTCTCTCTCTCTCTCTCTCTCTCTCTCTCTCTCTCTCTCTCTCTCTCTCTCTCTCTCTCTCTCGTGTCATTATTTATTCCTAGACAGACTCAGGATCTAAGGATTTACCTTAGGCATAGTCGTATGACCTATGAGTTTTCCCCTTTTGATTTTATGGGCCTTTTACCCATATTTATGCCTTCTTAATTTTTTTATCCATTGGTTAGTATTTTAATTTATGTTTGATAAAATTTTACATGCCAATTAGTCCTTAATTCAAATCATGAGAAACCTATATATAAAATTTGTCTAATGTAATTTTAATAATGGATACACAAGAATCATCATAAAGAGATAAAAAAGGATTACATAAAATTCTATTACATGTATATACACACCTAAAAAGGATTTATTTCTACATAAAGACTTAAATCACATCATTGTATCATGTAATAAAAGAAAACTTAAGTGAAATATAGTTGCATCTAAACTAAGGAGAGGAAATTGAAACCCTACATCAAAAAAAATCATCTGAACATTGCATGAACTAGAAAGGCTATTATTTTAACATTCAAGATATGTACTTGTAACTCCATTTTTGTGGTTACAAGACCAAACTAATTATCCCTTATCTCTATTTTGGATTGACATATCATTATGCCCAACTAGGTCAAGAAGGAAAACATCAATTTATAAAATCTACTTGATGAAATAGGAAAATGAACATAAAATATGGATCAACATTTGATAGCAAATCCACACAAAAAACAATAGATCAAAAAAACCTGCATAGGTCATACCAAGATATTATGGATAGAATTAGTGAATGAATCTACCCAATGATGAGTCCGCCCAAGTAAAACTCGTAGTAGGTAATGAATTTCCCTAGGGGACTCAAATTTCACAAAAAGGTAGAAGATAATTTATACAGTCATATTGTAGGTTCAAATTTATATAAAAAGTCAATATATGATTATTCCAACTTAGTTACACTTCTTTACATTACATTTCTAATTGTTACTCTACATATGAGATGTGTTATTTAGTTTAACACTAGAGTAGATATGATTTATATAATTTATTTCCATACATTGTAGATGTATTAATTAGTCTAATTGTTTATCCTTTTCTTACATAAAATTAGAATTAGGTTAAATATGGAGTTATATAATCTCCTCAGTTTATGATAGGCACACTTTAAAATCATCAATATTATAAGGATGTTTCCTTCACCACAAAAATTGAACCCAAATAGACAACACTTTGATTTATTGATCATGTGATCCTTAAAATAATTTTCAAAGCAAAGATCATTCAAAATTTTCCTAACGAATTATTGTATACACTCCTCTACAATAGGGATATGGATCTATCATATCTAAAAAGTAGGGAAAGTAAATAAATTAAAATAAACAACTATCCTAATCTCACTCTAATGTACCATGCGTCTCTCTAAATTATCCAACAATGGGGCCATTCCTTGCTGCATATGATGGAGATGATCATGCCCTCCTCAATCCATAAATAATTCAATATTAAGATGAAATAGAAAATATAAACAATACTATTATTCAATAAGGAAGAGTTAAAAATCTCTTCATCTCCCCTCTACATATAATATTCCTTCTCATATATAAAGAGGTTATTAAAACACCTCATATGAAAATAGGATGTCCTAGATATAACTAACTTGATTGGTAATCACTCCAACCAAATCCTATCTATGAAATTCAACCAAACTAATTAGAACACAACCTTAACTAATTTAGATCTTATGAAAAATAAGAAATCTAAATTAATTCATCAAAAATTTAACCAAACTAACATAGTTGGATAATAATATCAAGTAATTTACATTTAATTATATTACTTATGATTTGGTGATTTTTATTATTTTTTATTAGCTATGGGTAAAATATGAGGGCTTTACATTGTCATACAACCAAGGAGAAGGTTTTGAAAGCATGTCTCATAACCTTTAAAACAAAACAATGAGTATTTTTTTAATATTAGGTCCAATAACTTCTACATAAAACATAAAAATGCATGTAAATGGAACCAGGATAAGCCTCTTTCAATCTCAACTTTGAAATAATAATAAACAATTAGCAGTGAAAAAATTACACCACTAACTCATAGTTGAACAAAAGAGGAGGGGAAAAGAAGAAGTGTAAATTGTTTTTAATGTTTGATTAACCTTAATAGAGGGGCATCACAAAAGAAACCTAGGATAAAATATAACCAAGAGAGAGAAACCTATAAATTGGTGGATCAAATACGGAAAATTAGTTACAATCAAAACTTATGCAAAGCCTCCTCAAGATAACCAACTGAATAAAAAGTTTGACCAGTTAGAGAATCCCCAAGGACAATATGGATCTTCTCATAAGCTCCCTTCTAGTTGTACTTAGGTAGATCCTTGCCAACAACTTGATGACTAAGGACAGGTTTACACATATATAAACCATGTTGGGACCAACTTGAAACCAACTTGGGACAAACTTGAAACTAAAGGAAATTATTTTCAAAAGACTTAGCAAGATCCTTTAGTAGACTTGAAAGAATTTGAAACATAAATTTTAGTCCAACAAAGATCTCCCTCACTTCCACATTGTCACCTAGGGGCCATGAAACAAGCTTAGAGAACTAAGGAAACATAGAACCACTGCATAGAAAATGAACAATCAAAGCTTCCACATGAGGTAAGTAAAGAGTTAGCATGGGAATGTAATATCAAAATATCTCTAAAGGAATAACTATACATGCCTTTCCTCACTTGAAAAATCTCATAGTAATGGATAAATTATCACATTTCATACAAGGGACACAAAAATCAAGTAACCCTATTTTAGCATCAATAGAGGCACATAAATATGCACTCCCAATCCTCCACATAAACCAAACAATTCATTTTCAATATTTTGATCTATCCTTACCTAAACAAGGAGAACATACTCTGTACAAGGCAAAATTACCAATAGTTGTGGATCCTTAAGAATAATCCTCGAGATATCTGTTATACATGAAGTACTATGGAAGGATAACCACTAACAGGTCCACCTCCATAAACTAGGAAATAACCCTTATTACAGACATATGGATATCATTAGACCATTTCTAGATCAATATCTTAGACAACCACATAATATTTTCTTGGGAAAAATCCACCCAAGGCCACAATACTTCAGAACACATAGTATACACTAGTAAGGTAGAGCCTCCATGCCAAACCAAAAGATTGAAGCACTTCCATGACTTTACATCCTGCCAACTTTACCAAGAAGGGGCCTATGTTTTATTATTATTATTATTATTGTTGTTGTTGTTGTTGTTGTTTTTGTTGTTGTTGTTGTTGTTGTTGTTGTTGTAAATCCATATTTAATTTCCACATTTACTACAAGTGATATGAATTCCAAAGTGATTAAAAACCTTATTATAGTCTCAATATATTACATTTTAGCAGCCTATGAATTATGTTGTAGTGGCTATGAAATGCTACTGTAATGGATACATAATACTAGTGTAGTGGCTACGTGGCCCTGTCATAGTGGTTAAAGGAACCTACTATAGCAACTATGAAACCATAGAATGCCCCTATATTTGAAAAACCCTCTAATTTTTCTTTTTATTACAATTTATTCTTTTATGATATATGTTATTTCATATAACATCCATAAAATGGATAATAAAGTCACATAATATCATCTTTGATCTAAATAAAAACATCTTGTTATGCTTAGGATGATGTTAAAAAAAAAAATTACTTGGACTCATCATTTACACTCAACTAAAGTTTTTTTATATTTTCTTCAACAACATAATTACCTCACTCGCTTGATATGATACCCCTTAATGAATAAAATTATATTAAAATATTATTATTTAAAAAATACCATACTTCAAATATATTCATTATTTGGCTATACTTGCATCACCAAGCCACCCATTATGGGTTTTCAACTTGGTGCTTCATTAGACTTCCATTCTTGGTTTTAAATCTAATATATTTGTTTGATTTGTAATTATTTATCCCTCTCTCTCTCTCTCTCTCTCTCTCTCTCCCTCTAGTTTTTTTTTTAATATAATAAGTCATTCAAATCCATATAATCATTTTAAACCTTGTAAATTTTTTCTCTACTAGCACATTGGTACTTACATGAAGTAGATGAACCCCTAGCCAATGTGCTTCAAAATCATTATTGAAGACATATGCTATAGAAGTAATGATTTTTTATAGAAATTATAAAATAAATTTATAATATCAAACATATAATAAAATATGAAATCATGTTGATATTTAAAAACACTATAGCTAGAAAACCATCATCATTAATCCTAAAAACCATGGGTGGTATCAAAGATAGCCAACCAACATTTACTACATAATGTTAGTAAATAATAATGATAAATGCACATAATGTCTTCCCCATAACCAATATGTCATCGGTCCCATAAAGATACTTCAAAAGAGAAGAATGGAATAATGATAAACACATATAGTATTTTACACCCAATCACTATGTAATATTTCCCATATGATAGGATCTAGATAAATAATCTATTACATCCCGATTCCTCGCTAAGCAAACTTATTTGAATATCCATAGATATTTATAGTTGAAAATTTTATTTTTTATTATTTCCTAAGATATGAGTTATATAATGTTATAGGATAGTTGAATATTGCTTAGATTACATACTTTCATTGCTATGAGTTAGATGTAGTGTATATTCTTACATTATGATCATGTTGATTTATTATTTCAACAATATTTTATGATATATATGTCATGAAGTTATGGACTAACTACTTACTTATTATGAGTTTGTTGTAGGAGAGACTCATCCCTCAAATCATGATGGAGGGAGAGCATCATTAGAGAGGGTGACGCAAATGGAGTTATTAGGGGATGATAGAGAAACAACTAGAACCCTGCACACACCACATCAAATATCGCTCGTTATATGCATTGATTTAATTATTAGCATTAGTATGTTATTTATGTTATCTATATTTATGAAATTGCTTATATGTGTTATTTTAGTTCAAATTTATGTTTATGCAGAACTAACCTTGTAGGATTTGTGTTGTGGTTGCTATAAATTTGGATTGGAATAATAATGAGTGTAATACCAATTTTGATTAAACCAATATTAATGACTTGTTGATATTAAGTCATTATTATTAATTAGTAAGTATATTCTAATAAATGTATAAATAGGAAAAAGCAAAAAAGGGAGAAACATAGATTAAAAAAAAAAAAAAAATTAGTTTAAAAAAACATATACTCATTAGAAATTAAAAAAAGAAAAAAGAGGATGACACAACTCAGGAGAGCATAAGGAAAAGAGAAAGAGAAAGGAAAAATGAAAGGAGAATCACAACATAAAGGAGATTGGAAAGAAAGAGAGAAGATAAGAAAGCAAAAGGAACAACAAAGCATACAACCAAGTAGGCAAAGCAATTTAATTCTATGCATTCACGTTGAATATTATAGTAATATGGTAATATTGTAATAATTTACTTATAGGTATGGATGATGTATATAGGTGCATATAAATATAAAGGTTATTATACAATAAGTGGAATCAATCTGTATGAAAATTCATATATAAAAACTATATATAAAACTATAGAATTATATAAAGTGATTTGAGTTCCATCAGAACTCTAGTACCACTATGAAATAAAGTGATCTAACTATGATATACTAAACTATTATATAGATCAACCAACATATATATATATATATATATATATATATATATATATATATATATATATATATATATATATATATATATATATATATATATATATATATATATATATATATCTGTGTGTGTGTGTGTGTGTGTGTGTGTGTGTGTGTGTGTGTGTGTGTGTGTGTGTGTTGAACCAGGTATATTTTACATAGAAAACTGTATAAATTTATATACATTGAACTATTTGAATATATATTAAGAAAATTATATATAAAGTAAGCTAATTGAAGGTATATACAATGATTCATGTAATTATTAACTCTCTCTCTCTCTCTATATATATATATATTTAAAATGTTATTATTGAGACTTGTATGACATGTGTTATATTAAGATATACAATGACTTATGTTATAAGTATATATTTATGATGAGTTTTGTTGATTTGAATATATATTAATCTAAATATATGTATAGTGAGCCAATTTAAAGTATATACAATGATTCATGTAATTATTAATAATATATAACTAATAGTGTTATTATTGAGACTTGTGTGACCTGTGTTATATTAAGCTATAAAACAACTTATGTTATAAGTATATATTTATGATGAGTGTTGTTGATAACCATTGCTTTAGTATAAACCATGTGATGTTGTATTAATGTACTATGTTATATGATGGTAAATTGTCTCATTGAATGGCACAACTAGTGTTTAAATAGTGATCCACTCCATGTTTCCTCATTCATAGAAAAACTACGATCAAAATAAATGTATATGTTCAATGACCAATTATATATATATATATATATATATATATATATATATATATATATATATATATATATATATATATATATATATATAAACATTATATTTTAAACTACACTATTCATATTCTCATTACAGTAGACTATATAAATATCGATATGTATTTTCATTAAATCAGACTATACCTATTTTCATTAAATCAAACTATATATCAAGCTATGTATGGACAATGATCTATATGGACAATGATCTATATGTGCTATATATGGGATTAAAAAATACAAGTAAGCTTGCGCTATATATAGATAACGATATGGCTATTAAAAATAAAATAAAAACCTGTAAATTGACTTTAGGATAAAGTATGGGCATCTAACCATGAGCTTGAGCATATATAGCTATTAAAATGAAGTTATATAAATATATTTGGTTCCTTGGTTTTATTTTCTTTGAAACTAGTATACATTTTACTAAGTTACTATTTTTAGAATCAACAAAAAATTTTGCTTTGTCCTTCTTATAGTGATCGATGAGTATTGAAATTAGTATCAATATTTATAGAGTATACTATTAAAAATGATATTGTAGAGATAAGTGTAAATATTGATAATGTACTCATCCGTTGATAGTGTAAAATATTATACTCATTCGTTTATAGTTTAAATATATAGTCTTTCCTTTATATTGATACTGTAAATATTTATGCTCTAGAAGAATGTCAATTAGTATATATACTATGTTGGAATTACTGTGTGCCTATATGAATGGAATATGGACATGAACATATATCTATATGATCAAAATTTATGTAAAATAATCAATGGAATGATCTTATAGGAGAACATGCTTAACCGGTTATAAAAAACTATGAGTGTTTGAAAGTTATAATTAAATGATGATTAGATAGGGAAACAAATAACCTATTGACTGTGATAATTTTTTAATTAATATTTTGAAAATAATATGTCTCATAATTGATAGTCAATCTATTCTGTCAAATCATTGTTGAAAACTTCATGAAATCCTTATTTAGAGTTATAAATCATTGTAAGCATTTATATGCAAAATTTATTTATTGTTGAGGACATGTGTATGATACATACTATAAGTAGATTATTATGTATAGGTGTATATACATATATAGTATGTATTGATATATTATGGTGGTACCTATAGTTCTATTGATTGATATAAACTAAGTCCTAGATTCTTGAAGAGTGGGACACCATCTATCTATGTACACAACTCCCTAAAACATAAAAAGACATATAAATGAAAGATCATGTTCAAACAAAACATAATTAGGATTATGAAACTTTTGACTCTTACAATTTTTAGGACTAGTTGTGCTTAAGAATAATGGACTATGATAATATGGGTTGTCATAGAGTACATTATATTTGAAAACTACTTATAAGAATTAGAAACTTATAGTATAATTATATATTATATCTGGTTGGTATAAAATGTAATTGTTATTCTTATTATTTATGTGTAAAATATTATTGTGGATATTTATTCATACATTTGATGGACTAAATGTATGTATTTTAATTATTTTGGTACTTAACATGTTTTGTGATTACTAGTAGAAAGTAATATTTATGAATCTATTAGTTATATTTATTTTAATCAAATATCACATTGTTGGTATTGAGTAAGTAGTGAGATAAAATTCACTAGCTTACTAGCATCACAATACCAGATGAAGGCAATCTGATCAAGTGGTATGTTTAAAATTCATTGATCCTAGAGATAAATAACTATTGAAAACTTCAGTCAAAGTAATGTTAATTAGATATTGTCATTTCATATGTATGATTTACATGTTTTTGTGATATCATGTTAGTATATAATTATTTATGGTATACTATATGTTTTTAGAAATCATACAACACATAGGTACTATCTTGTCTCTCTGGGTTCCCACACCATCACTATCTACCCATCCATGAAGGGATAGACATTAATTGATGAGAGATTGTGTGAGAGATTAATGGTCAGTGGTTGGTGTGGAAAAGTGCTTGGATGATGCTCTTCCTCCCCACAATAGTACTTATTTGGAGATGACACTTGAGATTTCCATAGATACTAGAGTTCAAGAACTCATGCTCCATGAAGCCATGTATATTATATCTTGTATACTATATTGTATTTATTATTATTTAAATATTATCCCTGATGACCATGGATGGAAAGCTATAATTATTTTTTATATTCAGTTATGATGTGTTTAATACGATAATAGTGTTCAGTGATGGATGATGTCACATGATTATTTTATAGTTATTATACTTAGATTATTTTATCTAGATCACTACTTAGATTCTCATGGTATAATATAATTGAAGGATATGTTGTTTTAATTTTAAAAAAATTAGGTATTTCTAGGAAGATCCCATTGGGGATGTTACTTGTAGTATCAGAGCTACGACTCAAACTCTATGATTGAATGAGTCCACTAACATTTTCATATCTTTATATTTACTAGAAAGGAGATGGTGAAAGATAGAGTATCTAGAGAGGGTTTAATAAATGTCAATGATAGTAACCCTCCATTAAATTTGAACCGATTTAACACTAAGAAAGCTATAAAGTTGGATCAGATTTTTGTAGCCATGAATAAGACCAGTAACCAGATTATAACCCTTAATCAAGATGTTCATGGTCATGAATAGGAATAACATTAAAAAGAACTTGAAGAAAATCTCATTTAGTAATAAAACCCTCAAGATGCGAGAACACATGTAACTATAGAGTTGGATAGATATATGAAAAAAGTGAATCCACCTAAGTTTGATGGAACTATTTTGGGTGACAGAGCTAAAATATGGATGACTAAGATAGAGAATTATTTTGAGATACTAAACTACTTTGAGGTGACTAAAGTAGTTTGGGGAGCATATCAATTATCTGGTGAAGCAACTACATGGTGGGCAAACAAGAAGTTGGAAATGAACCTTAACTTGACCACCACTACATGGGAGTAGTTTGTGATTTTATTCAAATCATGATGGCTTTCAAAACTTTATTTTTATTATAATATCATAGATTTATAGAATTTGAAGCAAGGAGACTTATCAATGAATGAGTATTGGGAGTAATTCACCAAACTCTTGAAGTATGTACCTTAGTACTAGGTAAATGAGAAGTTTAGAATTAAGAATTCCATCATGGGATTGAAACCCTAGATCAGTGGAGAGGTAGACACTCATGGAATTTATACCATAGATTAGGTCTTTGAGAAGGTAGTCAAGTAAGAAAAAAAGTTGAAGTCTCTTACACAGGTCAGAGACAAGTTCAAGAAAAAGTTTGGAAGTTGTAAATAAAATTTCAAAAAGAAGAACTAGAAGCAAAGGAGTGGAGACTCCATGAATTAGTTCAAAAGTTAGAATGCCAAATTTAACAATGGTTTAGGTAACAAGAAATCAAGCAATGGTTTCAAAAGTAGTTTTAAGGGAAACCAATAGGCTAACAGGAAAGGACCACTTGGAGGTTGTTTCATTAATAGAGATGACCACTATGCCCATGATTGTACTCAAGGCAAGTCAAATAAAAAAGGTCCTACTCTGTAGTAGGGAACCTTTCAATAGTGTATTCATGTGGCTATTGATAATCAACAAGCTAAATTTTAAGCTTCACCCATAGAGTTGTTAGATATTTTGTTTGAACATCCAATTTCCATTTTGATAGATATAGGGGATAATGAATGTTTTATAGTTCCTAAAATGCTTAGTAATTTATCTATAAGAGCCGGATTAATGGTAAATGTATGGTTGGTATAATATGAGAATGATTCAAAAGTCATGGTTGACAAATATTTAGTCAAAGTAAAGATTAGGTTGTTCAAATTCACAGTAGTAGTGGATATGTATGTAGCACCACTAGGGTCATATTATTTTATCCTAGGAGTCAACTAGATTGAAACATAAAGCCAAGGTTGATTGCTACCTAAAGAAGGTTGAATGTCTGGATGATTTTAGAAATCAGACATAAATTTAAGGTGAGAAGAGAGGGTTAAAGCTTAGGAAAATTTTTGGTATGCAACTCAAGAAGGCCCAAGGATAATGGTGTCAATAATTTATCATCAAGATAAATGAATAAGGAACCATCCCTTTAAGATTATCCATTTATTATGAATATTCATGATATATTTTTGAAGAAATTACCAGGATTGCCTCCTAGACACGAGTTTGATTTCTCTATCGATATCATCCCTGAATTAGAACCAAAGTTTAAGGTACCATACATGATGATAACCATTGAGTTGGTAAAACTGAAGGTTCAACTCTAGGAATTATTATCAAAAGGGTTGATTAGACTAAGTGTGCCACCATGGGGTGCACTAGTCATCTTTGTCAAGAATAAGAACGACACTTTGAATTTGCATAGACTATATAATTTTAAAAAAGGAAAATATCAAAAAAGGTATTTGTTACCTTGTATAGATGATCTTTATAATCAAATGAGGGTATTAATTGTCTTTTCTAGGATTGATCTTAGAGAAAGATACCATCAACTGAAGATATTTTGAAGATAGTGTTTAGAACACATTATGGGCACTATGAGTTCACAGTGTTACCATTTGGGTTGATAAATAATCTGACAACATTCATGAATCTCATGAATAATGTATTTAAAAATTATCTAGATCATTTTGTTTTGGTCTTTCTTGATGACATTCTTATATACTTTAAGAATAAAGAGGAACATATTCAACATATGGAACTGGTTATGCAATGGTTGTGAAAGCACAAGTTATATGGTAAATTATCTAAGTGCACATTTTTCTAAGAGAGAGTGTGATATCTTAGACATGTTATCTCCATAAATGGTATTTATGTAGATTTATAAAAGATAAAATCCATTATGTAATGGTTGATACTAAATAATGTGCACAAGGTAAGAAGTTTCATGGGATTAGTGGGCTTTTACAGAAAGTTCATTCCAAATTTTTTTAGGACAACTAATCTAATTACCTCTCTATAGTATAAGAACCAAAGTTTTATCTGGTTAGATAAGTGTGAAGTAATTTTTCAAGAATTGAAAAGAAAACTTATTTAAACACCAATGTTAATAGTTCTTGACCCTAATGGTCAATTTTTAATGATCATAGCTGCATCTAGGGATGGACTAGGAGGAGTCCTTATGCATGATGGTGTAGTGGTAGATTATGAATCAAGGAAGTTGAAACCTTATGAGGTGAACTATGCCCCTCATGACCTAGAAATCACAACAATTATTCATTCTTTGAATGTTTGGTAGCATTACTTATTGGGAAACTATTTAAAATCAAATGGATAACTTGGGATTCAAGTACATCTTCATTCAACCAAATCTAAATATTCATCAAAGACACTAGCTAGAGTTCTTATCTAACTATGATTTTTATATCAACTATATCAAAGGAAAGAAAAATAGAGTAGTTGATTCCCTCAATAGTAGAAGGTACATAACAACCATGGCTACTATCAAAAATACCTTCAGGGATCGAGTGGTCAAATTATCATTAGAAGATGAATTCCTTTGAACAAGTCAAGAAGGAATTATCTAAGAATGCTTAGAGTCTTAGGTATAAAGAATTCAAATTAGAGAATGATGGTCTTTTGCATTATTATAAAAAGATGTATGTGCCAGATCAAGAGAATTTATGGAACATAGTGCTAAAAAAATTACACAATGCCCCATATTCAAGAAATCTAGGAGTAACCAAGCTCATGGTAGAGCTTACACCACTATATTTTTGGAATGGAATAAAAAAAGATGTATTAAATTTTATGTCATGTTGTTTGAAATGTCAACGAGTGAAAGCTGAAAATGTGCATCTAATTGTTTTGTTATATTTACATGATATACCAAATGGAAGTGGTAGGTGATCAGTATGGACTTTGTCCAAGGTTTACCACTATCACAAAATATGCATGATATGATCTTGGTTTTAGTTGATAAGCTAACCAAGGTGGCTCATTTTATACCAGATAATTTGACAGATGATGCACCTATTCTTGTGAAAAGTTTTGTAAAATAAGTATATAGGTTACATGGATTTTTAGAGAAGATCATTTCAGATCATGATCTGAAGATCACTTCTATATTTTATGTAACTTTGAATTCATATTTGGGTACTTTACTAAGCTTCAACACTATATATCACCCAAAGACTGATGGTCAGACTGAGCAAGTTAATCATGTTTTAGAAGATCTTATTTGTATATTTTTTATGGACAATAATACAAGTGGTAAGATTATCTTCCATTGGTTGAGTTTGCTTACAACTCATATCAATTAAATTTGAATATGACACCATTTGAGGCTCTATGCAGAAGAAGGTGCAAGACACTAATCTGTTGGGATAGGTTGGAGGATAGGGTAGTCTTTAGATTTGAGATGCTTTAAAAAATAGAATAATAAGTGAGATTAATTAGGTAGAGATTAGTTGAGGTCAATGATAGGAATAAGAATTACGTTGATTTGAAGAGGAAAAATAGGAAATTTTTAGTAGGTGATAAAGTTTTATAGTGGGTTAAGCCACAAAAGAGCAAAATTAAATTTGAGAAGTCAACAAAATTATCATCAAGATATGTGGGACCCTTAGAAGTGTAATAAGTGGTCAATCCTATAGTGTATAGGCTTACATTATCACCAACCCTAGATCTATTACATAATGTCTTCAATGTTTTTTATCTTAAAAAATATGTAGTTGATCTTACACGTGTTGGATTGGAATGATTTGTAGGTTATGGATCCTAAGATTGTCATGGTAGAACTAATCAGAGTAATTGACATTCACAAACTTTGTTTTATTAATAGAGAGATATCACAATGTAAGGTCTTATGGGATCAATAATCTAATGATAGAGCTATTTGGGAGGACTATGATGAGTTCTCCTTTTATTTTATTGATTTGATACTTTATAGTATATTAATTTTCTATTAAACAATGTTTTTAATTCAAAACTTATGTTTGAATAAGTTTTATTTGGTACGATGATCAATTTTAAGGGGGAAGGATGTTATATCCTAATTTTTCACTAAGAAAAAATATTTTATTATCCATGGATATTTATATTTGACAATTTGATTATTTATTATTTATCTAAGCTATGAGTTAGATGTTGTTATGAGACTATTAAATATTGCTTAGATTACATGATTTCATTTCTATGAATTAGTTTTAATGTATATTCTTACATTATGATCATGTTGATTTGTTATTTTAGTAGTATTTTATGACTTATATATGTCATGATGTTATGGACTAACTATCTACTTGTGATTTTGACATAGGAGAGACTCATTCCTCAGAGCATTATGAAGTGATAGCATTATCAGAGAGGGTGAAATAGATAGAGTTGTTGAAAGATGATAGATAAATAAATAGAACCTAGACACACCACATCAAATAACACTCATTATATGCATTTATTGAAGTATTAGCATTAGTATGTTCTTTATATTATCTGCATTTATAAAATTGCTTGTGTGTTAGTTTAGTTCAAATTTATGTTTCTGCAGAACTAACCTTGTAGGATTTGTGTTGTGGTTGCTATAAGTTTGAATTGGAATAATAATGAGTGTGATACCATTTTTTATTAAAAAAATATTAATGACTTGTTGATACTAAGTCATATTATTATTGATTATCAAATATATTCTAATAAATGTATAAATAGAAAAAGGGAGAAAAAGGGATAAAAATAGATAAAAAGAAAAGAAAGTAGTTTAAAAAAAAACAAAGTCACTAGAAATAAAAAAGAGAAAAGAGGATGGCACAAATCAGGAGAGAATGAAGAAAAGAGTAAGAGAAAGGAAGAAAGAAATGAGAAATGTGATATAAGGGAGATTGGAGAAGGAGATAAGACAAGAAAGCAAAAAGAACAACATATCATACAACCAGGTAGGCAAAGCAATTTAATTATGTGCATTCACATTGAATATTATAGTAATTGGTAGTATTATAATGATTTACTTATAGGTATGGATTGTGTATATGAGTGCATATAAATATAAATGTTATTATAAAATAAGTGGAATCAATCTGTATAAAAATTCATATATAAAAACTATAGAATTATAAAAAGTAATATGAAGTTCATTATAACTCTAGGACCACTATGATATAGAGCGATCTAACTACGATATACTAAACTATTATATGAAGTGACCTGCATATATCTATATATAGAAAACTATATAGATTGAACTAGGCATATTGTATATAGCAAACTATATAAATTTATATACATCAAACTATTTGAATACATATTACGCTAAATATGTACAATGAGCTAATTGAAGGTAGACACAATGATTCATGTAATTATTAACAATGTATAACTAACTAACTAACTAACTAACTAACTAACTATATATATATATATATATATATATATATATATATATATATATATATATATATATATATATATATATATATATATATATATATATATATATATATATATATATATTAACAGTGTTATTATTGAGACTTGTATGACCTATGTTATATTAGGATATACAACGACTTATGTTATAAGTATATATTTATGATGAGTGTTGTTGATAATTAACACATTAGTATAAGCCATGTGATGTTGTATTAATGTACTATGTTATTATAATGGTGAATTATCTCATTGAATGACACAATTGGTATTTAAACAATGATCCACTCTATGTTTCCTCATTCATATACAAACCATGATCAAAATAAATGTATATATACAATGACCTATTTTATATAAAATTATATTTTAAACTGTGCTATGTCATATTCTTATTAAAGCAGACTATATATATAGTGATCTATATTTTCATTAAAGAAAACTATTTATATTTTCATTAAATTAAACTATATCTATATGAAACTATGTATGGACATCAATTTGTATGGATAATGATCTGTATTCTATATGTATGGGATAAAAAAATACAAGTAAGCTTGTGTAATGTGTGGACAATGATTTGGCTATTAAAAATAAAATAAAAACTTACAAATTGACTTTAAGACAAATAATGGGCATCTAACAGTGAGTTTGGGCATATACGGCTATGCAAATGAAGTTAGTTAAATATATTTGGCACCCTAGTTTTTTTTTTTGAAATCGGTAAAAATTTTACTAAGTTGTTATTTCTAGAATCAACAAAAAAATTTACTTTGTCCTTCTTATAGTGATTGATGAGTATTGAAATTAGTATAAGTATTTAAAGAGTATACTATTAAAACTAATATTATAGAGCTAAGTGTAAATATTGATAATGTACTCATCCATTGATAGGTAAAATATTATACTTATCCATTTATGGTTTAAATATATATTCTTCCATTTATACTGATTCTATAAATGTTGATACTCTAGAAGAATGTCAATTAGTATATATACTATGCTAGAATTACGATGTGCCTATATAAATGGAATATTGACATGAACATATATTTATATGATCAAAGTTTATGTAAAATAAACACAATGATCTTGTAGAAGAACATGTTTAGTCAGTTATAAGACACTATGAGTATTTTAAAGTTATAACTAAATGACGATTGGATAGGGAAACAAATAACCTATTGACTGTGATATTTTTTTAATTAATATTCTTAAAATAATACGTCTCATAATTGATAGCCAATTTATTCTATCAAATCATTGTTGAAAACCTCATGAAATCCTCATTTAGAGTTATAAATGACTATAGGCATTTATATGTAGTATTTATTTATTGTTGAGGACATGTGTCTGGTATATACTATGAATAGATTATTATGTATAAGTGTATATACATATATAGTACGTATTGATATATTGTGGTGGTACTTATAGTTATATTGATTGATATAAAGTAAGTCTTAGATTCTTGAAGAGTGGGACACCATCTATATATGTACACAGCTCCATAAAATATAACAAGACATATAAATGAAAGATCATGTTCAAACAAAACATAATTAAGATTATGAGACTTTTGACTCTTGAAATTATTAGGATTCGTTGTTTGTATTTAAGTAGTTGTGCTTAAGAACAATGGACTATGATAATATGGGTTGTCATAGAGTATAGTAAATTTGAAAACTACTTATAAAAATTAGAAACTTATAGTCTAATTATATATTATATCCAATTAGTATAAATTGTAATTGTTATTCTTATTATTTATGTGTAAAATATTGTTGTGGAGATTTATTCATAAATTTGACAGACTAAATGTATGCATTTTGATTATTTTTATACTTAGCATATTTTTTTATTCTTAGTAGGAGGTAATCTTTATGAATCTATTGGTTATATTTATGTTAATCAAATATTACATTGTTGGTATTGTGTAAGTAGTGAGATGGACTTCACTAGCTTACTAGTATCACAATACTAGATGAAGGTAATCCAATCAAGTGGTGTGTTTGAAATTAACCGATCCTTGAGATCAATAACTATTGAAAACTTTGGCCAAAATAATGTTAATTATAAATTGCCATTTCATATATATTATTTACATGTTTGTATGATATCATGTTAGAGCATAATTATTTATGATACACTACATGTTTTTAGAAATCATATAGTACATGGATACTAGCTTGTCTCTCTAGGTTCTCACACCATTAATATCTACTCATCCATGAAGAGAGGGAAATTCATTTATGAGGGATTGTGTGAGGGATCGATGTTCAGTTGTTGGTGTGGAAAAGTGCTCGGATGATGCTCTCCCTCTCCACAATAGAGTTTCTTTGGAGATGACACTTAAGATTGCCATAGATACTAGAGTTTGAGAACTCATACTCCATGGAGCCATGTATATTGTATCTTATACATTATATTGTATTTATTATTATTAAAACATTATATTTGATGATATGTAATTATTTATTTATTGTACATTGATAGTAGTGGCTATGTAGTTGTGCTCACCATGGCTGGAAAGCTATAATTATTTTATATATTTAGTTATGATGTGTTTCATATGATAATAGTGCTCAGTGATAGATGATGTTACAACTTATTTTATAGTATTATACTTAGAGTATTTTATTTGGATAACTACTTAGATTATCATGGTGTAATCTAATGAAAGTATATGTTGTTTTAATTTTTTAAAAATTAGGTATTTCTAAGAAGATCTCAGTGGGGATGTTACATGTGGTATCAGAGCTATGACTCAAATTCTATGATTGAATGAGTCCACTAACATTTTCATATCTTTCTATTTACTATAAAGAAGATGGTGAAAACTAGAGTATCTGGATAGGTTCCATTAAATTTCAATGATATTAATATTTTATTTGATCCAAATCAATTTATCATTAAGCAAGCTGTAAAATTAGATCAAATTATTACAACTATAAATGATACCAAGGACTGGATTATAGCCCTTGAGAAGGATGTTTATGGTCATGAAGAGGAATAACATTAGAAAGAACCTAAAGAGCATCCCATTGAGTAGGAAAACCCTTAGGATGTGAGATCATAGGTAATTGAAGAGTTTGATAGAGATATGAAAAAGGTGAATCCACCTAGGTTCAATGAAATTATTTTGTGTGATGGAGTTGAAGCATGGATGACTAAGATGGAGAAGTATTTTGAGATATAAAACTACTCTGAGGTCACTAAAGCAGTTTGGGAAATATATCAGTTAGTTGGAGAAGCAACTACATGGTGGGCCAATAAGAAGTTGGAAATAAACTTTAACTCAACCACTTCTACATGGGAGAGATTTGTGATTTTATTCAGATCACACTTTATTTTGATTTTAAGATCATAGATTTATAGAATCTGAAGGAGGGAGACTTATCAATGAAAGAGTACTGTGAGAAATTCACCAAACTCCTAAAGTATGTACCTTAATACTAGACATATGAGAGGTTCAAAATTATTTAGTTCATCATGGGATTGAAACCTTATATCAATAGAGAGGTGGACATTAATGGACCTTATACCATAGACCAGTTCTTAAAAATGGTAGTCAAACATGAATAAAAGTTGAAGCCTCTTTCATAGGCTAGGGACAAGTTCAATAATTTTTTTGGGAGTTATAAATCAACTTTTAAAAATAAGAACTAAAATTAGAGGAGTGGAGACTCCATGAAACAGTTCAAAAGTTAGAATGCCAAATTTAACAATGGTTTAGGTAGAAAGAATTTAGGGAATGGTTTCAATGATAGTTTCAAGGGAAAGCAATAGAATGATAGAAAAGGACCACCTAGAGGTTGTTTCATTTATGGAGATGACCATTATGGTCATGATTATACTCAGGACAAGTCAAAGAACAAAGGTCTTGCTTCTCAATAGGGAACTTGTCAACAACATATTCATGTGGTAGTTGATAATCGGTAAGCCAAATTTCAAGCTTTACCCATAGAGCTATCATGTATTTTATTTGAACATCCAATTTCTATTTTGATAGATAAAGGGGCTAATTTATGTTTTATAGTTCCTAAAATGCTTAGTAAATTATTTATAAGAGTTAGAGTAATGGTAAATACATGGTTAGTATAATATAAGAATGATTTAAAAGTCATGGTTGACAAGTATTTAGTCAAAGTAGAGATTTGGTTTCCTGAATTCACAACAATGGTGGATCTATATGTATCACCACTAGGGTCATATGATGTTATCTTAAGAGTCAATTGGTTTGTGAAACATAAGACCAAGGTTGACTGCTACATTAAGAGGGTTGAATTTTTGGATGATTTTAGAAATCAAACATAAATTCAAGGCAAGAAGACAGAGTTGAATCTTAGGTAGATTTATGCTATGTGTATGCAATCAAAAATGCATCATCTCTATAAATCAATCCTAACTCAAAGAAGATAGATCATACCATACACTTCCAATTGAGAACACATTAGATAATCTAGAACATGACCAATATGGGGATCTGCTAGACCTAATTAGAAGATCTCTTATCATAATACACAATTCTAGGGGGGTTTCAAAGTATCCAATCAAGAAAAATCATGCAATAACCCTAAGAGAGTCATATGTTTTGATATCTCACTAAACTAATAACAAGTAAAGCAAATCTAATCTAGTGCTCACTAAATCTTGTGTCACAATATGAGGGTTAGTAAATAAAGCAAACATGTATAGGAAAATCTCAATTAAACGATGTATGAACAAGAACCTAATACATAGAATAAGAAGAGTAATATTATTTGAAGCCCATACTTATGTTACTTCTATCTATTAAATAGAGGAACAAAGTTATAGAATACTTATCTGAATGATGAATCCATCGAGACTCAATCTCTACTTTGGCCAAAGGGGCTTTGAAAGAGGTTTTTTTGGTTTGTAAGGATCACTAAGAAAGGCCAAAGCATCCAAGACTTCTCCACAGTACTATATTTTCTAAGTAGAAACCCTACGCTCAGACTCCTCAAGAAAAATGATGTAAGAGCAGATTGTAAAGAAGCATAAGCAAATAATAACTCTTGATTGATTATTAATAATGATGAAATGATCTTGTATATATAGGCAAATTTAACCCTAACCCCTTCTAAAAGTCTCAGTTGATAGGGTTGACCCAGTAGACCTAGTATAATTAAGGACAAAAATTCATTAAGTCATGGGTTAGGTCAGCCAAGAGTTGACCTAGACCTTAAGTTAATTTAACCCAAAACTATACAAGATTGACCTAGTCAACCTAGTACAACTGACTGTCAAATGGGGCATAAGGTGAAGAAATGAAAGATGAAAAGTGGGACAAGACTAGAGGAGTATGCAAATAAGGATTAAAAGCTTAGGGATAATGTTTTTAGGGGACACGTGTGTAGATAACAAGTGGAAAAAGGGATAACAACCCTGTGAAGCACCAATGGTATGCCCACCCCTTTTTTGATGCACCCTTTTAGGTGTGTACTTAGAGAGATTGAGACTCGATAGATTCTTATAAGATACAAATTGTCATTAAGTGATAAAATTTAAAAATATTATGTATATACATATGACCCACTCGAACCTCATCATGTGTCACTAAGGTACAATAGGGGATGGTGCTTCTAGAAATAACATAGTAACACACAATCCTGAGGTTAAAAAAAATTATAGTATTTTAAAACATAAAATAACTAAAATTAAATGATTGAAAGGGAAATAACTGAAAAGTAAATGACTAAAAAGTAAATGTGATGCATACTTTGACTTACCTTTATCTCTAGATGATTGTCTATTGTGTTAGTTTTAATTGTGTAGGGTATAGAGACTACTTTTGATAAACCCAAAAATACAAAACTAAAGAGCAAAAACAAACAAATGAAAGAAAGACAAGATACTTAGTGCTATGTGGATGGGATGTACTTGGGAATTTGTCAAGCTGAGGTGAAAGGTGCTATGTTAAACTAAATGACCAAGTCAAAAATAAGAGTAAATTGGGTAACCAAAAATCTAAGGCTACTAAAGACTGAAAAACTCATACAAGTAAACCTTAAGTAAGAAAGAAAAACTCACCAAGATGGTAATCAAACATCAATGTAAAAATAGAAACAAAATGGTAAAACATTGATGAGTGAGCAATACAAATATTTATCTCACTCAACAATGGAAAAATGTGCATAAAAGAGGAAACAACATTGATGAATGAGAAGTAAGAACCAACCTCATTCAAAAATTGAAAAAGTACATGAAAGTATAAATAGACTCTGGTGTTCAAAAAAAAAGGACAATAGTAACAAATGGTAAAAGGAAAACAAAACAAATCTAAGAATGTAAATCTATGGTATAAAAAAGATAATCCATAGTTACTCAATCATGTTGTTTGATTCTAAGGATAGATAAATTGAAACAAAGTAGTGATATCATGTTATTAAGATGCGAAGAATAAAAAAGTATAGAAGAAGGGAAAATAGATTTAGAATCACAATTTGCCTATTAAAGGGGGAATGAAATGGGTGGAGGGGAGGATGAAGGAAAAACCAAGGTAGAATAACTCTTTATCGAAGTCAAGACACTCAAATTAGGTTTGTCCAAATAAGAGGAATTTTAACTTTAAGGACTCTGAAGAACTTCTCTTAGTCACACAAGTATTAGGTCAAAAAATTAAGTATACAAATCATCTCATGAAGGCTATATGCATAAAAATTAAAATGGACCTACCTTTCCATTTCCCCATTCCTCAAAACCCCTTACAAAGTCATCGGTCTACTACAAAGATTAGGTATTTATGTGAGAAAGTAGGTAGCACCATAGAGTTTATTGAATTCTCCCATTCCAATCTACTGGCCTACCGCACCCAAATAGACCTCATCTCTATTGTGATGCCAACTATGAAATTTGATCTTTGATTAGAGATAGGAGATGTGCTTGGAATCACATCTTTTGGTGTGATTTTGATTTTTGAGATTTGTATGTTGACTTTTGTATATCATTTTCTTTTGTTTCAAATGATTTAGATTTTAATTTTTTTTATGGATTTTTTCTATTTCTCCTCCATAAATATTTGGAAAACAAAACATGGGTGCTAAAAATGACTTTTATTTGAATACTTTAGACTTTGTTGTTAAGAGAGAGAACTCAAAGAGCATGGTCTCTAAGATTCTCATAAAGTCAGGTGAAATAAAAGTGTTATCTTGAATTTGGCCTTGTTTTATCTAATGTGGAGTGAAAGGAAAGAAAATCAAGAGGAATGACACATGAACCAAATTTGAATTACTTCAAATTGAAAAAAATGTGATAAAGAGTGAAAAATGGATACAATGACATTAAATTGTGATCTCTTACCATAATAATGAGGGAAATGGAGGAAAACATGCTAACATAGATTATTGTGCAAATTCCATCTATCAAAAGAAGCAAAAGCTAAAGTTAAGAACAAAGATCAAAAACATAGTTTGCAAAAAAAAGCAATAAGATGGTAATTTATGAGGAAGGCTAGGTCTTATACATGCTCTTACACTGCAACTCATAAAAAAGAAACCCATGAGGGTGTACAAATCATATGAAAAATAAATAGGATAACAAATATGGTATTTGCGAGAAAGCCCAAGTCTTATCCATGGTATTACACTGTAATTCATAAAAGAGAAACCCAAGGGGTACCAAAAAGTGTGAAAAAAAGTATGAAAATAAAGAAGACTATGGTACATTATGAGGAAGATTGGGTCTTATCCATGGTTTTACAATTCAAATCATGAGAGTAAAGAGGAAACCAAAAGACCAAAAAGGAAGGACTAAATGTTTGTAAAAAGGAGAATTACTACAGAGGGTGAGACCCATATAAGTAACCTATAAAATAATGTTAGATAGATGTAGATAGAAAGCATGAAAATAAGGAAATGTTTAGGTAAAGTAATTTTTAAGGAATCGCATGTTGGTGGGCTCTTTGAAAACATGGCCTTCATTGGTTTAAAGGTGATAGGTGCTTGGACCAAGAATATCTTTGACTAAATAAGGGCCCCATAATTTTTAGATGTATTTACCTTCTTTATCATGAGTGTAATTTAATTTAAGGACAAAATCACTAACATTAAATGTGAAGATTTTAACATGTTTTTTTATGTTGTTTAGAAACATGAGCTTTGTATTGGTGATTATGTTGCAAATCCAAAAGATGACAGTCATGAAGGAGATCGAGGGCATGAAGGTGAGCTTCACATAATTATTAATCATAAATGATACCATGAAGAGATATATGAATAGAGGGAAGCTCAAATTCTAATGCAATGAATGATTCAAAACTATAGACTAGAGAGAATGACGTTGTCCCAATGGCAGTACATATGCTAGTTTGATTGGCCTAAAGAGTAGGGTAAAGATGAAGGTGCCAATCTATGTGAGTTTCATGAATTGTATTTTGGAGAATTTTGTTAAGGATTTTATTGGTGGATTCAACTTGGCCATTTCATTATGGATGTTTTTTGGTTGATCTTGAATTTAGCATAAAGTTGTTTGATATCCTTATTTTTTAAATTACCATCATTGTCTGAAATGATAATATGGGGAACACCAAATCAATAAATGATTTGATTAAGAATGAATTTGGTGATGATGTTACCAGTGAAATTAATAAGGGGTATGTCTTCAACCCATTTGGTAAAATATTTAATGGCCATGATAAAAACATGACCATCTTGAGAGTTAGATAATTTGTCGATGAGATCTAATCCCCACATAGAGAATGGCCAAGGAGATTCAAAAGTTTGAAGCTCAAATAGAGATGAATGAATTAGATCATCATGAAGCTAACAAGGAGTAAAATTTTTAGTGAATTTGATTTCATCTTTTTCAAGAGTAGGCCAAAAATATTCCATACATAGGCATTTGTAGGATGTAGCATGTTCGCTACAGTGGCCACTATAAATGCCCCTGTGTGCTTGTTCAAGAAGAGGAGGGACCTCATCTTGCATAAAAAATTGGAGTAAGGCACCTTTAGTATTGTGATAATAAAGGATGTTATATATAAATACATATTTAAAAGCTTGTTTATGAATATGAGTCTTTGCACAAGATTCTAAGTTAGGAAGATAAGTTTGGTGTTCCAAGAATTAAATAATATCTTTATACCATGGGTTTTGTCTAATGGTGATAGCCTTGATGTGAAAGATAAGTGAATTTGGCAGTTGAGTAGAGGATGGACATTTTATTATTTATACAAGAAAAGTGGGATCAGAAAGAACTTGGTGTGGATGAAAGAAAGAAGCTGAAGAAGTCAAGGAATTAACAATGGAATTTTGATCTTGAGGAATAGGCTCAATAGTGAAAGAAATGAAGTCTTTAGTGAGAGTGGTGGAAATTTGATGATAGGTAATGAGATTTTTGCATTTTCATTGGTAATAACCATTGACTTGGTGAAAAATAAGCTAAGAATCATCTAAGGCATGCAGGTATTAGATGTCTAAATCAAAAGCAACTCTCATGCCTAAGATTAGAGCTTCATACTCAACCATATTATTGGTGACATCAAATGTTAAGTAAAAAGCTAAAGGTATGATTTTTTCAAGAGGATTTATAATAATTAAACCTACCCCAACTCCTTGAAGGCATTTATCACCATCAAAGTGAAGGTTCCAAGTATCCTCATGCAAGTCAACATTAATTTCAAGCAGCTCCTTGATAACTACTTTTGGTTTAGTATTATTTGAGGGAATAGTGGATTCATTAAGATTACTTGATTCAAGATCATCAATAAAGTTATAAAAATAATATTTGAGAAAAATAGATCAATTATGATCTTCAGTGTAGAGAATATTATCATCTGGAAGACTATATTGAAGGTAAGTGGTAGTTGGCATAGTGTTAAGTTGTGGAGCTAAAAGCTTCAACTATGCAGACGAAGAGGAGGTTGCTAAAGTTCCAGAAGTATCGGCATCGGTAGTATGACCGATGTCGGTCATGATGAATGCAGAAGGCAACCAACATCGATAGGAAGTCGGTCGACGTCAGTCAGCACCAGTTAGACAGGGATCGATGTCGGTCGCTTGTGTGTTCCAAAACTGTTCGTTGCATGAAAAATTAGTTAGTTGAACTAAGTGTTTGCATGTAAAGGCTATTTTGAGTCTTGATTTGCATGTCTATTATTAGTAAAATAAGAGTCTAAGTTATTGTTTAAGTCTGGGATCTATTTATAGACCCATTGGCATGTATTGTAATTATGAGCTGAAAAAGAAGGCAAGGAAGATCCTTCCATTGTAAGATCATTGAGTTGCAGGTTGTTGCAAGCTCATAGGAGATCTACATGTGTAAGTATGGTCTATTTAATTGCAAGGTGAAGGTTCATGGGAGATCTACTTGAAGTACTTTAGAGTGCTTGGTGTACTGGTAGGGTTATTACTGACTGGTTGGAGAGGTGAACACCAATTTTATGTGTGAGTTGTGTGTTGGGACCATTTTTGGTAGGAGAGTGAACTTTTGAAGAAGAATTACTATACACTTGAGGTGTGGCAAGCCTCTGTAAGGTGGAAGAGTGTGGCATCTCTTTATTATATATTTTTTTGTATGAGTATTAATACAAGATTGTATATTGTCTCTCATATTCTGTGTTATTTGTGAATTCTAGTTACTTGTACTTTTGGATATTTTTGCATATTCAATTGCTTGTATTTGGTAATCATATTGTACTCTTTCTGAGGAGCAAGATCCTAACAAGTGGGATTAGAACAAGGTGTGTTATTCTTGGATTCCCCGACAACTGATATCAGAGCTTTTGGTTGAGATACTAACAGATTGGATTAGATCTGGTTAGTGTGTGTTGATTATAGGTTACTCACAAGGGTTTCTGTTTGAGTGGGAGTAGAGCAATGGTAGAAGAAAGTAGACTATGAATGGAAAAGTTTAATGGCAAGAACTATCAATTATGAAAAATGCAGATTGAATATTATCTGTATCAAAAAGATTTGTACTTACCGTTGGGTGGGGTTGATTGCAAGCCCCGGGATATGAAGGATGAAGAATGGGAGGTTCTTGATCAGAAGACTCTGGGATCTATAAGGTTGAGTCTTGCATCGTCTATGATTTCCAACTTATCACACGCTAAGACAATGGTAGAGTTGATGGAATCTTTGGTAAATTTATATGAAAAACCCTCAGCTTCGAATAAGGTATTTCTTATGAAGCAATTATTTAATTTGCAAATGTTGGAAGGTGGATCTATACATAGTCATCTTAGTGATTTCCATGGTTTGGTAAACCAGTTAAGTTCAGTCAATATTGATTTTGATGATGAAATTAAGGCTCTCTTAATCTTATGTTCATTACCTGAAAGTTGGGAGAGTTTGGTAATGGCAGTTTCTAATACTGCGTCTGCTTCAAAAATCTTAAAAGTGGATGATATTGTGAGTGTAATCTTGAATGAAGAGATATGCAGAAAAAGCACAGGTGAATCATCAGGGAATGCTTTGAGTGTGGAAAGTAGGGGAAGGCAAAGAGAGAAGATAGAGTGTGGGAGATCAAGGTCGAAGATAGGCAAGAGATCCAAGTCCAGGTATGGTAGAATAACTTGCTGGAAATGTGGAAAGCAAGGGCACTTAAAGAGAGATTGCAGGTTGGGTGAAGATCAGCATGAAAGACATGAAGAAGAAGCAGATGTTGCGGATTTCGTTACACAGGATGCTCTGGTATGTTCTTTGGATAAAGTAGAATCTTGGGTTTTAGATTTTGGTGCCTCTTTTCATGCATCCCTAAATAGGGAATTTTTTCATGAGTATGTCTAGGGAGACTTTGGAGAAATTTGTGTAGGGGATGGTAAGCCTTGTCAGATGGTTGGCAAAGGGAAAGTGAAGCTAAAATTGTAGACAGGTAACACATTGGTGTTGAAAGAGGTCATGCATGTCCTAGTTCTGGAGCGGAATTTGATTTCTGTAAGAAGTTTGGGTGATGAGGGTTGCACAGTAACTCTCACAGTAGACTCTTGGAAGGTTACCAAGGGTGCACTTGTTGTAGCAAGAGGTAATAAAGTAGGTACGCTTTATCTATCTACTTGTATTACTGATTCTTTTTCTGAGTTATCTACTTCAGCTGTAGATTTGAAGATGTGGCTTAATAGGCTTGGTCACATGAATAAGAAGGAGATGCATGTTCTTGAGTCAAAGGGTATGCTTTTAGATTTGAAGAGCATAGATCGAGATTTCTGTATGCAAAAGAAGAAGGTAACATTTCTTGAGGAATCTGATGTTCTTGACAAGAATAGGAAAGCCTTGGTTTTCAAGGAGAAGGTGACAGACAGAGTTTAGTATAAGGGGCAAAAAAATTTTGAGCAGAGCAAAGGTGATTTGGACAAGGGTTTGATCCAAAAGGAGCTCATGGGTAGAAGTCAATTCTCACAAGAAAAACACAGAGATCGATGTCAGTTAGAAAATTGGCATCAACGTCCAAATAGGGATCGATGTCAGCTATTTGTAGCCTGACATCGGTGACTCAGGGATAGATAAACACTGGCGTCGGTCAGGGGAATCGACGTCAGTGATGAGGCAGTCGTAGGGAACTAACATCGGTCAGGTGCAGACTAAGATGTGACTGGCATCGGTCACTGAGATGGATTTTGGGTGGACAGCAAGCTATCAAGGAGTCTCAAGCACCCATATGGAGGACTTAAAGGGTATGTAAGCCTCAAATTTGTCATTTCCCTTCTTTACACTACTTGTTGCTCACTTATGGTAAAGAACCAGGAAATTGTTAAAGAAGCAGAGCAGGTAGATCTAGGAAGAAGTGGGAGCTTGGCATGGATGAGGATGTGATTCCTTGGAGAAGAACCAAATGGGAGTTTTTGGTGGAGTTGCCAGCTGGAAGTAAGCACTGAGAGACGAATAGCTATTCAAGATAAAGAAAAGTGGGAATGGACACGTGAGACGGAAGGCCTGGGTATATGGTCTTGAGTAAGCTATGGTACAATGGAGGTTTGATCATTGTGTTTCTCTTTACTAGGTTGGATAATATTAGTTACATTATCCTATTACTGTATGATGTGCTTGTTGTAGGGTTACATATACAGGGAGTTACTGAACTAAAGGTAAAGTTAGTTCAGAAGTATGTCATGAGGAATCTGGGAGCAGCAAGATTCTTTGGCATGAGTGTGTTCTAGGGACATGGAAGGTCACATGTTGACTTTGTTTTAGGATGATTGTGTGAGACCGGTTAGCACGCTGATGGTTGGACAGTTCACAAAACAGTGTCTTGATTCACATAATGAGGTTAAGTGCATGGTATGTACTAGACCTGAGTTTTCCCAAGCAGTGGAAGTTGTCACAAGTTTGGAGACAATCCCAGAAAGAAGCATTGAAGAGCAGTTCAGTGGATTTTTAGAGGGACTAGCATCAGGTGCACATGCTATGTAGGGTCAAGTTATTTTCTACATGGGTTTGTAGATGTGGATGTGGCAGGTGATTTGGATAACAGGAGGTGCATCATAGGATTTGTGGTGGTTGGTCTTCAAGAGTGATCTTGAAGAGGGATACAAAGCCAAGGGAACAAACTAAACAAAGTATAGGTACATGTACAATTACAGCTATTTATCTCCAAGTGGGAGATTATTAGGTTGTGGAGCTAAAAGCTTCAACTATGCAGACGAAGAGGAGGTTGCTAAAGTTCCAAAAGTACCGGCATCGACAGTATGACAGATGTCGGTCATGATGAATGCAGAAGGCAACCAACATCGACAAAAAGTTGGCCGACGTCGGTCAGCACCAGTTAGACAGGGACCGACGTTGATCGCCTGTGTGTTCCAAAACTATTCATTGCACGAACAGTTAGTTAGTTGAACTGAGTGTTTGCATGTAAAGGCTATTTCGAGTCTTGAGCTGCATGTCTATTATTAGTAAACTAAGATTCTAAGTTATTGTTTAAGTCTGGGATCTATTTATAGACCCATTGGCATGTATTATAATTATGAACTGAAAAGGAAGGCAAGGAAGATCCTTCCATTGTAAGATCATTGAGTTGCAGGTTGTTGCAAGCTCATAGGAGATCTACATGTGTAAGTATGGTCTGTTGAATTGCAAGGTGCAAGTTCATGGGAGATCTACTTGAAGTACTTTAGAGTGCTTGGTGTAATGGCAGGGTTATTACTGACTGGTTGGAGAGGTGAACACCAATTCTATGTGTGAGTTGTGTGTTGGGACCATTTTTGGTAGGAGAGTGAACTTTTGAAGAAGAATTACTGTACACTTGAGGTGTGGCAAGCCTCTGTAAGGTGGAAGAGTGTGGCGTCTCTTTATTATATTCTTTTTTGTATGAGTATTAATACAAGATTGTATATTGTCTCTCATATTCTGTGCTATTTGTGAATTCTAGTTACTTGTACTTCTGGATATTTTTGCATATTTAATTGCTTGTATTTGGTAATCATATTGTGCTCTTTCTGAGGAGCAAGATCTTAACAAGTGGGATCAGAACAAGGTGTGTTGTTCTTGGATTCTCTGACAACTGGTATCAGAGCTTTTGGTTGGGATACTAACAGGTTGGATTAGATCTATTTAGTGTGTGTTGATTACAGGTTACTCACAGGGGTTTCTGTTTGAGTGGGAGTAGAGCAATCGCAGAAGAAAGTAGACTATGAATGGAAAAGTTTAATGGCAAGAACTATCAATTATGGAGGATGCAAATTGAAGATTATCTGTATCAGAAAGATTTGTACTTATCATTGGGTGGGGTTGATTGCAAGCCCCAGGATATGAAGGATGAAGAATGGGAGGTTCTTGATCGGAAGGCTCTGGGATCTATAAGGTTGAGTCTTGCATCGTCTGTAATTTCCAACTTATCACACACTAAGACAATGGTAGAGTTGATGGAATCTTTGGCAAATTTATATGAAAAACCCTTAGCTTTGAATAAGGTATTTCTTATGAAGTAATTATTTAATTTGCAAATGTTGGAAGGTAGATCTATACATAGTCATCTTAGTGATTTCCATGGTTTGGTAAACCAATTAAGTTCAATCAATATTGATTTTGATGATGAAATTAAGGCTCTCTTAATCTTATGTTCATTACCTGAAAGTTGGGAGAGTTTAGTAATGGCAGTTTCTAATACTGCGTCTGCTTCAAAAATCTTAAAAGTGGATGATATTGTGAGTGTAATCTTGAATGAAGAGATATGAAGGAAAAGCACAGGTGAATCATCAGGGAATGCTTTGAGTGTGGAAAGCAAGGGAAGGAAAAGAGAGAAGATAGAGCATGGGAGATCAAGGTCGAAGATAGGCAGGAGATCCAAGTCTAGGTATGGTAGAATAACCTGCTGGAAATGTGGAAAGCAAGGGCACTTAAAGAGAGATTACAGGTCAGGTGAAGATCAGCATGAAGGACATGGAGAAGAAGCAGATGTTACGGATTTCATTACAAAGGATGCTCTGGTATGTTCTTTGGATAAAGTAGAATCTTGGGTTTTAGATTCTGGTGCCTCTTTTCATGCATCCCCAAATAGGGAATTTTTTCATGAGTATGTCTAGGGAGACTTTGGAGAAATTTGTGTAGGGGATGGTAAGCCTTGTCAAATGGTTGGCAAAGGGAAAGTGAAGCTAAAATTGCAGATAGGTAACACATGGGTGTTGAAGGAGGTCATGCATGTCCCAGTTCTGGAGCATAATTTGATTTCTGTAAGAATTTTGGGTGATGAGGGTTGCATAGTAACTCTCATAGCGGACTCTTGGAAGGTTACTAATTGTGCACTTGTTGTAGCAAGAGGTAAGAAAGTAGGTATGCTTTATCTATCTACTTGTATTACTGATTCTCTTTCTGGGTTATCTACTTCAGTTGAAGATTCAAAGATGTGGCTTAATAGGCTTGGTCACATGAATAAGAAGTAGATGCATGTTCTTGACTCAAAGGGTATGCTTTCGGATTTGAAGAGCAAAGATCGAGATTTTTGTATGCAGAAGAAGAAGGTAACATTTCTTGAGGAATCCAATGTTCATGACAAGAACAGGAAAGCCTTGGTTTTCAAGGAGAAAGTGACGGATAGAGTTCAGCACAAGGGGTAGAATAATTCTAAGTAGAGCAAAGGTGATTTGGACAATGGTTTGATCCAAAAGGAGCTCGCGGGTAGAAGTCAGTTCTCACAAGTAAAACACAGAGACTGACGTCGGTTAGAAAACTGGCATCGGCGTCAAGATAGGGACTGATGTCAGCTATTTGTAGCCTGACGTTGGTGACTCAAGGACAGATAAACACCAGCATCGGTTAGGGGAACCGACGTCGGTGATGAGGCAGTTGCAGGGAACCGACATCGGTTGGGTGTAGACTGAGATGTGATCGGCATCGGTCACTGAGACAGATTTTGGGTGGACAACAAGCTGTCAAGGAGTCTCAAGCGCCCATATGGAGGACTTAAAGGGTATGCAAGCCTCAAATTTGTCATTTCCCTTCTTTACACTACTTGTTGCTCACTTATGGTAAAGAACCAGGAAGTTGTTAAAGAAGCAAAGCAGGTAGATCCAGGAAATAGTGGGAGCTTGGCATGGATGAGGATGTGATTCCTTGGAGAAGAACCAAATGGGAGTTTTTAGTGGAGTTGCCAGCTGGAAGTAAGCACTGAGAGATGAATGGATATTCAGGATAAAGAAGAGTGGGAATGGACACGTGAGACGGAAGGCTTGGGTATATGGTATTGAGTAAGCTGCAGTACAATGGAGGTTTGATCATTTTGTTTCTCTTTACCAGGTTGGATAATATTAGCTACATTATCCTATTACTATATGATGTGCTTGTTGCAGGGTTACATATATAGGGAGTTGCTAAACTAAAGGTAAAACTAGTTCAGAAGTATGTCATGAGGAATCTAGGAGCAGCAAGATTCTTTGGCATGAGTGTGTTCTAGGGACATGAAAGGTCACATGTTGACTTTGTTTTAGGATGATTGTGTGAGACCGGTTAGCATGCCGATGGTTGGATAGTTCACAGAATAGTGTCTTAATTCACATAATGAGGTTAAGTGCATGTTATGTACTAGACCTGAGTTTTCCCAAGCAGTGGGAGTTGTCACAAGTTTGAAGCCAATCTGGGAAAGAAGCATTGAAGGGCAGTTCAGTGGATTCTTAGAGGGACCAGCAGCAGGTGCACATGCTATGCAGGGTCAAGTTATTTTTTACATGGGTTTGTAGATGTGAATGTGGCAGGTGATTTGGATGACAGGAGGTGCACCACAGTATTTGTGGTGGTTGGTCTTCAAGAGTGATCTTGAAGAGGGATACAAAGCCAAGGGAACAAACTAGACAAAGTACAGGTATAGGTACAGTTGCAGCTATTTATCTCCAAGTGGGAGATTGTTAGGTTGTGGAGCTAAAAGCTTCAACTATGCAAACAAAGAGGAGGTTGCTGAAGTTACAAAAGTATCAGCATTGGAAGTATGACCAATGTCGGTCATGATGAATGTAGAAGGCAATCAGCATCGAAAGGAAGTTGGCTGACGTCGGTCAGCACCAGTTAGACAGGGACTGACGTCGGTCGCTTGTGTGTTCCAAAACTATTCATCGCATGAACAGTTAGTTAGTTGAACTGAGTGTTTGCATGTAAAAGTTATTTCAAGTCTTGAGTTGCGTGTCTATTATTAGTAAACTAAGAGTCTAAGTTATTGTTTAAGTCTGGGATCTATTTATAGACCCATTGGCATGTATTGTAATTATGAGCTGAAAAAGAAGGCAAGGAAGATCCTTCCATTGTAAGATCATTGAGTTGCAAGTTGTTGCAAGCTCATAGGATATCTACATGTGTAAGTATGGTCTATTGAATTGCAGGGTGCAGGTTCATGGGAGATCTACTTGAAGTACTTTAGAGTGCTTGGTGTATTGGCAGGGTTAATACTGACTGGTTGGAGAGGTGAACACCAATTCTGTGTGTGAGTTGTGTGTTGGGACCATTTTTGATAGGAGAGTGAACTTTTGAAGAAGAATTACTGTACACTTGAGGTGTGGCAAGCCTCTGTAAGGTGGAAGAGTGTGGCGTCTCTTTATTGTATTCTTTTCTGTATGAGTATTAATACAAGATTGTATATTGTCTCTCATATTCTGTGCTATTTGTGAATTCTAGTTACTTGTACTTCTGGATATTTTCGCATATTCAATTGCTTGTATTTGGTAACCATATTGTGCTCTTTCTGAGGAGCAAGATCCTAACAAGTGGAATCAGAATAAGGTGTGTTGTTCTTGGATTCCCTGACACATAGGAGTTATGACAAGTTAATCAACTATGACTTGTCCTTTGATATATTTTTGAGTTATGATTCAGAGATCAAATTCCATAAGAAGGACCATCCATTTGCTAAGTCTATCTCTAGGAAGAAAGGCTTTAGAGAAGAAATGATGAAGGGGGTCAGAATGAATGATGACATAAGTGGTCTAGTATAGCATGTAGTGTCAAATCTTTTTAACTACACAATAGATGGCAAGGCAATCACATTAAATTTTGGTATAACATTTCTCATAATCGATGAGGCCTCGACTAATGAAATAAATGACATGCTTTCTTCTAGTATCATCTTGTTTGGAAAGCATTACCCCAACTAATATATGTGTGGAAGAAGTATATAGGATTAAGGGTCGATCATTATGAGGATGAAGTGTAGGTGGGTGAAGTAATGACTCTTTCATGTTATCAAAATATTTTTAACAAGGGTCCATCCATTCTAAGGCATTACCTTTCTTTAGAAGAAAATTGATAGAGTGGATGTGATAAACCATTTTGGGGATGAATCATCTAATTTTCCCAAGTTTACCTAAGTAAAAATATCTAAAATTGAATGAGGAATGGACATGTTGATGATGGAACTAATCTTATCTAGGTCAACATTGATGCCATGGAGAGAGACTAGGAATCATAACAATTTTCTAGATGTGACACCAAAGACATATTTTTAAGGATTTAGTCTAACTTGATATTTAAGAAGGTAGTCAAAGATGATAGTAATATTTGAGAGATGAGTTTTATGACTTTTGGATTTAGTAATGAGATCATCCACATAGGTTTCAATAATTTTTTGGATAAGATAATGAAATATATGAGTCATTGCTAATTGGTAAGTGGCTCCAATATTTTTTAGGCTGAAGGGAATTTTGACATAGTAATAAGTGCCCTATTTCATGGTGAAAGTGGTATTATATTAGTCCTTAGAGGTAATGTGAATCTAATTGTAACTCAAAAAGCCATCCATAAGAGATAACATTTCATAACCAACTATGGAATCAATGATGGCATCTATTGAAGGTAAAGGGAAGTTGTCCTTGGGACAAGTGAGGTTAAGATTACAAAAATAAATACAAATTTGAATGATCATAGTGACCTTTTCATAAATATGAATAATATTATAAACCCATTCAAAATTATCAAATGGTTTGATAAATTTAGCATCGAGTAATTTAATGATTTCCTTGTGACATAAAATAGAAACCTCAGGTGGAAATTTCCTTTGTTTTTGATGCACAAGCTTGACATTAGTATAATTAATGATGTTCTACACCACAATGCAAGGGTCAATAATAGGCTTTTCCATGTAGAACAAAGTGAAGATCTCATGATATTTATCAAAGAATAAGCTAAAATAATCATGTTCCATAGGTGAAAGTTCACAAGAAACTATAATTGGTTGAGAGAAGGGTGGATTACCATACTTAATGTGAGTGGTTTCTTTGATAAACATGGCATTGCCATATTAGAAATGATATGGTGCATTAGGTAAAGAATATATTGGATTAACTTTGGGATCAATGATAGCAATGAAGGTGTTGAAATAAGGGGTTTTAGTGTTAAAATTACCAAGTTTAAGATGTTTTCAAGGAAGTTAAGGTTCTCAGGCATGAAGTATTTCAAGATTAGCTTCGTCACTAGGGAAGGTGGGAAGAGAACCATAATACTCAACATCTACTTTGAGATCAAGAATTTTATTACCATGGTGATCATACTCAGGATGTAACTGATGGGCAGCAGTTGCCCTGGCATCTAATGCAATCTCAAGAGTAGGAGAGGTGGATGGATAAGAAGGGATTGGAGTGTCATTAGTTTTGGTGATAGGGGAAGGATCATATGTAGTGATGGGATATATAGGTGGTAAAGGAGATGCAAATTTTTTTGGAGGTTTGGAAGGTATAATTTGCTCTACCACCCAAGGAGTATCAATAAATAGAGAATTGGTAAGAGGAACATAACGTTTAGGATTGAAATCACTATCCATAGAATAGGATGGACATCTTGGTTAAAAGAATGTATTTGATCTAAGGTTTTCTAATAATATTGGACATCCAAATCTTGAGATTAAGCTTGGGACATTATGTAATTATCATCATATGTTAGATAAATTATACATGTTTGAGACTCAGGGGGAGTTTTAAAAATTAGAATCCCAATATTATTGAATATACATGGAGACATGATGAGAAGATCTTGAAATAATTTGGCACTCTAAAATCATTGCAAGTGAAGGCATCTTTAGGTAAAGAAGGCTCCTGAGCATTGTATGGAGGGGAAAATCAATGATCTCATTAATAAGAGGAATAGTATGGTCCTAAGGTAATAAAGAAGGAAGAATCCACTATGAAATGTAGGGAGGTAAATTAGTAGTATTGTAAGTATGTTGCAAATCACTAGGTTCATTATCATCTAAATCAACAAGAGTGACTTGTAAATCAGGATTGATGTTGATGAACTCAGGTAAAAGAGTACTATTGATCTTAGGAATGGTAGGAATATGATACTAAGATTTGGGATTAGAAAATTGAATACTCCATGGGTTGGGATCAACTTCATGCTTATACCATTTTCCATTATGTGAGAATTTAATGCATTGTCTATCAGAAGAAGCAATAACCCTCATTCGATGAGTTCATGGATGACTAAGGAGTATATTATAAGATAATGGTAAATCAAAGACCATAATCTTAGTTAAAATGGTCTTAGGTCTAATTGTTAATGGAAGCCAAATATAACCAAGTGGCTTTTGATTAGTCTTATCAAAACCGTGATAGGTAAGATGGGTTTTCTTGAGATGATCCTTATTATAGCCAAGTTGTTGGATAAGCCACAAAGATGTCACATTGATACCAGAGCCTTCATCAACTAGAACTTTATAAATAAGGGTAGTATTGATGGCTATTTTAATAAAAAGAGGCAGATCATCAACAATAAAAATAATTTCATCACTGATTATGTCATCTTCAAGAAATTCAATAGAAGTCTTGGAAGAAGGACACATAGTTTCAATGGTATTCACATTGGTAGGTTGAGTTTTGATAGAAGGTGGTTCTTCATCGATAGGGGATGGATCTTGAATTTCTTATAATTAATGTATAAGAAACTTGTAATGATAGGGGGAAGTGTGAACCAACTCCATAAGTGGAATCTTACAAGGCATAGAGTTAAGTTCTTCAAGAAATATCCAATGAGATTTAGAATAAAAACCAACATGAGGTTTAGGAGGTAAAGTAGATTTTGAATAAATAGATGTGGTTGGAGGTTTAAAAGAAGGAAGTGGTTCCTCATGTGCTTCTGAAGCTATATTGGTGGTTGTAGTATCCTTGAGAAGTTATTCTTTTAAGGATGGCTTCTTAGGTTGGTAACATGATCTTTTTGAATCAGCTTACGATGATATTTGACCTTAGCAGTGTTAACATATTGGGAATTATTAGAATATTAATCATAATCAACATCAATAGAACAAACATCCATGGTATTTAGTTGACTATTTGAAAAATATTTTTGGTTATTTGAGGTAAAAACTTTAGAAACCTATCATTTTGAGAAGTAATGATGTACTCTTGATGACAATGGTTGATGATGGCTTCATGATTAAATGAATCACCAAGCATATAAGATACAACAAATTTAGTGATCCCTCTACAATATTCATGAGAGTGACCAATGTCAGCATGGAACCAACAAAATTGATTAGGGTCATACCACTTAGGAGGATTGTTAGGATAAGTGAAAGGTTTAGAAGGAGATAAAAATTATTTCATTTGTTGCATAGAAAGTAGTTCATGAGAAGATGAAGGGATGCCAGCTTTGGTAACTCTAGGTTTGGTTTGTAGAGTATTACTAGTGACAACATTAGAAGATGTTTGAAAAGATACTTTTAGGAGTTTATGATTAGGTTTGAATTGTTTCATGAGAAAGTCTTGATGTTTAACTTGATTAAGAGCTTCATTAAATGTTTGGGGAGAAAATGTTTGAACCTTATATTGAAGAGAAGGAGTCAAAGGAGTTATAAAGAGTTTGAATAAGTTATCATTAGTCATGTTATGGTTGGCTTTATGGACCCATGATTTCCATATTTTTATAAAGTCATGAGCTAATTTAGTGGGAGATTGATTTGCATTAATGAAGTGGCTAAGATAAATTTTGAGAATATCATTGTGTTGAAACTCTTTAACTAAAGGATTGACCAAATCTACAAGTTGCCAAATAGAATGTTGTGGTAATTAGTTGTACCATTATAATACATCACCGGTGAATTTTTTGACTAAGATTTTAGTTTTGTTAAAAGTATTAATTTGGATCCACTCTTTATAAATATTTCCAAAGGCTTTGAGAAATGAGGCTGGGTATTTAGTCCTATCATACTTGATAGTTAGAGATATGTTACCAATATCACTGAATATAATGAAGGGAGCTAAATGCTCATTTTTAATAATGTGAAGCATCTTGTTATTGATTATGGGTTGATGAATAACATTACTAAAGGCATCTCTAAGAGGTGGAGGAATAAAATTAGGATTAACTTGAGGATGGATATCTAGAGATTGATTAGCCATATTAATAAAATGATGTTGGAATTGAGTCATTTGATTAGTGTGAGAATGTTGCATCATGTTCATTTGTTATATGACTTGGGCAAGAAGTTGAGTGGTATTAATAGGTAGGTTAGTGTTGGTAGGAACACTCCCTAAATTGGTATTATGGGGAGGGTTATTAGAAGATGGATTATTAGTGGGATTATTGATTAAACTTATGTCAATTACTCCCACATTAGTTTGAAGGTTTTGAAGATGAGAAGTATCTTGGTAGGTATAGAAATGATTAGACCCATAAAATTCATCTTGAAGTGTGATTTTCACCATGTTACAGGTCATGGATGAAGGAGGGGAAGAGGTGCCCCAAGAGTGATGGTGTTCTTGGGAGGTAAAGAGAGGGAGAAATGAACATCCCATATAATATATAAATGGATTCAAGTTGTCTATGAAGATTTTGATAGGAGACTTCATAATGATGTGAGATAAATAAATAAAATGCTAAGAAGGATAAATAGAGAATTAAGTTGATAGATAGGGAAAATAAAAGAAGGTACAAAGTTGACTAGGTTGACCTAATACAAAAAATAGGGTTTAAAAACTATTCAAAGTCGACATAGTCGACCTAGTAAAGGAAACAAGAACTAAAAAAATGTAAAAATTTGATAGAGTACAAGAAACAAGATTTTAAAAGTGTATATAGTCGACAAAGTTGACCTAGTACAGTTGGTAGGGGAAAAATAGATAGTTTGTAAGAGACTGTGTTGAGTATAACGACTATGTATTGAAATAAGAAATTTTTGTAAAGTAATTTTGAAAGTAAGAAATGAAAGTAAACAAATAATCAATTAGGTCAATGAGGTTGATCCAATTAAGGCACACATCAAAAAATCTTGCACCAATGCTGACTAATGTAAGTTTTTGCAATACAACATATAATTAAGCAAAGAGAAAGCAATCAACTTGAAAAGTAAAAGATAACTAAATGGTCATCTTGAATGTTGTTAGATTATTAGAATATGATTTTAGATGTGATAGGAAGTTTGCTATAATTAGGGAACTAGAAATTAATTTAAGAATAGTTTTAAGATGTTTAGATTGAAAAAGATCTATATTAGCAATGGTAATAGCTTGGTATTGGGGCCTACCCCCTCACTTCACACATTACAATGATAAAGGTGTTAGGTGCTTAACCAAAATATCCCATTAACCATGTGTTTATACTTGGAAAAAAACCAAGTCAACTTCTCCCTTGGTGATGAAATCCAAGTAAGTATGCCTCGAATAGACAATTGTTAAAATGCATTTTAAGATTTTATGATTTGGTAGTGTGTGCATAAAAGATAAAATAGTGCAACTAAATGGTATACTAAAAAACCACCTAATTAGACTATTTAATATGTTCTAAGCATACAAACAAAAAGAAATGAAAGTATGAACTAATTACTAGCATATAAGTGTTAATTTTAGCTTTGAAACATAGTACAATGTCAATTATGATGACTGTGTATGTAGAGAATATAGAACAGGGTCAACAATGTCACTTTTGTACTACATAAGTAAGGGTTTGAAAAATAACTATGTCGACAGTGTCGACCTAGTTTTCCAGATAGAATATAGAATACAAAACTACATCGATAGGATTGTCCTAGTTGATTATACAGGGGTGGATTTTAAATACTACAAAATGTAAAAAATAAAACTTTAATGAATTAAAAAAATGATAGAGAAGGATAGAAACGAACCTTGTTAGGGTTAGAGAATGCAAAAGAAAATGAGATTTCTATTGAAGTACCCTGATTTATACTTGCAAATTATGCTAACTATGTCAACTAGGTTGACCTAACTTTGTAGTTCCTTATTTGCTAAAAACTTGTAAAATGTACTATGTCAACAGATTCAACTTAGTTGTTTTTAGAAGTCTAGAAATGTACAGAGTTGACTGGGTCAACCTAGTAACCTAAACTAGATGAAAGACCTATACAAGTAGAACATAGTCATATTGATGCAACTGTGTGTTAAACTTGCACACATAAGTTAGAACTGAATCAACACTATCAACCTAGTATCATAAATATATAAAAATAAAATGATAAAATAACGAAAAATGTGAGATAAAACTTTTAAGGGTTAGATTCACATTGGGTTCACTAAAATATATGAAATCATAAATGCATCATGTCTATAAATCAATCCTAACTCAGAGAAGATATATCATACCATACACTTCCGCTTAGGAACACATTAAATAATAAAAAATATGACCAATATGGGGATTCACTAGACCCAATTAGGGGATCTATTATCACAATACATAATTATAAGGAGTGTTCCAAAGCTTTCAATCAAGCAAAATCATGTAATAACCCTAAGAGAGTCTTATGTTTTGATATCTCACTAAACTAATAACAAGTAAATAAAATCTAATCTAGTGTTCACCAAAACTTGTGGCACAATATGGGGGTTAGTAAAAAAAACATATATAGGAGATTCTCAATTAAGTTTTGTATGATCAAGACTCTTATACATGCAATAAGAGGAGTAATATTATTTGAATCCAATATTTATGCTAATTCTATCTATTAAAGAGAGGATCAAATTTAGAGAATACTTGCCTGAATAATGAACCTATCGAGACTCAATTTCTCCCTTGGCTAAATGGGATTTGTAAGAGGTTATTTTGGTTTGTAAAGATCACTAAGAAAGTCCAAAACATCTAAGACTTCTCCACAAGACTAGATTCTCCTAGTAGAAACCCTAAGCTAAGACTCCTCAAGTAGAATGGTGGAAGAGCAGATTGTAAAGAAGCGCAAGTGAATAATAAATATTGATTGATTGTCATTAATGATGAAATGATCTTGTATATAGGTGGATTTAACCCTAATCTCTTCTAATTTTTTTGCTTGATAGGGCCAACCTAGTATAATTAAGAACACAAATTCACTAGATCACGAGCTAGGTCAGCCAAGAGTCGACCTAGACCCTAAGTGAATTTCACCCAAAATTGTATAGGGTCAACCTAGTCAACCTAATACAATTGACTATCAAAAGGAGAATAAGGTAAAGTAAAAAAGGATAAAAAGTGTAAAAATACTAGAATAATATGTAAATAAAGAGTATTAGCTTAGGGATAGGGTTTTTCAGAGACAAGTATGTAGATAACAAGTGGCAAAAGGGATAACAATCCTACGAAGAACCAATAGTCTTCCCACCCTTTTTTTGGTGCAGTTTGCACTCAAAGATATTGAGACTTAGGTTCTTGCAAGATATAAAGTGTCAATAAATGATAAAAGTTGAAAATATTATGTGTATACACTATGAAACTCAATAAGGCCCAAGGATAAGGGTGTTAAGCATTTATCATCAAGATAAATGAAATGGAGGAATATAAGGAACCATCCCTTGAATATTATCCATTCCTTATGAATTTTCATGATGTGTTTCTGGAGGAATTGCTAGGATTACTTCCTAGATGTGAGTTTGATTTCTCTATCAATATCATACTTAGATTAGAACCAAAGTATAGAGCACCATACATGATGAAAACCACTAATTTGGTTGAATTGAAGGCTCAATTCCATGAATTATTATCAAAGGGGTTGATCAAACTAAGTGTGCCACTATGGGGTGTACTAGTCATATTTGTTAAGAATAATAATGGCACTCTTTGACTTTGCATAGACTATAAAATATTGACCAAGGCAACTATGAAAAATAGGTATCCATTACCTTGTATAGATGATCTTGTTGATCAAATATGAGGAGTAACAGTCATTTCTAAGATTGATCTTAGAGAAAGACACCATTAACTAAGGATAAGGGAAGAAGACATTTTGAAGACAATATTTAGAACACGTTATGGGCACTATGAGTTCACAATGTTACCATTTGAGTTGATAAATGCTCTGACAACATTCATGAATCCCATGAACAATGTGTTTAAAGATCATCTAGATCATTTTTTTTGGTATTTATTGATAAAATTATTATATACTTTAAGAATGAAGAGGAACATCTTCAACATATGGAACTAGTTATATAATGGTTGTGAAAGCACAAGTTGTATGGCAAATTATTTAAGTGCATATTTTTATAGGAGAGTGTAATATCTGGGACATATTAGCTCTAAAGATGGTATTTATATAGATATAACAAAGATAAGAGCCATTATGGAATGTCTATCACCAAAGACTATACATGAAGTAAGAAGTTTCATGGGATTAATAGGATTTTACAAGTTGTTCATTCCAAATTTTTCTAAGATAGCTAATCCAATTACATCTCTGTAGTGTAAGAACCAAAGTTTTATCTGGTCAGATAAGTGTGAAGTAGATTTTTAGGAATTAAAAAGAAGGCTTACTTCATTACTAGTGTTAAGATTTCTTGATCCCAATGGTCAATTTGCAGTGATCATAGATGCATTTGGGGATGGAATAGGAGGAGTCCTTATGCAGGATGGTGTAGTGGTAGATTATGAATCAAGGAAGCTGAAACCTTATGAGGTGAACTATGCCCCTCATGACCTGGAACTCACATCAATTATTCATGCTTTTAAATTTTGATGGCATTACTTGTTGGAAAAACTATTTGAATTCAAAATAGATAACTTGGGACTCAAGTACATCTTCACCCAACTGAATCTAAATGCTTGTCAAAGATACTAGCTAGAGTTCTTGTCTGACTATGATTTTGATATCAACTATATCACAGGCAAAAAAATAAAGTAGTTAATGCCCTCAGTAGTAGAAGGTACATAACAACAATGGCTACTATCAGGAGTACCTTTAGGTATTAAGTGATTGAATTCTTGTTAGGAGATGAATTCTACAAATAGGTCAGCAAGGTATTATCTGATAATGCTCAGATTCCTAAGTATAAATTATTCAAATTATAGAATGATGGTCTCTTGCATTACTATGGAAGGATCTATGTTCCAGATCAAGAGAATCTAGCAAACTCAGTGATAAATGAACTACACAATGTCTAAAATTTAGGACATCTAGGAGTAACTAAACTCATGGCAAAAATTAAATCACTATATTTTTGAAAGGGAATCAAAAAAGATGAAGTAGATTTTATTTCACGTTGTTTGGAATGTCAGTGAGTGAAATTTGAATATGTGCATCCAACTGGTTTGTTATATCCACGTGATATACTAAAATAGAAGTGGTAGGTGATCAGTATAGACTTTGTTCAAGGTTTACCATTGTCACAAAATAAGCATGATATGATCTTGGTTTTAGTTGATAAGCTAACCAAGGTGGCTTATTTTATACTAAATTTTTTGACAGATGATGCACCTAGTCTTGTGAAGAGGTTTGTAAAAGAAGTGTATAGGTTGCATGGATTTATAGAGAAGATCATTTTTGGATCATGATCCAAAGATGACTTCTGGATTTTGGGTAACTCTAAATTTAGCTTGGGGTATACAAATAGACTTCAACACTACATATCACCCAGAGACTAATGGTCAGACTGAGTGAGTTAATCAGGTGTTAGAGGATCTTCTTTGTATGTTATTCATGAATCAGTAATATAAGTGGTAAGATTATCTTTCATTAGTTAAGTTCACTTACAATAACTCATATCAATCAATTTTGAAGGTGACACCATTTGAGGCACTATATGAAAGAAGGTACAAGACACCAATCAGTTAGGATAGGTTGGAGGATAGGGTAGTTTTTGGACCTGAGACACTTTTAGAAATAGAATAAAAAGTGAAATTAATCAGGCAAAGATTGATTGAGACTAATGATAGAAAGAGTTATGCTAATCTAAAGAGGATAAATATGTAGTTTTTAATAGGTGACAAAGTGTTATAGTAGGTTAAGCCATATAAGAGCTTGATTAAATTTAGAAATCTAATGAAATTATCATTAAGATATGTGGGACCCTTCGAAGTGTAAGAAGTGGCCAATTCTGTAGTGTATAGGCTTGTATTTTCACTAGCCCTACCTCTATTACATAATATATTCCATGTTTTTTATCTTAAAAAGTATGTAGTTGATCCTACACATGTGTTGGATTGGAATGATTTGTAGGTTATGGATCTTAGGGTAGTCAAGTTAGAACCAATCAGAGTAATTGATACTCACAAACTTTATTTGATTAATAGGGATATGTCATAGTGTAAGTTATTGTGGGATAAATAATCTAAGGATAGTGATACTTGGGAGGACTATGATGAGTTTTACAAGTGATTTCCACTTTTATTTGATTGATTTGATACTTTATAATATTAAATTTATGTCAAACAATATTTTTAATTTAGAACTTATGTTTGAATAAGTTTCATTTGGTATAATTATTAGCTTTAGAGGGGAAAGATGTTACATACTGATTCTTTGTTGAGAAAACTTGACTATCTATGGATATTTATAGTTGAAAATTTAAATTTTTATTATTTACCTAAGCTATGAGTTATATGTTGTTATGAGACAATTAAATATTTCTTAGATTACATGATTTCATTGCTATGAGTTAGTTGTAGTGTATATTCTTACATTATGATCATGTTGATTTGTTATTTCAATAGTATTTTATGATATATATATATATATATATATATATATATATATATATATATATATATATATATATATATATATATATATATATATCATGATGTTATGGGTTAAGTATCTATTTGTTGTGAGTTTGACATAAGAGAGACTCATCCCTTAGAGCATGGTGGAGAGAGAGAGCATCATCAGAGAGGGTGATGTAGATGGAGTTATTGGGGGATGACAGAGAAATAACTAACCCTACACACATCACGTCAAATAGCATTTATTATATGCATTGATTGAATTATTAACATTAGTACATTATTTATATTATCTATATTTATGAAATTGTTTGTGTGTTAATTTAATTCAAATTTATATTTATGTATAACTAACCTTGTAAGATTTGTGTTGTTTTTTATATAAGTTTGAATTGGAATAATAACGAGTGTAGTTCCAATTTTGATTAAAAAAATATTAATGGCTTGTTGATATTAAGTCATATTATTATTAATTATTAAATATATTATAATAAATGTATAAATAAAAAAAAGTGGAAAAAGAGAGAAAAATAGATAAAGAGAAAAGAAAGTAGTTTAAAAGAAACATATACTCATTAAAATTAAAAAAAGAGAAAAGAGGATGGTGTAACTCAGGAGAGCATAAGGAAAAGAGTAAGAGAAAGGAAGAAAGAAATGAGAAGAAAAATATAAAGGAGATTGGAGAAGAATGACAAAAGACAAGGAAGTAAAAGGAACAATAGAGCATACAACCAGGGAGGTAAAGTAATTTAATTCTATGCATTCACATTGAATATTATAGTAATTGGTAATATTATAATGATTTAATTATGGGTATGGATTGTGTATATGGGTGTATATAATTATAAAGGTTATTATACAATAAGTGGAATTGATCTGTATGAAAATTCATATATAAAAAATCTAGGACCACTATGATATAAAGCGATCTAACTACAATATACTAAACTATTATATGGAGCGACCTGCACACACACGCACACACATTGAACTAGGTATATTGTACATAGCAAACTATATAAATTTAAATACATTGAACTATTTGAATAAATATTACGCTGAATATGTATAGTGAGCTAATTGAAGGCATACACAATGATTCATTTAATTATTAACATTGTATAACTAACAACATATATATTGACAGTGTTATTATTGAGACTTGTGTGACCTATGTTATATTAAGATATACAATGACTTATGTTATAAGTATATATTTATGATGAGTGTTGTTGATAACCAATGCTTTAGTATAAGCTGTGTTATGCTATATTAATGTACTATGTTATTATTATGATGAATTGTCTCATTGAATGACACAACTGGTGTTTAAAAAATGATCCACTTCATGTTTCCTCACTCATAGAAAAACCATGATCAAAACAAATGTATATGTACAATGACCTATTGTATATATAAACATTATATTTTAAACTGTGCTATGTCATATTCTCATTAAAGTATTACACACACACACACACACACACACACACACACACACACACACACACACACACACACACACACACACACACACACACACACACACACACACACACATTCATTAAATTAGATTATATCTATTTTAATTAAACTAAACTATATATATGAAGCTATGTGTGGACATCAATTTAATTTAATGTCCATACATAGCTTCATATATATATAGTCTAATTTAATTAAAATAGATGTAGTCTACTTTTATATATGTATACCGATTTTAGATAAAATAAAATTAGGGCACCAAATATATTTATCTAAATTCATTTGCATAGTTGTATATGCTCAATCTCACAGTTAGATGCCCATAGTTCATCCTAAAGCCAATTTGCAGGTTTTTTTAATTATAATAGCCAGATCGTTGTCCATACATAGTGTAGGGTTATCTGTATTTTTTTCATCCCACATAAATCATTGTCCATATGGATTGATGTCCATACATAGCCTCATATATATAGTCTAATTTAATTAAAATATATATATATATATATATATATATATATATATATATATATATATATATAGTTGTCCATACATAGTGTAGGGTTATCTGTATTTTTTTCATCCCACACAAATCATTGTCCATACGGATTGATGTCCATACATAGCCTCATATATATAGTCTAATTTAATTAAAATAGATATAGTCTACTTTAATATATATATATATATATATATATATATATATATATATATATATATATATATATATATATATATATATATTAAAGTAGACTATATCTATTTTAATTAAATTAGACTATATATATGAGGCTATGTATGGACATCAATCCTTATGGACAATGATTTGTGTGGGATGAAAAAAATACAGATAACCCTACACTATGTATGGACAACGATCTGGATATTATAGTTAAAAAAACCTACAAATTGGCTTTAGGATGAACTGTGGGCATCTAACTGCAAGATTGAGCATATACAACTATGCAAATGAATTTAGATAAATATATTTGGTGCCCTAATTTTATTTTATCTGAAACTGGTAAATATTTTGCTAAGTCACTATTTTCAAAATTAACAAAAAAATTTACTTTGTCCTTCTTATAAGTGATCGATGGGTATTAAAATTAGTATCAATATTTAAAGAGTATACTATTAAAATTGATATTATAGAGATAAGTGTAAATATTGATACTATACTCATCTATTGATAGTGTAAAATATTATACTCATTCATTTATAGTTTAAATATATATTATTCCATTTATATTGATACTCTAGAAGAATGTCAATTATTATATATACTATGTTGGAATTACGGTGTGCCTATATGAACTGACTATTGACATGAACATATATTTGTATGATCATAGTTTATGTAAAAAATCGATGGAATGATCTTGTAGGAGAACATGCTTAGCGAGTTATAAGAAACTATGAGTGTTTGAAAGTTATAACTAAATGATGATTGGATAGGGAAACAAATAACCTATTGAATATGATAATTTGTTAATTAATATTCCAAAAATAATATGTCTCATAATTGATAGTCAATCTATTTTGTCAAATGATTGTTGAAACCTCATGAAAACTTTATTTAGAGTTATAAATGACTGTAGACATTTATATGCAGTTTTTATTTATTGTTAAGAACATTGTATGGTACATGCTAGTAGTAGATTATTATCTACATGTATATATACATATATAGTATGTATTGGTATATTGTGGTGGTACCTATAGTTATATTTATTGATATAAACTAAGTCATAGATTATTAAAGAGTGGGACACCAACTATGTATGTACACAGCTCCCTAAAACATAATAAAACATATAAATGAAAGATCATGTTCAAACAAAACATAATTAGGATTAAGAGACTTTTGACTCTTGAAATTGTTCGGATTGTTTGTTTGTATTTAAGTAGTTGTGCTCAAGAATAATAGACTATGATAATATGGGTTGTTATAGAGTATATTATATTTAAAAACTACTTATAATAATTAGAAAATTATAGTCTAATTGTTTATTATATCTGATGGTATAAACTGTAATTGTTATTTATATTATTTATGTGTTAAATAATTTTATGAAGATTCATTCATACGTTCGGTGAACTAAATATATGTATTTTGATTATTTTTGTACTTAGCATGTTTTGTGATTTCTAGTAGGAGGTAATCTGTATGAATTTATTGGTTATACTTATATTAACTAAATCTTGTATTATTGGTACTGAATAAGTAGTGAGATGGACTTCACTAGATTACTATCATCACAATGTAAGATGAAAGTAATCCAATGAAGTGGTGTGTTTGAAATTGACTGATCTTAGAGATCAATAACTATTGAAAAATTTGACCAAAGTAATGTTAATTAGACATTGTCATTTCATATGTATGATTTATATATTTGTATGATATCATATTATAACAAAAATAAATTATGGTACACTGCATGTTTTTAGAAATTATATAGCACACGAGTATTAGCTTGTCTCTCTAGGTTCCTACACTATCACTATCTACTCATCTATGGAGGGTCATTCCTTGATGAGAGATTGTGTGTGGGATTGATGGTCCATGGTTAGTGTGGAAAAGCACTCAGATGATGCTTTCCCTCTCCACAACAATATATTTTGAAGATGACACTTGAGATGGCCATAGATATTAGTATTTGGAAACTCATGCTCCGTAGAGCCATGTATATTGTATCTTGTACATTGTATTGTATTTATTATTATTGAAACATTATCTTTGATGAGATGTAATTATTTACTTATTGTACATTGATAATAGTGGTTATATAGTTATACCAGCCATGGTTGGAAATATATAATTATTTTTTATATTCAGTTATAATGTGTTTGATATGATGGTAGTGCTTAGTGATGGATGATGTCACATATTTTTTTTACAATTATTATACTTAGAGTATTTTATTTGGATCATTACTTAGATTCTTATTGTGTAATCTAATAAAAGAATACATTGTTTTAATTTTTTTTAAAATTATGTATTTCTAGAAAGATCCCAATGGAGATGTTACATAATCAATGTCTTTTTTCTTATTAAAAAAACTACAAAAATTATAATTTTTATAATAATAGCCAAACATTTTCAATATTTATTTTTCTTTATAAGAAATTTCCCACCAAAAATCTAATTTTCAAACAAAATCTTATCCATTAATGCCACAAAGGTTTTTGCTATTGATTTTTTTTTTAAAAATGACTAGAGGCAAACATGGTGGTACCCAAGGGCATGTTCATCAATAAATGATAAAAAAATATTTATACATGAATGATATATCATGAAACTCAAAAACTAGGTAGGGGAGGTAACATGATTAAATATGGACATGGTGGGAATGATAAGGATTTAATCATTTGTATAGTGAATAAAAATTTGCACATATGCATATGAAGTACAAATAAATAAATGGATATTGTGGCATGTAATGGTTGGTGTTTGAAAAATGTGGCAAACTAAAATAAATAAATATATGATGTGAATGAATGTCATAGTTACTTGGTGAATACCAAATATAAGGTAAACTTCTTTCTAAGGTATGGTAACCCTAAAAATTAGATTCATAATGATAGAGTTTTCATAGTTTAAGTAGATTAAGAATTTAACACTACTCTGCATGTATGTAGAATTACAAATAATGTGATGTCTCTTATATAAAATAGTTTTTTTTTTTTTTTTTTTTTTTAATTATATTTTTTTCTTAATTAATTTTCAACTAAATTTTCAATAATGTGAGCTTGAAACTCCATTATTGATCTTAAAAAACACATGTAAACACAATATCAATCTGTTCCACAACCATAATTAATAAGTAATCAAAAATTTGATGTAAGAAAGTATTGTGTGATTTTTATTAAGAAATGGTACGTGTAAATTAAACACTTACATAAAGTGAATGCAGGACATAAATGAAATGAAAATGGATGGATTGATGGGGTGAAATTGATTGAAGTGGTGATATATATGATGTAAGTGGGGGTGAAATAAATTTCATGTGCAACAAAAAAATTCAGTATTAAATGGAATTGAAATTTAATGAGAAATATGCAAGTAAACAAGATTATTTCAAGTAATCTACTTTTACAAAAACTTTATCATAAAATAATTTAGTTGGAAACCTTTAATGAAATAAAAAGAATAATTTATTATACTAGACAACTAAGATATTTATATATTGATGTTACTAAAGTGATTGTTTTCCTTCACATATATCAAAGACATATTAAAAATAATTAATTTTATATGAAAAGGTCAGTAAGTTGCACCCATACCTATAAATTTGATTTTTTTATTTTCTTGGTGTAAGTAAATCCTACATATATTATATATAAAAAGAGTACTTATTTGATAATATAAAATGAAAAAAGATGAATACCACCAAGTCTCCATATTTTCACCATCACATCTCACCAAAATACATGAGTAACTAACCACTAAAACTACTAATTACACTAAGAAATGGTATTTAATACTGGTTTCTCTTGGTTTTATGTGCAATATATATTAATCTTATTAAATATTGAATGCTTCATTTGATTGGTAAGGTAACTAATAAAAATAACAAACTATAAAATCATTTTGAGGTATTTAATCTCAATGTGATTATAATATCAAAACTAAAAAACAAATATTGTCATATATATATTCTTCTTTGAGTAAAAATGATTATAAAATATGTACATAAAATAAATTTAAAACTAATTCAATAGGTAATTCTATTATTAATTACAACTTGTGATCTTATTTAATGATTTGTAATGAGAGGATCTTCTTGGAAATCATGATAAACTATGATACATATTTTCATAAAAAACAATTTAAGAGTAATGACCCAAAAATATGAAAACTATTATTGATTTTTTATAGATTTTAATGTAAGAGATTTTGAGTAGTGTTGTTACTTATAAAAATATTATAAAAACTTTTTATGGTATTAATAATTCATGTGGTGATCATGTAGTGCCTTTTATATTGTATTTTATAAAAAAATCATATTATGTTTATCTTAGGAAAATTATAATATCACTATTCAACTCAGAACAATTAAAAACCTACAAAATGACTATTCATTTACCTTGATGCGACTCTAAATTCACGTAGAATGCTAAAATATTATTTTATGGGTTTTGAAGATTCCTCCAAAATTTATTATTATTAATTTAAAAATTAATTTAATTAATTTATTATTATATTTTAAACATGTTTTCCTAATTGCTACGCACTGCAATAACTAGTTGTTACCGGTTATAACATCTAGTTACTTCATACTACATTTTTCTTATAATAAGTAGCTTATACTAGCAATCCTTATTTTGTTAAAAAAATATCTAATATGAAATCATGTGAAGGTGATTTGAAAGTAAAATTAAAGTAGATTCATAGGTATTTCTAATGGAATGAGTAAAAATTTTCAAATTAGAATTTATTGCCCAAACCATATTTAAAATAACAACATGCTAAACCAAAAAAATTTAAGCCAACCCATTAGGATTAACATATATTGTGATATAAAAATGGAATTATTTAAGATGTTTCAAAATTAGATTTAGAGGTCTATCGACACCATAAATAGTTTTTTTGTGAACATTAATTTTTTATGTCTATTTTTATAGAAAGAAACGGTGTATGTTTTTATCATTTTCAAGCTTAAACTAAGGGTGTTTTAGGAATAAATTCATCATCCAATATCAAATTCATGATTTTAAAAATGTAGTAAAAACTATATTAAGTGGTATATATTCATATTTTAATTTTATCATTAAAATGATTTTGAGTGATTATACTCTGAATTAGTCTTAAGTGATCCTGATCAAATATTATGATTATTTCAAAAAAAAATGATAATATTCATATTTTAATCTTATGATTAAGTAATTTGTCTCTTTAAATCAAATAAAATAGGCCATTTATTTTGTAATTTTTACTTCATAAATTATTTTTTTATATTCATATTACAAGTGATAAAATAGTTATAAATGAAAAATATTTTAAAAAAATGATAAATATTCATGTGAACAATTACAAGTGATAAATATTCATATTATAATTTTATGATTAAGTAATTTGTCTCTTTAAATGTAATAAAATAAACCATTTATTTTATAGTTTTAACTACATAAATTATTTTTTTATGTTTTAATTTTTGTTCTAGATGTGAATGATAATTTTACATTGAGATTTTATAATTTTGTACTTGTTGATGGTTGTTATTGCCTCTTTATCTTATGGACTTTGAGTAGGAGAATCCACTTGGGGAACTAATATTTTAATTTTATCATTAAAATGACCTTGAGTGATTATACTTTAAATTATTTTTAAGTGAGTCCATCCTAATCAAATATTATGATATTTAAAAATAATAGTAAATATTCATATTTTAATTTTATGATTAAGTAATTTATCCCTTTAAATATAATAAAACAAACCATTTATTTTGTAGTTTTCACTACATAAATTATTTTTTATATTCATATTACAAGTGATAAAACAGTTACAAATGAAAAATATTTAAAAAAAAATGATAAATATTCATATGAACAGTTACAAGTGATATATATATACATATTTTAATTTTATGATTAAGTAATTTATCCTTTTAAAATCTAATAAAATAGACCATTTATTTTGTAGTTTTCACTACATAAATTATTTTTTTATATTCATATTTTAATTTTATCATTAAAATGATTTTAAGTGATTTTACTCTAAATTATTCTTAAGTGAGTCCATCTTGATCAAATATCATATTTATTTTTGAAAAAATAATAAATATATATATATATATATATATATATATATATATATATATATATATATATATATATATATATTAATTAATTTTATGATTAAATAATTTATCCCTTTAAATTTAATAAAATAGACTATTTATTTTATAGTTTCAATTACATAAATTATTTTTTGATATTCATATTACAAATGATAAAACAATTATAAATTAAAAATATTTTAAAAAATGATAAATATTCATATGAACAATTACAAGTAATAAATATTCATATTTTAATTTTATGATTAAGAATTTTGTCCCTTTAAATTTAATAAAATAGACCATTTATTTTGTAATTTTCATTAGATAAATTATCTTTTTATGTTTTAATTTTTGTTTTAGATGTGAAGGATAATTTCATAATGAAATCCAGTACATATTTATATGAACAGTTATAAGTGATATATATTCATATTTTAATTTTATCATTAAAATGACCTTGAGTGATTATACTTTGAATTATTCTTAAGTGAGTCCATCTTGATCAATTATCATGATTATTTTTAAAAAATGATAAATATTCATATTTTAATTTTATAATTAAATAATTTGTCCCTTTAGATGTAATAAAATGGACCATTTGTTTTGTAGTTTTCACTACATACATTATTTTTTTATATTCATATTATAATTGATAAAATAGTTACAAATGAAAAATATTCATATTTTAAATTTAATAAAATAGTGATATATTCAAAATGAAAAATTAGAACAAACAAGATTACATAAAAGAACTAGATGAAAAATAAAGTTCAAATAAAAAATTACAAGAAGAACAGTTTAAAAAGCAAAGGTTACAAAAGTTACATCAAGAGACATTATAAAAAGAAAGCATATCTTTGGCTAATATTAAATCTAATACAACTAATGGAATACCGTAAAAGGCATATAATACAATACATATTGCAAAAAAAAAAAATTAAAAAAGTCAATACCACATTATGGGGCAGTTATTTTTTCACACACGTACAAAAGATGATCAAAATGATAAATTACAATTTCAAGGACGATCTAAGAAGTTGGTTCTCTTTTATGATGATGATTATGATCATCAATATGATTATGCAAAATATGATTGGAATGACACAACTAATATGTAGAATGAATATGGAAAAAATATAATTGAGAGGTATACCACATATGATACATTTCCTGATTCTAAAACATGCACATCTAACAAATATTGTTCACAAGAAGTCACTCTTCATACCATGAAGTTGGGTATACATATGTGCATCTTCTTGATGAACTCATTGGTTGGACACAAGCTCCTACTTCCTCCCAACCCACTAGTTGGGCCAATTATCTTGCTTAGTATTTATATATTTTCTTTGTACATAGTTTTTTTTTTGTTGCTACTTCTTTTATCTTTTATGCAAGCTTTCTTCTAGCCCTTGGATTTATTTCCACTTTGGGCACTTGCCCTCTTTATTTTCAAACTATTTCTAACAATTCAAAACAAATATCTTACAATGATTTCAATGCACATTCTTTATGACAGTCGACTTGCTTATTATCGTGTATCCATGCATATTAGGGCTTTCATTGCACTTAAATGATTACATCATTCTAACTTTACACATTACATGAGCACACATAGCCCCTTTCCCATTGTGGGGCATGTACATTCTTATCTATATCAATCATTTTTGATACATTGCTATGACTCTGTTACACATACATTAGGGGCATATTTTTTCTTTTATTCTTGTCACACTATGTTTTAGCACCTTGTTGTGAATTACTTGAATCCCTCTCATTTATTATAATTTTGAATCCTTACTTATAAATAATTTTAAAATATTTTAAATTCTAATTTTGTAAAATTTGAAAAAATCTTAAATATGACAAAAATACAAAACAACTAATTTATTTGCAAAAATTCAAAATCAGAACCTCAAAAGCATTTTATTATGTTTCTAATTCACTTCTTTACATATGATATTTATTTCATGTTTAGTAGTTAACATATTTAAATTTTCATAAACGTGTTACTTTTCACGAGGTATGTGAGTGTGATATATGACATTATTACAGGGTTTTTTGATGTAAGGCTGCCCTTTTTATCCATTAGCCTTGTTAATTTAGGGCATGTCTTCGTTCTCCATGAACACTTCAATAGGTTGTATCTATCAATAACCTTTCTACCATGTTGAGATATATATTATTAAAGTGTTTTGCTATCCACTCATACTTTACATTGTGTTATATTGAATGTATTGTTTGAAAATAATAACATTAATACATATGGTTGATGTAGAGTAGTCTCATTTACACTATATTTTTTTTAACATATTACTTTACTACATGATAAGATAAAAATTTGCTTGCCTATTGTGTGTGGCTCTTGGGTTTGTGTGTGCAACATGTACATGTTCTTGATTGTATGGAATCATCATGTCATTGAGTGTTGCCCTTGGCTTTATGTATTTGTGAGACATTCACCTTTATCTCTTATATGTGACATTCTATGCAAATTATGTGACATTATTCATATGTTCATTGTTTATTACTATGGTGTTATGATTCATATCATGCATTGCTTTTATTTTACATTTTTACTCTTTTGTAATGATACATATTATGCACATGCTACTTATGTTCCTCAATGCCATATCTATCTAACATATGTTTCATGTACAATTCAATATAATATAAAATACATTTCGAATGTTCACATGCTACTACAAGAATTTTTTATTTGATTAGGTAAAAGTACATGTTTTACATGGATCTTATAAATAGAGTTTAAATAGATATACAAGTCAACATAGAAACAAACAATTAAAAAATAAACTAGTCTACCAGACTGAACAGAAAGAGAAACTTATAACAAAACTCTGAAAAAACTCTAATAAACCTATACTAAAATTTGACCAAAAACTAACAAAAACAATAAACAAACAAGAACCTAGATTAAACCGTAGACTCTTCTGAGTCAGAGTAATTCACTAGCATGGCTAGAATAATATGCTCAACATCTTTGCTTTTGTCTTTCGTAATTTGACCATGAGTTTATTTGCTTGGGCCTTCCTCCTTGTCTAGCTTTTTTTTTTTTTTTTTTTGAACAAAGGTTTTGTTGCCTTGTCCTAAAGCAAGCCATATTTTTTCCATTCATGTTGCCTATTTTGCTTTCTATTTTATTTATACTCTTAGGAGGGGTAGTGGCGAGCACAAATTCCATCATCACCACTTTCTCCTTCTTGGGAGGGTTGGTTTTACCCCCGTCAGTTTGAGGGCCAATGCCTATATTTCTAATAGCCTCCCAATCCTTTCTAAAAAATTTAGCCTCACCTTTCAGTGAATTCCATTCTTCCATATGTTTTATGATAAGCCTTTGTTGGTGTTCTAACTTATCTTTCAACCCCATCAGTGTCAAATTAAAAGTTATTTGAAGGTCTAAGGTGTCTTTCATCTCATTCTTCTCCTTAGGGTCCTTTAAATAAGAATGAGAAGTCTTCATCCAATATTCCTCCATGTTCTTAACCCTCTTCTCTTTGGGACTCTTAGAGGTTTGAGATTTGTGTTTTGTCAAATTTGGCCTTGGGTATGATCTCCATTGAGTGGGAACTTTTAGAATGGACTTGGTCTAAAGACTTTTTGAAAGATTCATGACTTTCCTCCATAATATCTTTAGACTTATCAAGGTCCTCATCATAATCCTCCACAATATCCTCAAACTTCTCAAGGCCGTCCTCATAATCCTCCACAATTTCTTTGTCCACTAGATATACTTCATTCCCCTTTAGAACTTTCTTTCTCTTCTCTATGAGAAAAAATAAACCTTGGTGGATGAGATCACTTGAAGAATTTACTTTAAAAGTAATTACTATGATTTTGAGTGATTTGAATAGAAAATATGAAAAACTAATTATGTCTCTTTTAAAGTGATTCAAGAGCATAAAGTGGTGAGAGAAGAGGACATGAAATTTACTTCCTAACATTATATATTTCATAATCTGCAAGCCTATGTCTATTTAGTACTTCGACTAATTTATCATTGGGAACCCTTTCTTCTCGATGATGATGTCCACATCAAAATTAAATAATTTCTTCAAGACCTATTTTTTGCATTTATATTTAAAATTCTTTGGTACCCTCACAGCTCATGCCAATCACCTCTCTGATCAACTCTTCTGATATTTTCATCTCTACACCTCTCATTCACAATTTCCTATGGTGCAAGCCCAGGGTGAAATCCTTCGACACCTCCTTATTATAACCAATGATTCTGGTCATGAACATAGCCAAAATACCCTCTTTGAGTTTGCATCAAACTTTAAGGTTGTCCTTTGGTTTGACATAAGAGATGGGTTCAATTTTATCCCTATCCCCTCCCATCACAACTTTCTTTCTCATTTTCAAACTCAAGATCCAAACCATAGTTTCCAGTAACTTCATCTGCTTTACCTAGGTGATCTATGTCGTATAGATAATGGAGTTGCCATAGCTTACCTTACTCAAATGCTTCACCCTTACTAAGTAATGATAACAGGGAATTTTACAATTAGAATTCATTAATATAGATCTAATCATTTATGTTTGTTCACTATGTGAGTACACCCTCTCTTTGGACGTAATGATTGGGTTGGAATAATTAACTATTAAATTAAAAATATGAGGTGGCAAATCATCAAACTTTTGCCACATAATAATTTTTTTATCAAGGACCCCAATATTATCCATCCTAATAGCTAACTTATTCCCCTCCTTAAACATGTGGTCTATGATGACTTCTTTAAAATATTTAAGTAATTATCTTGCATCATCAATTTATTGTTTGATAGACCAGGAGGTTTTGCCTTACCAAAGAGGGCATTGAGGATGATTAGAGAGTCCCCTTTGACCATCAATTTTTCCATACCTAATTGCACTGCTAGTTGGATGCCCTAGAGAGATGCTCTATCCTTAGCTACATGGTTGGCTTGAGATCCCACTAGTCCTACATATGCTACTATGACACCCCCTTCGAGTATTTAATAACCCCTCTCCCATTGACCAACCATAGGTTGCCTTTAACTACCCCATCAAAGTTTAACATACCCCATTTCTGCTAAAGTCTGACTATTTGACCTGACTTCTATCAAAATTTTAATCATTTTACAATCACTGGTTCGATATTCCATCCTCAAAGAATAGAAATTTCGAGGGTAGATGCTGTAAATTTGTCTTTCGAAGCAAAGGCCTTCTAGTTTTTGACTATGGCTACACAAAGCTTGAGGAAAGAAGATTTGAGACCAACCCTTTTCCCATAAAAAATGTTATCATTTCTTGATTTCTAGACCTCCCAAAAAAGATGAGGGAGGTAAAGGTGCCACAAGATGGCTAAAGGGATACTACGTGATTATATATTTCACATATTCTATAAGTTTTCTATTGAGATTAGTGGCTTGTGGGCCACATCCCTTATCTCAAAAAGGGGACATCACAATGGGCTTGTCTTGAGAATTCAAACCCTTATGAAAAAAAATTAGATTTATGAAAATATACAATTTTTATAATTTTAAGATTATGGGTGCATATGACATACATGTGTATTCAGTCCTATAGTTATTTGAATATATATTAATATATACTTAATGTATATGAACATGTTTAAAATAGTTACAATTGATAGGTTTCAAATAGTTACAATTTCTATTAGAATTCTTTATCAATACAATACAAATACAAGGGGAATGATATTCATTCATGTTCATGTTACTACATCACAAATTTCAAATTTTACTTATTTAAATTTCAAAAAGTTTCAAAGGTACAAAGTTTCAATCGAATTTAGATCTATTTATAGCTGTGTAATTCATCTCATTTTAAAAGTGGGTCATGTTAGATTTTAGTGACACTCATCATCTATGTTGCATTTTATTGAACTGCATTTTGGTGGTTTGAGTATATAATCTTTTCAACTCAAGGGATTTCACTAGTTTTTATAATTAAGACTTAATCACTATCAATTCACCAAGGGAACACTTCTCCAAATGACTCAAAGAATGGGCACATATTTCTCTACTTCCAAGTTATAGGTCAATTAAATTGCATACTCTTTCAGGTGCATTCTTTCCTTTTTTTTTCAATTTAGAATTTTAACTTTCATATTTTTAATTTTTAAATATGGACAATAACTACTTTCAGTGGTAGTATTACAGGTTTTGCATTGAGATACCTTGCACAATCAAGCTTCATATTAAAATATAAAATATGTAAACACACTTAGGTACACATATCCTTTATTCTATTAGTTTTATTTCATTGCATCACTAGAATAAAGGGGGGCAAATATAGACACTCAAATTTATCCATTAAGTGCTAATCAATGTTTAATCTCGACATTCTTATCATATTTGATTTATTCATCATTCTGTTAACTTACAATCTCTATGAAATCCTTCGATATCCTACTCATTTTCTTGTAAATAATGAAAACATCATTTAGACATCCTTAATCTGCTTACAAATTTTTATTATGCAAGTTCCAATAGTCTCTAACCTTTTAACACAAAACTGCATTTAAGTCGAATGGTGCTGCAACTCAAACTTGTCCACTAGTGTGGCCTTGTCCCTTGCACTCTAATGTTTATTTTTCAAATGAGACCTTTTATATTGGCCCTCATGTGATTTTCTAATAGTTAGTAAATAAAAATATTTCAAATCTACCACTATATAAACACATCAAGGTCACTCAATACACAACTTAGAAATTTTACAAAAATACTCTATATACAAGCGCACATTAAGCAAAAGAGTCATATTCTTCCCAATTTAAGTTATGGTTTGTTCCAATAGTCATAGGCTAAGTTTGAAGTTATTTTATTCAAATTCAATGGTATTCATTGTTGAGATGTTGTCACTGATGTCAAAGGGTTTACTATTCAGTAAATAATATGGCCATTGATGTTAAATAATTTTTGCAAGCATGCTATATATTATATCAGATTTGCTATGGATTACATCAGAGATTTTAAAGATTGTATTAGGCATGCTACATATTATATCAGGTATGCTATAGATTACATCAAGCTGTACAAATACTCTATATACAAGCTATTACACATTAAGCAAAAGAGTCATATTCTTACCAATTTAAGTTATGGTTTGTTATAGTAGTCATAGGCTAAGTTTGAATTTATTTTATTGCAATTCAATGGTATTTATTGTTGAGATGTTGTCACTGATGTCAAAGGGTTTACTACTTAGTAAATAACATGGTCATTGATGTTAAAGAATGTTTGCAAGCATGCTATAGATTATATCAGATTTGCTATGGATTACATTAGAGATTTTAAAGACTGTATTAGGCATGCTACATATTATATCAGGTATGCTATAGATTACATCAGGTTGTTATAAACTACATCAGGCATGCTACATATTATACCAAGCATGATATGGATTACATTAGATTTACTACAGATTGCATCAAATTTACTATGGATTACATCAAATTTGTTATAGACTGCATTAGGATTGTTATGAACTGCATCAAGAGTGATATGAATTGCATCAAAATTGCTATGAATTGTATCAAGACTACTACATACTTCATCAGGTTGACACTAAATATATCCTAATGATTGATTGGTCTATCCCAACTTTGTTTCACTCAGACCACCCTATGTGAGTGAGATTTTATATAAGTTAATGTGAATTATGTTTTCAAAACAAAATAAATCATTAGATAACTGACTATTGAATTTTATTTGGTTGACTTTTAAGAGGTTTTTGATCAATGTCTTGTATATAAACAAGATCACATTATTTTTTTTAGGTATGAAAAATAGAGAATAATAATTCGCTAAGGAGTAGAGCTAAGATCCATTAAGGAACATATGGCTAGAGAGGCATGAGTATGAAATCATCAAATGATTCATATAAATATGAACCCTAGAGTATACATAATTAGCTAAAAGAGAAGAGTAGAGGAGGTAGAGAGGACAGAGTCTTTTAAAAAGTAGATAAAGAGAGCCTAATGTGTCTATTTATTTGAGTACAAAAAGAGAGTAAAAAATAACAAAATGAATCTAAGAGTGATGAACAGAATAAATTTGAGATCAATAAGCAGATAAAGAGCAAAATTATACCATCATTTGTTGACAAAAGTAACTAAGAAAAATGGATGATCTGAAGTAACTAAATTGGTGCTTAGCAAAGGGGGTTGAAGCTTCTTGTAGATTTATGTCTACAAATTAAAGATTTGGTGTTTCTTAGCAAGTAGGTGCTTGTTGAATCTTTTTGTCAAGTCAGTTCATGACTATTTAGGGTTGGTGCTTCAAACTGAGTGGGTGCTCAAAAATCTTTTTGACTCATTACATATTTGATTTAGGACATGTAGTCCATGCAATGATCATTATGGATTCTCTTTCCTTTAACAGTTTCCCACCTATATCATGTGTTATGTCTTTTTGTTCTTTGTTGTGGTTTGATTTTTGTGTGGATTCTATATTGATGCTTGGTAATGAACTAAAGAATTTTAAAAAAAAATACGAGCTCACTGATTCACCCCCCCTTAATGGTTTTACTTTCAACAATTAGTATCAGATCAAGTCCTTCAAGATCAAGCTTAACAACTAGAAGGTAGATCCTAAGAAGCACAATGTCTAGTCATCAAGTACAAGAAGGGTTTTAAACAAACAAGGCCCATTTGTTCACTAGAGCTAATTATGATTTTTGGAATATTAGTATGAAGACCTATTTGATGGATCTTAGGTTTAATATTTGGCATTCAGTTGTTGATGGGTATAGTATTCCTCAAACTCCTATAACGTTGCAGAAAAGAAAGCAAGTGAGAACAATTCAAAGGCTATGAATGCTATATTGTATGGATTGATAGAATATGAGTTTATCAAGGTAATGCAATGTGAATCAACTAAGACAATTTGGGACAAGTTACAGCTCATCTATGAAGGTCACACCAAAGTAAAATTGGCAAAGCTTCATACCTATAGAAGATAGTTTAAAGGTATAAAGATGAAAGAAGAAGAAAATATTGCAGCATATCTTCTTAGAGTTGATGAAGTATTAAACATAATCAGAGGTCTTAGAGAAAAGGTTAATGAGTCAACTATTGTGTAAAAGGTTCTGAGATCCTTGACCCCAAGATTTGACTCAAAGGTGTCAATAGTTGAAGACGTAAAAGATTTAGATAGATTAAAAATGGATGAGCTTCATGGAATACTTATTTTCTATGAGATTAGGACTGATGATAGAATATCTTCCAAAAGGGAAGCAACATTTAAAATTGCAAAGCAAACACAAATCAAAAAGTTTGAAATTGACATTGACACTGATGTTGATGAAGATAAAGCCGAAGCCTTATTTTTGAGGGAATTGAGAAAAAGTTTAGGTAGGTACAAGGGCATGCTCCTATTGATGGTGAAAAATGTCACACCAATGAATCAACCAATTTGCCTATTGCAAAAGTCAAGATAGAATTATACTAGTTTAATCTTAAAGGACCTATGGTTGAAAATCAATCTTAAGGTGTGAAAAAAGGTCTTTTAAAGTTTTGGGGATTAGTATGTTCAATAATAAATATAAATCAAGCTTATAAATATTTATTAAATCAATCAAACACAATATGAAAATCAACTATGTTAAGAAGAGTTACTAATAAACAATGTTTTGATCCAAGAAGCTAATCATTCTTTCAATATTACATAATTCAATCTCACATTTGATATAAACTGTCATATGACCTATCTGATAGAACAAAGTATGAATTAAACAATATTTTGAATGATAGACAATTAAAATTATTGAAAAGTATATCTTATGTCTATCCTCATAAATGATCATCAAAGATAATAAATAAGATAAGCATAAAAGATCATTGAAGACAAGATAATAAATTAATTTATAAACAAATCTTCAATAATTAAAGAAAATAAACATAACTCAAAAAAATCTTAAAGAGATAATGACAAACAACAACTAACTAAGAAACTAAAATAAAAAAATCTAAACTAAACTAAAATTAACACTAACACTAAACTAACACAAACTAAAGAAAGAAATCAAAATAAAACAGAGACTATCAAAAAAATAAATTAATATTAATGAAAACTAAACTAAAACAAAATTAGAAATTAAAATAATTAGAAACTAAATTAAAATCAGTTAAAACTAAATTAGAAGTCAAAGTCAAAATAAGGTACAATATAGACAAAACATGCGAGTCTCAATATAGAGAGTCGTCGTAGTAAAATATATCAATTTTATTTGAGAAACCAACATCTTATTTATAAAATATCTTAAAAAGATAACTTTTAAAATCAATTAGATCAACAAAATGTCACAAAAAATAATATTTTCATCATTATTCAAGTTGAATACTCAGATTTTGCACATAGAACTGCAAAAAGCAATCATCAAAAGATGTTAAACTTGACAAAATTTAAATAATCTATTATAAATGATAATGTAAAATTGGATGTCAAAGAATGTACCATTGATCTATCTGTAAAAGTCATGATATCTCAGAGAAGTTGCATAAAAGAGAGAGATAAATGATTGACTTCATAAATGTAACAGTCTTCAATACCTTTGTTGTTCCCCCTTTCAAATGAATCCTTGATATTATTTTAAACCTTCAAAATTGGTTGAAAAAAAAGTTATAATTAATTTTAATTAGTTATTTATCAACTTTATTAATTGAATTTAAAAGCCAATTAATTTGATGGTTACAAATAAAAAATTATTTAAGACTTTTAAAAGTATTAAGAGTTCAAATATTTGAATTTAGATCGGGTATTCCTAAAAGATGGGGACATTTTTTAGTCAATTAAGAATATTTAGAATATCAATTAATCAATAAATAATCAACATATCATATTAAAAAAATTCATTCTTATACTAATTTTATTTTGCATTTTAATTTACTCAATTATATATATATATATATAATCAATCTACTATAAAATAATATACCAAATCTTCAAAAACTTATTTCACTGCTCTTTATTTTATATGCAATACTATGCTTTCGAAAACAAATTATTTTGTGAAATACCTTGATAATAAATACATTTTGACTATATCACGTGAAAGATGAACCAAATCTCTCCATAAAACAACTTTCACTTTTATGAAAATAATAATTTTAATATATTTTTTAGCCAGCTTAAATTTGATGTTCAAATAACCATCAAACTGCATAATTTTTAGTTTGTAATGATAGTCATTTGGCCATAAAATTTAACACCACAAAAATTTCTGAGTGATCATTTTGCAAATTTTGTACAACAAAAAGAAATTGAACCAATTTTCAAAATCAAATGAAAAGTCATTATTTATCTCCCATTCACTATCTTGATCATAATAATTGAATAAAATTATATTTTTCATAATTTTATTCCACAAATTCTGTCCATACCATATTGCATTATGTTCTCACTGTGTGAATATGATCTCAGAATATGAATCATTATCAAACTGCAAACCACATATATCTCTCAAACTAAACCAATCAAAATCACTAAAAAAATATCTCTATAAAAGTTCTATTCATGACATTGTAAACTGCATGTATTTCTCATGAACTGACACATAACATAAATATCAAAATAATTCCAATAGAGGTTTTTCAGAAAATAAAAGCTTTCAACCATTCTATCCTTTCCAAATCGCACTTTGAAAATTGAGAAAAAAAACTTATCATGGCTCTCTGAAATATCAACCATTTTATCTATCTGCTCTTTCCATATTTTGACTTTGAATAAAACCCATAAAATTGTATTTTAGAAAAATAATACTCAGATATGGTTCAAGATCATGATATTTCCATAAAAGTGACTATCTAGGACTTCTCCTTCAAAACCCCATGTATGCATGGAAACTGTAAAACTGAGATATCCAAAAGAATTTATACATAAACAAACGAAAACCATTGAAAACCCAAAATTGAAGAGGTCATATCATAAAATAATCTCCATTATTATTTTAGACATAGCTCAAACCTACATATTTTCTCAAAACAATCATGAAGAGCTTTATCCTTCAAAATCCATGCAACAAAAATGATATAACAACCACTACAATCTGTAAGTTCATTCAAATTCCCAAAACATACATGCAAATCTTAAATAGATAGTCAAAACTTATCAAAACATGAAAACTAAAAACCATATTTTTCTCCATGCAACCAGAAAATTGCTCGAAACAACAAATAAACTTATTCACTTTGTTATTGGCATACCTGCATGCGCACTCCCTTTAAATTTTTGCTCACAAATTCTCATCTGCAACTCCAACTTCCAAATCAGTAAAGTAATGCTTCCACAAAAGAGGTTAAAAAAATGACTAAAATAAAGAAAACAATGCTATTTTAAGCCAAGTATTGTGAATTAACTATCCATGCCTACATGCATGTTTGTCATTGGTTCATCAAATCGAGAAAAACAATTAGCAATCTGCCAACTTTCTTAACAGTGTAATTGGATTTAGTAACAGTCCAAACCCTTGTTAAATAATCAACTAAACTTTGTAAATAGAGGCATGTATGCCTTGCATTAAAATATCTTAACCACCTTTGATCTTGCAAGATATCGAAGTGTCCATCATGCTTCATATTTAATCAATTTGCCAACTATCCTACCAGGAAGTCTACCAACTTGCCAACTAAATTATTTGTGAGCCTCGAGTCATACAAAATTTCAAAATCTATCAATAATTTGGTTTCAATATATCTTTGAAATAAAAATAAAATTATGCCAAATTTAAAACTTTCATGCCTCGAGACATACATCTGTAGATTTAATTAAACTTCTCATAATTGAAATTACCCATGACCACTTTATATTATTCAAATAGGTCCACCACATCTGATGAGTCTCAACCATAGGATAGTGTATAGATTTAATAAAAAATTTAGGCCATTAATAATCTTTTAGGAAATAGGTTAGGTTTAAATGTTATAAACCAAGCTTATCTATTTCATCATTGACACAATATCAACTATATTTGCAATTGAATTTTGATTAATCTGATAATCATTATGGTCAATCCATATAAAGTGCATAATTGATATTTCAAATGTAAATCATGATAAATTAAATAATGTATTTGATTTGATAAAACCATAGAATGCATTACTTTCTCAAATAAAAACAATGCAACAACCACTATAACCTTGATCAAACTGTCAACTGAAACTAAAGCATTTATTTGATCATATATATATATATATACCAATTTTATTCATTGGTCCACAAATGCTTTTCAGAACCACTATAATGCAAACATGAATTCAAAATACAATAATCACCAAATTAAAATTAAAATTAAAATCATATATATTCATAAATAACACTAATTGACTTAGGCTCCCTAATTGTAGTTTTAAATTATATGACTAGGTCATCACTATGTCAGCGTATGAATAATAACATATTAATTTAGAAAAATTGAGGGTATGAAAATTAAACATAACAACTCCCATTCAAATGTTTCAATTGTGACAAGATTGGTCATTTTGCTGCCAAGTGTCATCAAAAGAAAAAACATGATCATGATGAATAACATGGTGAAAAGAATAAGAAGTTTGACAAGTATGACAAGAGTAAGAAAAATTTCGAGCAAGGGAACTATAAGAAAAAGTTATTCAATAAAAAAAGAGTCTATATTCTAAAGAAGACATCATCTCTTCTGAAGTCAGTGATAAATATATCTCAAACAGTGATGACTACAATTTAGATCATAGAAGTGATGAAGCTTTGTTCATAGCCATTGAAGTTGAAGATGGGAATAGTTCAAAAGAACAAGTCTTCATGGATGATAAAGAAGTGGATGAAGAATCCAAAGTTGATCTTGAGGTAGAACTTATCAGTGCTTTGAATGAATTAAATATTCAAAGAAAGAAAAACCAAAAGTTGAAGTCTTTTGTCAAAAGTCATGAAGAACAAATATGTATCTTGGAAACCAAGATAGCTAAGAGTGCCAAGGAAGCTGAGGAGGTCACTAAAAATCTCAAGACTCATTTAGAAGAAGCAAATGCGATTCTAAAGTCCAAGGAAGTAGAGTGCAATGAGTACAAATTCGAGATAGGTTCATTGAAGTCATATTTGGAATCGTTCATAGTCAAATTGAAAAATTATCAAAATTTTGAAAAGAGCAATGAAATTCTTGATGACATATTGAACAGTCAAAGGTCACCTATAATCAAAATAGGTTTTGGATACACAGATGACTAGAAGAGTAGTAAGGAAGAGTAGAATAGTAGTAAGCTAAAGATATATGTTGAGCCTCTCAAGAAATCTAAGATTGTGAATGACAGTCAGAGGTCTGGACAGACCAAGAAGATTACCACTCCTCTTAGAGATAACAAAAGAGTCAATATGTCTTTCAAAAATCTTTAGAGATCATTTCCTATCAGGCAACCGAATGCAATAAGGTACATGAATTTATTTTGAGGCTATTTTTTTTGTAATCAGTTTAGACATGGAGGTGTAGATTGTAGATCAAATGATAGAAACAATCACACATGAAGAAGTGATATGAATAGTCATGTATTTCCAAAAAAAATCTAAAATTCATTTGTCTAAGGGTCAGATATCAATATAAATAGTGTGCTTTGTTACAATTGTAATAGAATTGGACATATTTCAAGATTTTGTAAATTGGGTTATGCAAAAATCCCTAGTCAAAATAGGAAGGTGTCTGTTCAAGTTGATAAAAATTCAGAACCTATGAAAATATTGAAAAAGAAGAAAGAAAATGATGGTCCAAAGGAAGAAGAATCTATGTTAGCACAAGCTACTTTTCACATTCAAGATAAGAGTTTGAAATGGTACACTGATATTGGTTGTTCAAGTCATATGACAGGTGGAAAGAATAAATTTATATCTTTGAAGAAGACTATTGAAGGTACAGTCAAGTTTAGAGATAATAAAACAACTAATATTATTGGCAAGGGAATACTAATTCTTGACAATGGAAAAAAATAAAAATGAGAATGTGTTATATGTAAAAGGATTGAAGCATAATTTTTTGAGTGTTAGTCAAAGGTGCAATCAAGGATATACTCTGACTTTTCATGTTAATGGATGTGAAATGAGAAAAGTAAGTTCAAGAATATTGGTAGCAGATGCTATTAAGACTACAAATAATTTTTATGTTTTGAATGAGATCAAGGATAGGTGTTTTATGAGTCAAGTGGATGAGAGATGGATTTGGCACAAAAGAATGGGACATATAAACTTTGAAAAATTAGTAAAGATAAATACTAAGAAATTAGTCAGAAACATGTCTAAGTCACTAAGCCGACAAACACCCTATGTAAGGCATGCCAGCATGGAAAACATACAAGAAGAAGGTTCAAGACAAAAAATATTCAACTACAGAATCATTAGAGTTGATTCATACAGATCTATGTGGTCCAACTAGAACTCAAAGTATTCAAGGTGAAAGTTACTTCATGTTTCTTATTCATGATTGCACTAGAATGACTTGGGTTGCTTTCTTGAAGGATAAATTTGAGGCTCTAGATAAGTTCAAGGCATTCAAAGTTCTAGTTGAGAATGATATAGACTTAAAAATCAAGTGTCTAATATCTAATAGAGGAAGAGAATTCTGGTCAAATGAGTTTGATGAATTTTGTATAGACCATAGAATCAAGAGATAATTTTTGGCTGCAAAGACACTAGAATAAAATGGTGTGGTAGGAAGGAAGAATAAGACTATTCAGGAAATGGCTAGAACAATGTTAAATGATTCTAAATTGTCTAATAGATTTTGGAGAGAGATTGTAAACACAATGGTACAAATTTTAAACAAAGGTCAAATCATAATAAACAACAATAAAACCCCCTATGAACTTTGGAAAGATAGACTAACTTCAGTGGAACACTTTAAAGTGTTTGGAAGCACGTGTTTCATCAAGAGAGATGAAGAGGATCGAGAAAAATTTGACTAAAGGGCTGATGAAGGCATCTTCCTTGGATATTCTTTAGTTAGTTTTGCATATAGATGCTACAACAAGAGACTACAGAGGATTGTGGAGAGTAAACATGTGAGAGTGGATGAAACCAGATCTAAGAATGTTAGCACATAACCAAGAGTTTATGAAGAGGAGTTTGACATCAAGGAATAATAAATAACATCAAAAGAAGATGTAGCAAAATAAAGTCAAGAAGAAGAACGGAAAGATATAAGGGTACCTTCCAGGTTTGTTTAAAAAAATCATGTACAAAGTCAAATCATTAGTGATATTAATGTTGGAGTGCAAACTAAGAGAAGGTTTATGAATACATCAGAATGTAAACTTCTCTCTATTTTCAAAAATAAAACTTATTTTTTTCAGAAGCCAGAAGTGATAAGCATTAGGTGAATGCTATGGAGGAAGAGCTCAATCAGATTGAGAAAAATATGACTTGGGAACTTATTCCAAGACTTAAGGACAAGAATGTCATTAGAACCAAGTGAGTGTTTAGGAAAAAATTAAATGAAGATGGTCAGGTCATGAGAAACAAATCAAAGATAATATGTAAAGGCTATGCTCAAGTAGAAGGTGTTGACTTTGAAGAAATGTTTGCACCTGTGGCAAGATTGGAAGTTGTAAGACTTTTTTTGGCATATGTTGGTTTCAAGAATTTCAAGATATATCAGATGGATGTAAAGTCTGTATTTCTCAATGTAAATTTAGAAGAAGTGTATATAGAGCAACCTGAAGGTTTCTCTTTGTCAGGAAATAAAGACTATGTCTATAGACTCAAGAAAGCATTATATGGGCTAAAGCAAGCCCCTAAAGCATGGTATGCAAGATTGGATACATGATGGATCAAGGTTTCAAAAGAGGTGTTGCTGATAGCAACCTTTAAAACAAAAATAGAAAGTGAGCATCAATTAATCATAGTTATGTATGTTGATATTATCTTTGGTAGTGACTATGACAATATGTCTAAGGATTTCGTATGAGTAATGCAATAAAAATTTGAGATGTATATGTTAAGGGAACTGCCATTTTTTTTTGAATTGCAATTAGTTCAATCTGATAAGGGAATCTTCATTTCTCAAGCTAAGTACATTAAGAAAATGTTTAATAAGTTTGATATGAAAGATTGTAAATTAGTAAGTACTCCAATGACAACAGACTACAAGTTGACTCAAGAGGATAAGTCATCAAAAGTTAATTAGACTTGGTATACATCTATGATTGGAAGTCTATTGTATAATACTGCATCAAGACCTGATATCATGCAGGAAGTGGGTCTAGTGGTTATATTTTAAGCAAAACCAAAAGATTCACACTAACAAGTATTTAAGAGGATATTCAAATATCTAAAAGGGACTATGGACTTTGGTTTGTGGTACTCAAAAGGTAAGGATATCACTTTAACAACATATACTGATGCAGATTGGGTAGGTAGCATGATGCCAAAAAGATCACAAGTGGTGGTGCATTCTTTCTTTGAAAGATTCTCGTGTCATCATTGAGTAAGAAACAACCAATATTTTCCTTGTCCATGGCTAAAGCTGAGTACATAACAACATCATATTACACACAGGTTTTATGGATGAAACAGACTTTGAATAACTTTAAGATTAAGAAAGACGGTCCAATTTCTATATTTTGTGATAATACCAATGTCATTAACATCTCTAACAATCTAATCATGAATTCTAGGACTAATCATATTCAAATCAAGTATCATTTTTTAAGGGAGCAGGTAGTTGATTAGATTGTCAAACTAGAGTATGTAACCACAAAAGAACAAGTTGAAAACATTTTTACAAAACCTCTTCCAAGGGCAACATTTGAGTTCTTAAAGTAGGAATTGGGAGTAATTCCTTCTATTGGCAATCACTAAGAAAGATATGGACTGAGGGGGAGCTAACCTTTGGGTATATTTTTAGCTCTGAGAATCAAGAGTCAAGAATTCATAACAGTCAAAAGATGTTTATGTGATAGTGAGTAGTAACTTACAATTTTATAAGTATAAGTTTATGGATTTCTCATCAGAGAAATGAAGATGGATATTATTAGCTTTGGAAAAGCAACATTTTGTTTGGATCAAATAGATTTCAGGTTGTGCAACCCTTTGCCATTGATGTTAAAGAGGGATAATTCATAAGCTAAGGAGAGAATTCGCAAGCAGACTATTTTCAAGGAGAAATAGTGTAGCAATAGAGATAGATGTATAAGGAAGAGAAATAACAAGTTGCTTTTGGTGAATAAATGATAGGGAAAAGAGTAAATCGAGGTCAAGTTTTGGTGGAAAGGTATGTTCATTGAATGATAAAATTTGCTTGGGTCATCAGCTTGTAAAGGTTTGCCATCAATGACAAAGGGGGATTTTGTTGAGATGTTGTCATTGATGTCATAGGGTTGCTATTTAGTAAAGAATATGGTCATTGATGTCAAAGAATTTCTACGAGCATGCTACAAATTACATCAGGTTTGCTATAGATTACATCAAGAATGCTATGGATTGTATCAAGCATGCTATGGATTGCATCAAACATGTTATGGATTGTATCAAGCATGCTACAGATTACATTAGGTTTGTTATGGATTTCATCAAGGGTGCTATGGACTGCATCAAAACTGCTACAGACTACATCAATAATACTATGAACTACATCAAGACTACTACAGACTTCATCAGGTTGACACTAAATGTATTATAATAATTGCTTGGTCTATCCCATCTTTGTTTCACTCAAGCTGACTTATGTGAGTGAGATTTTATATAAGCTAATGTGAATTATGTTTTCAAACGATAATAAATCATTAGACAACCAACTATTGAGTTTTGTTTGGCCGACTTTCAAGATTTTGTTGATCAACATCTTATATATAAGCAAGATCAAATTATTTTTTTGAGGTATGAAATATAGAGAATAATTATTCACTAAGAAGTAGAGTAGAGATCCATTGAGGAATGGATGGCCAAAGAGACATGAGTATGAAATCATTGAATGATTCATATGAAGATGAACCTTAGAGTATACAGAATCAACTAAAAGAGATGAGTAGAGGAGGCAGAGAGGATAAAGTCTTTTAAAAAATAGATAAAGAGAGCCTAATGTGTCTATTTATTTGAGTAGAGAAAGAAAGCAGAAAAACAATAGAATGAATTTGAGAGTGATGAGCAAAAAACCAATAGAATAAATTTGAGATCGATAAATAGAGAGAGAGAGAGAGAGCATAATTGTAGCATCATTTGTTGATAGAAGCAATTGAGAAAGGTGGATGATTTGAAGTAGCTGAGTTGGTGCTTGGCAAAGGGGGTTGAAGCCTCCTATAGATTGGTGTCTACAAATCAAGGAGTTGGTGATTCTTAGTAAGTGAGTGCTTGTTGAATCCTTTTGTCAAGTCGGTGCTTGACTATTTGGTGTTGGTGCCTCAATTTAAGTAAGTGCTCAGTAATCTTGTTGACTCATTGCATGTTTGATTTAGGACATGTAGTCCATGCAATGATCATTGTTGATTTTCTTCCTTTTAAGGGTTTCCCACCTATATCATGTGTTATGTATTTATGCTCTTTGTTGTGGTTTGATTTTTGTATGATTTTGTATTGATGCTTGACTAATTAACTAAAGAAAGTTTTAAGAGCTCATTGATTCACCCCTCCCCCCCTCTCAGTGGTTGTGCTTCCAACATCCATTGCCAAGCATTCAAGCCAATTCACTAGCTACATCCATATAGAGTCAGTTGATTATCAACATTCACACACTCACTCTATGAGGGAGAACTAAATCGACTTGAAACCCTTTGACTATGTAGGCAACATTCAGATTATGTAGGTTTTTCTAAGGATAACTCAACTATTTCCATACCTGATTCCTCTCTTTGCATTTTATATTATTTTGTTTATGTGCAGAAACTAGGGTTTCAAAAATGCATGTACTTTTGGCAACTCAATCCATGGAGACAATCAATCGACCACCTCTGAAAGGCATAGGGACCTGAGAAAAAAATCAATTGCATAGTCAGTGCAAACACGACTATAGTCAAATAGGCAAGACCACAATACACCCATGTCTGCCTTAACACGACCTTATCCCAATGTATTGTAAGATTCTATTTCAAGAGTGACACACTTTAGATATCCTTCCAGTCAGTTCCACATTAGCGATCTACTTGCATAGTCAATATAAGTCATATTTGAGAAAGGTTTTCATATTTCATTGAAAGTTACTATTTATAGCTCATTTCATTTTCTATAATTTACCAAAGTTTACATTTAGATTGTGTATATTCTGTAAAATCTTAATCAAATTAAAATAGTTTAATGTTTCATTACGTTTATTGTATTAATCCAAAAAAAACATTAAATCCTCACGACCTAATTGCACTTTTAGTACTTATAGCTCTTACTTCAATGTCTAATGACACATTGGATCTTGTAAGGTCATTTATTGTATATCTCCTTAAAGATTTGTAGATTTCCCTTTTAAATCCCTTACAACCTCTTTTGCACATGGCCCTTGTCTATAACCCCACCCTACTTTATAGATAAATGTCTTATTTGTGTGCTAGAATGGTCTAGTGTGTCTTCCTATTTTAGAGAATCCTTATAGCACATGTTATTTTAGGCTCATATACACCAATGAACCAAAATTATCCACACAATATTTAAGGCTTAAACTCTTGGCTAACAATCATAAGAAAGGAAATTCCATACACAAGCAAAGATTTAAATCAATAGACTCCTAAAACCATGTTGAAGGAAGAGGGAAAAACTTACAAAAAATCCCAAAAAATAATGGAGATTTTAAAAGAAGGAATTCAAAACTTGGTTATAATTTTGAAATAACGATGGGAGACTAATGAAAATTCATATGGTAATCAAAGAAGGATGAACTAGGTGACATGGATGAGGAAGAGGAAGAAGAGTTGGATTTAATAGAGGAATTATCAATCACCTAGACAAAATCGAGATTAAACAGACCAGTCATAGAGTAAGAAGGAAAATGGGAGGAAATCAAGTAAAGATATTATTAAGGAGGTAGTTTTGGTAAGGAAATAAAAATTCATTGACAAAATCTTAGACTTGAAAAGCGGGAGTGAAAATCCCCCCATAAAAGAAATGAAGGTCATGACCTAGAATGTTGGGGAACTCAATGTCCCTAGAAAAGCACACTTGGTTAAGCATCAATTGATGGTCCAAGCCCCATCACTTATACTAACTCAAGAAACAAAAATGAGGGAAAAGGATGTTTCCTCAATGATGGGAAAATGTTGGGCCATATGGAAAAGCCTTATTGTGATTTCAGAAGAGGCATTGATAGGTTTGGATATATTATGGTGTCTTAGTTTGTTTCCAAACATGAGAATAAGTAATGGATTCCATTGTCAACTATGTCAGGGAAAATATATAAAATATGATAATTTATTTTTTGTTGCTTAATGTGTATGGTCCAAATAGCCCCCAATTGAAAAATGGAGTTTGCAAAGAAGTATCCAATATGATGGAACAATGGAATACTGCGATAATTCAATTATGGGGTGATTTCAATGAAAACTTATCTTACAAGGATAAGAGAGGAGGAATAAAAAGAGTTACTTAATCCCAATTGGATTGTGTTTGAATATGTCAATTGATAATTTTAAGGACGTAAAGCCAAAAAGTGGCTTGTTCTCATGGACTAATAAAAGAGCTAATTTTTCAACACTATGAAATGGTTGAAATATTTTTGTCTCTTGCATGGATTGATTTGGATTAGGTACTTGAAATTATAAAATTTCACATTTCAAGTTCAATCCATGCATCAATGTTATTGACAATATCATAAGATAAAGCCCCTCCCTGTACCCCTTCAAGTTTGAAATGATATGGATTGGAGATGAAACGCTACCATATTAGGTAAGAGAATGGTGGAGAAATGCTACAAAGGTCAATGGAACAAAAATGTTTACTCTAGCAAGGAAATTGAATCATGTTAAAGCTTGTTTTGAGGACTGGAACAAAAATCATTTCAAGGACATTTTTAAAGAAAAGTCACTAATCAAAGTTTGGCTACATGAGTTGAATGAAAACCCAATAATCTAAAATGGATGACGACATTTTCAACAAGGAGAAATCTTTGTTAGCAAAACTAGAAGAAATTTAAAACATGGAGGAATTTTTTGGAAAAAAATAATCCGAAGAAGGTTTACTAAAAGCAAGGAGAAAAATTACATGATGTTATCACAACTTCATAAAGGTACATGAAATTGTGAATCGAATCTAACCAATCATGCCAAGAGAAGCAAATAAGTTGGAACTATTACCAAACATAAATGCATTGGGTTTCTTCTAGAAGCTTCTAGCAAGTTATGAGGCCTCAAATCTAATGCCCAAGAGACTCTTGTGCATCATTCTCTGCATGATAATTGGTTAGAAGTATAACACCTTAATGGAACCTTTTCAGATGAATAGGTAATAAGAGCCTCTTTTGTGATGCAAAAAGATAAAGCTATTGTCCTGGATAGTTTGTCTACAAATTTCTTTAAAGTTTTTTGGAATATTGTGGAGTCAGACATTGTTAAGGAAATTGAACAATCCAAGAAGTACAATAGAATTTTGTTCGATTTAAATTGCACCTTCATATTCCTAATATAAATAGTAGAGGGATCTAACTCATTTAGGGAATTCCATCCAATATTCCTGTACAAAACTATCTATAAAATCATTTTGAAAGTAATTTCTCTCTAACTAGGCCTTGCCCTATTTGTCATCATCTCTCCAGAAAAATCCCAAGCTTTATGGTTGTTAAGAAAATAACATAAGGGGTGGTAATAACATATGAAATCATTCATTCTTTGACTTGCAACAAGGGGAAAAAAATGCTCATAAAGCAGGATATTAAAATTGCCTATGACAAGGTAAATTGGAGGTTTTTAATGATAATCTTGGGAAATTTTGAACTGGGTAAGCATAAAGGGAATGGATCTACAACTACATTTCAAGGCACAAATATTTAGTCTTGGTGAATAAATGTGCCACCAGTTTCTTCAAGGCAATTAAGAAATTTAAACAACATGATCCCCTCTCCCCATTTATATTCATTATTCTAACAAAAGCTATAGGAAAATCAATAAATATAACAAAATCCCATAAACACATCACAACCTCAAAGCCATGGATCCCATGGAAACCTTTACACATCAACAATTCACCAATGATAAAATTTTATTCGGGGAGGCAAAGAGGAGGGAAGTAAGAGAAATTAAAATAATTTTAGAAACTTATATTATAGCATAAAGCAAGTTGATAAATGAAGATAGATAAGAGAACTTCCTTAATGAACCATGTTCCTTGTGGCCCCTCCCTCACTCTCTTCCCACAAAAACGTTGGGCTACCCCAAGGTGTAAGGCATAGTGGCTTAAAAAAAGGATTTATAATAAGAAAGCGTCATAGAAAATATCTAGGGATCCCAATGTTTGTTGAAGTAGGTAAATATGAGTAATGAAGGCGTTGGTTGAATCATTCCAATCTAGCCTCAACCCTTGGAAATGTAGGTGGATATCACTAGTTGGTCGCATGATCTTAGATTACATTTGTATTGATTACCTTTTTGGTATACATGGTCAACCCTAAATGCCCCAGCTAAAATTATTTAAAAATGAAATCAAGGCATGCAAGATTTTTTATGGCAAGGAATTGATGACAAGAAAAAGGTTCCACTCCTAGAATGGGAAATGGTATTCAAGTGTGTCATACATACACTTGATGTGTGAAATGTCCCTTTTGGGTAATTTTCTGAATTTTAATTTTTTTTATTTCCTAATACCGAGCATCAATTTAATTATTAAAACAACAATGCTCAATAATGATATTGAAGATCAAAATGTAGTCTTTATTGTAATTGTTCGAATACACATAATACGTATGAAACTATCAGTTGAATAACAAATGTATTACAATCCAACTTAATGATACTGAATCAACATTTAATGACTATAAAAAACCCTTACATACAAGGTTATATCAGTATAAATACTTGCAAAGGCAACATTTGTCATTCATGGGTGGTACGACTGGTTGTAGATGAATTATAGAAGTAATTGAATGCAATGTGCTATTATGGTGGGTAAACCAGTGACCAACAAGGTAGGGTGTCACCCTCATAGGTTGGGGATTCCCTAAAACCCCCTCAAAATATCACTAAAATCCCTGGGTAGCTATCACAAGGGCACCGATTTGGATTTCTAGCTGATACGACAACCTCCTTAGAGTATTACAACCTTTGAACAATAATAAACTTTAATAGATATTTTTGTAACTCCCAAAAAAACTTTGGATACTGATAACATCCTCCAACCAATTAAAAGCTTAAATTAAACTCGATTTATCAGCACAATTATGATGCCTAGATGGAATCACCTCAATGGATAACAGGGTTTTCGTCCTCTAAACCTGTTCATAAGAGGGTTTTCATCCTTAGATAGAATAGTTGAAACACATAAGCTCCAACCTGAAATAAAGTTTTGATTTAAAAGATACATAATAAATGATAAATCCTTTTGAGTTCAACTCTTCTTTTATAATTTTTCTTTTTCCAATTGTCGTAACACTAAAAGTATGTAAAACACTTTTAGATAAATATTACTTTTTAGTCCACTTGAATATTATTTTTTGGCTCCCTTTATAATAATAATACATAAGTGTTATTTTTCTATGTTATAAAATAAAGTGATTTAGGACAGCTTAAAACATTATTATTAAATTATTTCCCTAACTTTATCCCTTAACCTATGAGAAATAAAAAATAGGGCATGGGTCTTCCATTTGTTTAATTCTGAAAATGGGATATGACAATATGTCCATTTTAGGTATGTGTTACCAATGTGTGATTTATTATGCGCACATAATTATTAAAAACACAATAAATGTGGTTGTTATCCTCACATGTGTGAGAAGGTTTAGGTGTAACTTGAGGAATGATTTCACATCTTACTCCAATAATAATCTCTCACTCACACCTTAATTTTCTTATATAAGAAACCTTTATATTCTTGTTGAATGTAATGGAGCTTAGAGTCATCTCCTGAGATATTGGAGATGTAGTCTTTTAGAGTCTTGTTCTAGTGCAACCATTGTTGGTTGCAGACATGCATTGTATATTACACATAGTCAATACATTGTGTCTTTAATGATGAGTCTTTCTTTTGTTTAAAAACTCAATGTTGATGGTGTCCATACTGGAGATCCATGAGCTATGTTGTCATTTCTAATATGGTATTAGAATATGTTTTCCTAACAATATCAATGAAAGTTTTTGAGAGGAGATCCACATCACTCTCAAAGCTCAATTGTTAGGAAGATCACAAGGAGAAAGAGTAGAAGAGGAGCCTCAGGGACTCCAATACTTCAATCCTTGGCAAGCATCAAGCGATAAGGATAATTTTTTCTCTCTTCATAGATTCTATGAGAAGTTATTTTCATGTCCCAACTCTTTTCTTCAACTCTAGTTCATCCCTTTAGTTGGATTCATGTATCAATTGTAGATCTACATATGGAGGATTTCCATGGAAGAGATTTTCAATGAATTTTTGTGTGTTTTTGGTTTGTATTAAACATTTCCTTTATGTTTAAAGTGTTAGAGAAAGTTTTGACTTTCGTTTCACTTGAATCTGACACTGTAAGTTTATTTGTCAAGCCATGTAAATCAGGGTCAGTGAAAATTTAGGGAATTTGTAGGGGAGTGGTTTTTTTCACCTTGTATTTTTGCTTCATATGGCATATTGGGCACTCTCACTTGAGGATTTTGTAGTGATTTTTCTGCACACCTATTGTATTGACACTTTTGGAGATATTGAACTACTTTGTCTTCACTCCCCATACAGATGATATGCCCCTAGTGATTGTTTGTAGCAGATACAGAGGTTGGTTGTGTCTTAGAGGAGCTCCATAGCACTCTATATCCAATTTGGTTGTTTCATGGAAGAGCTCTATAACACTCCATTTACATCCATTTAACCATAAATTCAGTTCAAATAGATCACGTACCGATAGTCACTTTTGATCACACAACCAGGTTTATAGAAGCTACTTTCAACTCATTCTATTGGATGTTTCATCAGCTTCGACAAACATTTACTTCAACAACTTCATTTTTATTTTGTTTTGCCCTTTTATTATACATGAGTACCTCATAAATGATAATAGTCAATTCCCATACTTAGAGCATAAGGCATTTTTTTTTTACCACATTGCCTAAGCTAATATTTAGGGAGTGTATTGAAGTGTGTCATATTCACACTTGATGTGAAGTCCATCTAAGTAGATGTGTTACCAAGGTGTAATTTATTATGTGCACATAACTATTAAATTCACAATTAATGTGGTAGTTATTGTTACATGTGTGAAAAGGGTTAGGTGTAACTTGAGAATGATCCCACCTCTTATGCCACTAATTACAATATCTCACCCACGTTTTATTTTTCCTATATAAGAACCCTTTGTATTCTTGTGAAATGTAATAGAGCTTAAGAGTCATCCCCTGAGCTAGGGAGACGATGTTTGTTAAAAACTCTTGTTCTGGTGCAACCATTGTTGGTTGCACACATGCATTGTATATTACATATGGATGTGTCTTTATTGGTGAATATCTGTCTTGTCTGAATGCTCAATGTTGATGGTGTCTATGCTAGAGAACCAAAGGCTATGTTGTCATTTCTAATAAATGGTATGCATTCTCAACACTGTCAGAGAAATCAAAACTACAGTTATAGGCCTCCAAAACTTTGCCCTTGGGACAAACACATGTTGAATGTTTCCAGACCTTAACACGAAATAGTGTTTGTTGCTACAAAAAAGATACCTAGAGTCAGATGCTCTAGAACACTTTTTGACCATTATAAACCACCAGAGGGTTCCTACATTTAGAATTTCCTAATGAGATGCAATCATATTATTACAAATCATTTGTCTTCGGAAATTGGAAATGCTAGACAAGAAAACATTTGTGATGATTTTTGGAATGAGCATAAATCATTTAAGGACTTGCTTATGTTAACAAAGGAAAGGGAAATTGCATCCATAACTTGGGGGCAAAAGGTCAACAATTATATGGAACAACACTTCGTGTGTGGCATTGAAACATGGAAATTGGAAAAATGTAAGGGTTTGACTAATTCTCATGGATCAATGAGACATCCTGGAAAACTTATTAACAAGGAGAGGAATAGGCCCCTATGTAGGAGAACATGTGACCAAGTGGATGGGGGCTTAATTTGAGATATAATCAATCAAATTAGGATACTTGATGCCCAACAAGATGCTCCCTTGCCCAAATTGACCTATGGAGCACTATTGGAACAAGACTCGACTTCTAGAGCTTAGGGCATTGCTTGACTGGCCATAAAAAGAAGGATCATAACACATGGTAGGTTGGGGAAAATGGGCTTCAATGGGCCATCCAAATATTGCCTTTGTTAAGAAGAAGAAACCACTGGACACTTGCTTCTTTATTGTCCATTCATAATAAAATGTTCAAATTGGATTTGCAGTAAACTAAATTGGTCTTGTAGCTATATGAGTTCCCTACTCCAAGCCCTCGCTTCATGGCCGTTACTACACCTAATGCTTCCTTCAAAATAATATGTAAGATCTCCACCTCAATCCTTATTTGTAATATTTGGTTGGAAAGGAATAAACGAATTGTCAAGGATCAATCTTGCTCAGTTGAGGAGGTTCTTCATTAGATTGAGGCAACTATTTTTTAGTTTGTTTCTCCCATGCTCCTTTAGCCAAAGTCAACATGACCATTCGGGATAAGGAAGTACATAAAAGGTGGAAGTGCAAAAAATCACCCCTAGTTAATGGGTCAAGAGTCATCCTGAAGAAGAAAAATAGAAAGCAAAATTAAACTTAGGCTCCTCCTCTCCATGGGTTTTTAAAATGAATTTCGACGAAACTTATAGGGGAATCCACAGGTCTTGGGCATTGGATGCATAATTCGGGATTACATAGGCTCTTTAATTAGAACAATGCCTATGAACCTAAAGTATGGTTCAAACAACAAAGTCTATGCCCAATCATTAGTCTAGGGCTTCCAAGTTGCTTTCCAATGTGGCATTAGGAATTTGTTGATTAAAGGTGACTCCATGTTGATCCTTCATATCTAAAAATTGAAGGCTTACAATACTAGAATCTCAACAATATCCTTGGTGGGGCATGGCACTTATTAGCAAACTTGGACTCCTAGACAAGACAACATTGTTTCAACGAAGCAAACTCTATGACAGACTGTTTGGCAAAGGAAGAAATTAATCCACAAGTACCTCTCCATATCAACAACTTTATGGAGTCTTGAAATGGCCTAAAGGATAGGTGCATAGGGTCCCACATCCAACATTCTAGACTTGGTCCAAATGAATCCTACCCAAATCGGTCGTATAAAATTGAAGGAAAAGTTGATATATCAATATGATTGATGGTTTTTCATGTTGGACATAGTCATTGATGTATGAAAGATTTTCATGATGTCAAAGGCATCATGTGCTATTATGCATTAATGACAAAGGTGTTGAGTTGAACAGACTTGTTGTAGAGCCCCATGGAGTTGTGTGTGTACCTTGAATGACTATGAAAATACAAAACTAGTCATATGAATGCCTTTGCTCACATGGTTATCTTGACATATATGGCTAAGTACACAGGTTGATATTAACAACATTTGCACGTATGGCGGCATCTAAAGGAAATGATCACACTATGATAATTAGGTTTGTGCCTACTCTTTGTGGTCTAAGTTCTAAGTCATAAGGATGAGTAGAGCAAATGTTACAAATGCATAAGATTGTCCCTCAACGAAAAACCTACTAAGTTTCCATACTTAGTCGATTTTGCACCTTTACATTTGTCTGGGAAATTATTTCAGAAGAAGTGACTCGGGCAATTCTTTCAGAAATAATGGTAAAGGAAATTCTTTCGAAAAAATGTTGAAGACTCTTCGGATAGAAAGCCCGCAACAATTGTTTCGAAGCTTTGGAATTCTGTCAAGAAAAGTGTTTTGGTGAAATTGTTTAAGTCTCTATCGAACAAATTATCTCGAACAAAAGTCCCGAAGGAAATGGGTCCTGAAAAAAGTTTCGAAGGGAGCTTTGCAAAAATGCTGAAGGGTAAGTCTCCCGAACAAAGTTTTCAAAGGGTATATTTGCACAAGTTTCGAAGGCTATGTTGCAAAATTTCTGAAGGGACACTTGCAATTGTTTCGAAGGAGAGTTCAAATGGAGCAGAGGACGCTTGCAAAGTTTCCAAAAAGTTTTTTGAAAAGCCCCGAAGGGTACATGCCAAATGTTTCGAAGGGCACTTAGACATTTTATCGGGAAAATTGTCCCGAAGCCCCTTAGACAAAAAGCCCATAACAATTTGTCTGAAGGATATGTTCTGAAGGGTATGTGCCACAAACACAAGTCCCGAAGGTTAATTGTGGGAGATTTGAAGGGCACTTACCAAGTCCCGAAGGATATAGTCAGATGGGTCAAAGGACCATTACAAGTCTCTGAAGGCTAATTCAGAAGAAGTGTACGGCACTTTCACAAGTGTCAAAGGATCAAGGCAAGATAAAGGTCGAGCAAGTCTGAAGAAATCAAAGGAGCGAAAGCAATACATAGTTGCTGAAAGAAAATGAGATTAAGTCAACATACCCATTGGATAACGATCAAGACATGATAAAAATCATGTATCTTTTGAAATTAGATGACACGCAGAAGCTTGATAAGAAAGATCTAATGAATCGAAGTAGAGTCAGTGAAGCAAAGTGACCTATAGTTAACGACACAATAGAGAGCTAAAGATTGACCATATTTGAGATAATCAAAAGGAGCGAAAGTGACCCAATTATATAGGAGATAGCGAGATGCAAAAAGGAGTAAGATGGTTAATGAAAGAGCGAGATAAAATGCATTTGGAGATCCAATGACTTGTGAGACCTTGGATAAAGAGATCGACGAATGTGTTTCAAAAGTTGAACTAATGCATACAAAAGATCTGACATTGTAAGATAGACAGTGAATGGTGCCAAAGACAAGATCAACAATCTTTGTTTAAAGACATGACCAAATAAATGGTTAGCTCAATGTGTTGACACAAGAACCAAGATTGATCGATTCAACCGATCAGTTTGTGAATGAAGATATGCGCATTTAATATTTGTAAAAAATGGTTGCCATAGTTAATAAGAAAGAGTGGTGGGTTCCCTTGAAATGAGATGCAAAAAGTGTACATGTCAAGTCGCATTTATGACTTGAATCCAATAATTTCCATAGATAGTACATAGACCTAAACATTATGGCGTGAAGCATGAACCGAGATGCGAGAAATCGACAGGGCAAGTCATAATGGATAAAAGTCCTTAATGAAGAAAAATGAGTGTAGTCGAAGTGTGAACACATTGAAGACATCAAACCCTAGATTCATTGTCCATATATACGACATCTAGAACATTGTCATAAGCTATTGTTGCAATTGCCAAAGGTGCTACTAGAGCAACTCGAAGTGTGTTGATTGGAGACATATGTAGACATAGAATAAAAGTTAGAGGGACAAAGAGATGAAGTGTGTCTAAAAAGGTATATCCAGACATAAAGAGAGTGAGGTAGAGAGGAAGAAAGGGTACACAAAGAATGTGCAAAGATTGAGTAGTTACAGACCAATTTGTAACAAAGAAATATAATTGGATTCATTTATGAATTTGTCTTGTATACAGGAGTTATAGCTTCATAGTTCTGATTGGTTGGTGCCATCAGATAAACTGAGTTGGTGCTCAATGAAGGGATGGGTGTCTCCTTAGGATGGGTGTCCTTAAATGTAACTAGTGTGGTTTTGTCAATGAGACATTTAACTGTAAGGCTGGATTAGAACAATAGATTTTAGCAGCTATTCTCACCATGGTTTTTTCGTTTGAGTTTTTCACGTATAAATCTGGTGTAATGTGTTTTATGTGTGTGTATAATCTTTGCATATGTTCTTTAATATGCATATGCATTTGTATCTTCTCTAAAAGGTTTAATGAAATAGTTTTTAGTTGATTGACTGATTCACCCTACCTCTCAGTAGATAGTTGTGTTCAACATTTCAATCGATGGATTTTGAATGATTTTTTTCCCCTATTGTATACTCATTCTCCTATTGCCATGAAAAGCAAATATTAATCGTAATGGGGAATGGATATAGTGGTGGTTGTCATGTCTATAATCTTCATTCCTATGATCAAGGATTTGGGATTATTGTTCCCTCAAAGCCAAAAAATCTAGAACAAAGGAGAGTTACATGTGCCACATTAAGGACATAAACAAGTGGAAGGTGAACTCTGGAGTGTTTTTCAAGTTTGTTGTTTTCTTCTTCACTTCACCATTCTTCTCCTTGCATCCCACTCATTCTCTCTGGCTTCTCTACATTTCCATCTACTGTTACCAATGGAGCTTCACTTCTACATGTGTTGTTCAAAGAGGGAAATGTCTTTTCAAACTCCAATTTTAAAGAATCATTGAAAATCATTTTCGTTATTCAATCCAGGGAAGTAACATAGTCGATCAAGTTGATTTTGGGCAATGACTTTCTGGAGTCAAAGATGCAAAGCAGAGTCAATCCAAAGTTAGTTTCCTTGTTTGTTAGCAACTTGTTATATTTCATACCAGACAATTCCATGATTAAATCCCTTGCACACCACTACATTCGACATGAGTTCAAAGGAGGCCTAGGAATGATCATGGAAGCTATTAACATCCTCTTTGAGCTACAAGGAAGGGACTTGTGTCATTGGCCACCTTTAAAAGCTAGGGAATTTCTTTATGTTGGTTTGAGTATGGGGAAGCAATTAGATAAATTGTCTTCATTTGACCATGCCCAAGCGGTGATAAGCTTCCTTCTTGTGATTTATAGTCTCTTCGCATACAATCTGAATTTTTGATGCCTAGGTTTGTTAGGAGGATGGCAAAATTAGGAGCAAGGAAGGTAAAAACCCTGGCTAGTGTTGCATATTCTAAGGAAATGCATGTGGGGAGGGAAAGTGGGGTTGGTTAACAACAAAGGATGGATGTTGGGCAGCCCTCAATTGTAGGGTAGGCATCTCAAGTCAAGCAACAAACAACTAAAGGGAAGAAACATGGCATGAATTGAATGCCTTGGCGATATCAAAGATTCTTGGCGTTGTTTTTTCTATCAATTTTATTTTCCCTTTCTATCAATTGATATCATGTAATGATTGAGATTTGACGTTTTTATGCTGCCTAGTTGATTACTCACTATTTATTTCTGTTTAATTTGATTATTCACTTTTATTACTTTCATTTGTTGAAAGATACAACTGGAGAAAAAATGGTCAAAGGGAATGACTATATTATATGCTTCTTGCAGGATACAAATTCAAACTTAAGTATAAAACTTAAAACCACCTAGGTTCTAGCCCGGGTGGGCTGTGAACCCCATAATTACATAGAATAAACTCTGGTGAGCATGCAAATATTAAAAAAAATACAAATCTTGTAATAGTAATAGCAGTTATAAGTATGAACAACATTTTTTCTCAAATATCACTCTTATTGTCTATAAATGGATGACAAACACCATGCTCTCCACTCGGAATATTATAATCTACTTTTTGCAGCATATAACTTTGAATTAAAGTATACAAACTAAAACCACCTAGGTTCAAGCCCTTGTGGGCTGTAAGCCCCATAATGACCTAATAAGTTCGCGCTCACACAAATATCAAAAAAAAAATTATCTTGTAATATTGCTAACAGTTGTAAGTACAAATAACAATTTTTCTCAAATTATCACCCATACTTTATGTAATAATAAGATGACAAGCGATGTGCTCCCCCCACTGAGGCAATATTTTGTTGGAGAAGACAATTATAGCAATTATATCTCGAGTCTTAGGATCTTGCCATGCTCTCTCAGCATCTTAATTCAGCACACCAATATGATGTGTGTGTGTTTATCAACTTCCTGACTCAACTTCCACTTTTTCTTAAATTAACAAGTTAGTACGCACCCTGAAGATGTTGCTTAATCAGATCCACTGTGTGGTTAGCAACCCAAGATGAACCAGCCTTTGTGCAACAAAAAGCATGTGTGTGACCCTCCTTTTCTATGGCCAAGTTAACGCCCGGGGATTTTTTAGAGACCTTCACATTCACAAATAATCAATAACAAAATATGAAAACACTCTTAATTTTGCAATTTTAAGAGGTAAAAGGAAATGTTATGAAGCGATTTCTACAAAATGAAATATGCAATACAAATCCATATGTTTGCAATTGTGCATGCTTAATGCAAAGCAAAGAGTGTAACTTCACATATATGAATGCATCAACAAATGAATCAGGATCTTGAAAGTGTGCAGCTCTTCAACTAACATTATTAAAATTCAGTTGAGTTAAAGCCTAAAATTTGGCTGGAGAAAGCCAAAGAACAGATAATAAGGGAAACCCTAAAAATCAATACATAAATAATAATGAAGTAACATTTAGAGATTAAATGTGGAACCGAATACATAATCTATACCTCTTCAAAAAGAGAAAGTGGCCCCCAATGGTCATCGCTACCAAACAGAAAAGCAATCTGATTTTCCTTGTCTCTTATAAATGTCCAATCTGGTTTTTCCTGGAGCTGATCTCTCAAAAATATGAAATTAAAAATATATCAATTACACTTCGTCCAAAGTAAGCCTCTACTTCTTTATATAGTTTCACACAAGCCCAAATAAGACAATTGCACCTTCAAAGTGTTATACTGGTTAAGGATACAAGTAGAGCAACAAGTACATGTTGTGGGGTAAGTTTGCCATAACATATTAGAAATTGACGTATATAATCTAAGTGCATGTTAGAATGAAAGAAAAACTGTCTATAAATTCCCTTTGTACAATCAACTCTGGTAATTGTATAACACAAAATAAGGAAAAAAAAATGTTCATAGAAAGAAAACCATAAATTGCTATAAACAATTGCTTTGAAGGTTCATGTAAGTAGAGTTGAACTGTTGGAAAAGAAATTGTAGTTTGACATACATTGTTAACAAAACATAAGCATTAATTAAGTGCACAATAATGAGCACAAAATGTCCAACAAAAGGCGTAGTATGGCCATCTGACGCAATTCTAAAATATCAAAAGGAAAGTAAAAAAATCAATACGGCACTAAGAAATCCAATAAATTAGAGATTAGAGGTAAAAAAAGTATTAAGCATACACTGAAATCCATGCTAACTTCAAAAATCCAATAATTCGGTGAAAACTATCAAGGGCACACAAGCTTGTTGAGCATCTTGTGTCCATTAGATTTCCGTTTCCAAATGTTTTCAAGTGGCCTTTCATCAACGGCATTTTTTGAATGGTCTATCTAATGCATGCAAGGTACATTGAAGGCACTAGGGATAGCTTATGCCTAATGGTTTGTACATGACCTCTAAGAAATGTGGGTTGTGCTCAATCTTGTGACATTGTGCGATTCAAATTTCCAACCTTCTTGTTTACTAATACTTTTTTACTATGCAAATCTCTCATCATTGTAAGTTGTAGGCACCCCAATCTTGAGAGCTTGGAGAGTATGAGCTTTAGCCTTCAACCTCCTCCAAACTCATAATTGCATGTTTTTGTCAGCCTTTACATTGTTTGGCAAAGGAATAATTTGAGGTTTCTACTATTATTCCCAATATCAAACTCATTAACTTCTTTGCACAATATAGGTATACACCTTATGCTTGTATCTTCTATTATGAGCATGATACCCGTCCCCGCTCAGTGTTCACATTCCTAGCCGAAAAAAAGATGGTGTTTATTGGTTCCATAGGCTATAATAATATTTCTATTGTTTGCTGGAATTATGATTGTGCAACATGGTCTTCTCTGAGTACCTTCCAATATTCCATTTTCTTGCAGGCTTGTCTTCCTCATAAAGACCCATGAGAACCTTAAACAAGCCCTCCCCTAGTCCTAGGTTGTCATTGGGTGGTAGCATTCGAACGTGAGACTTGGTAATTGAGTGACGTTCATAGATCTGGTGGTGTGTCCTACCTTATTCACATTTTCCTTTGGCCTAAGGTTTCATCGATAATGATTACCTAAAATCATGCAGCTTCAAGCCCAAAGAGGTCCACACTTTTTAAGATATCTTGGTTGGTTACTTTTCAAAGCTTCATCTTATTTTGATGTTTAAATTGACGGTGTCTCTTGACTTATATCCAATTTCTCACAACTATTCTTTAGGTGACATGATTCTTCTAGGTAAATTTTAATGCCTTTATGAACACACCAAACACCTATAAATGACCTTATCAAAGGATGAAATTTGTCTTTGAGTGAAATTCCCAAGGATTTTTGGTTGCAAATATCCTCTGCCAATGAGAAAAATCCAATCAAAACATACAGGCGGTACCGTCTCCTATCAGACGAGTCCATGGTCATCTTATTCTTAATGGACTACCCTACTTCCCATACTCCAAAAAACTCGCTTCCTTCATGGTGTGAGAGCTAGTCTGGTTGATTGTCATTGCTTGCAAAAAGTTAATTTCTCACATTTCGGACTTTCATATCTACCACAAAATCCCCTTTGTTGATCATGCTTTTTGGCTTACTCTCTTTGTATCTTCTCCACCCTCAACTCTCCCTCCATACAGGTCATCTGAAAGTGATACCATGATTCATTTTAATTCTTCACATGACAATTCTTAATGTGCATGTCTTTTTGATATTTATTTCTAGCTGTTATTCTACTCATATCATCATGAAAAAATATGATTTTATTTAATGTCCTTTGGGAGGTCGTCCTTGAACATTTCCTCACGTTATTTACCACTTAAAATGATGTGTTATTATGGTACTTATCCAATGAAACATTGATATGATGAGAAATTTAAAAAACATGCATAAAAGACTTTTTTTTAATGTTCTTCCATCTCTTCCACTCCTAGAAAGTACCATCCCTCAAAAAATAAATATGAGTTTCTTGTGTTTAGGCAACACAAAATCGATGCCCTCCACAATGTTTAGGACGTTTTTTGGTATCCTACTTCCACGGAAGTGCCCTCCCTTGGAAATCGACACATAAGCAAGGTCTCCCATGCTAGTTCTCTATACAACCTCCAAAATCCATTCCCTTTTTCAAGTCCCCACCTTCTCCATTCCATTTTTTTTAATTACTCGTTGGGGCATTGGAAATGTTGTTTGACAGCAGTGCTGTAGCAAAGAAACAAATTATGAGGGGCTTTAGGCCTCGTTTCTCAAATATGGTGTGGATTCTCTTTTTCTTCCCATTGTAGACATTTTTGGCGAGGTTGTTTTCCAATGATTCCTCTCTCTTGATTGCATGACATTATCAATCCCATTCATAAATTAGGAAGTATTTTTGACCAAAATAATTGCATGATATCATGATTAAGCACATGCTTTTGAAACTTTACGGCATAATTACACTTCTTTATGAGAAATTGGAGAGTGGTAAGCTCAGATCAAAGGGGCAAGCATGTTTCAAGAGATAATTCTAGACTATTTATAACATATTAGCTCTTCAAGCTAAATTGGGGGCGTTCATCAGTGTTCTAAAATCTTTTGTTTCTATTTGGACTTTAGAAAGGCCTTTGACTCTATGCTCAAGCACTTGGTTTTTTTATAGACCAAACACTATTGGTATTTGAGCTCTTTTACTACTGCCATCATGACATTGTGCAAACATAGTAGTAGGCAAGTTCTTAACTACCAATGAGCTCTCACTTTGTTAAATGTAAAAGTGGGGTGCCGTATTTGGGATCTACATAGATGAGCTTGACGACTTTCTTGTTGACAAATCTCACATTAAGTATGGTTGTAACTTACATCATGTCTTATTGTTGTGCTACTCTTGATCAATGATGTGTTCTAGCTCATTTTTAGAATGATTACAGAGATAGTAGTTCTACTAATAACATGTAAGAATTGTAATTGCATAACACACCTGGCACAACAGATTGTCAAAATAATAGCAGCTTTGTATCCATAAAATATGTCTCGTTGCAATTAATACGGTTCATGGAGGACCTGATACGAGTGCACTTTCCTTTACAACATGTTATTTGAAAACCAAAATGGAATAGTTGGCCAGAACTTCAACCGCTCAACCAAACCTCAAATTTGTTATTATTAACTAAAGCCAGCTATTAAAAACATAAATCTAACAACTACTTGATCAAGAAATACTGTATCCCCTGCTTTAGAAAAGTCGAAGTCCAACTTGACAATACCCATACAAAACTAGAGCGAGGGGAAGAAGATAGATGGGGCGGCTTGAAGGGAACTTGTTGACCCCTAAATTTTGTACAATTATTGTTTCATTTTTGGCGCACGGTGCGAAAGGACCATTGTCCATTTTGACACAAGTACTGACACGACATGGAAGGACCATGGCGCAGGAGGACCATGGCACGTAGTTGATAGGCGCGAAAGGAGATGGGCACGGAAGGAAAACAGCATAGGAGACCCAACCCGAGAGGACCCAGTCAAGGAAGAATGTGTCACGAGGGACCCGAGAACAAAGGACTAAGAACAGGAAGCGGAAGACTAGGGGAGCGCAAGGGATGCGAGAGTAGATAGAAGAAGCAATTCAAGTAGGACACTTTGACCCCACCGATTGGACGTTATGTACCAACCTGCGAGGAACGAAATACTTAGTTGCCAGAGCATAACATAGAGCAAGCATCTAGGGGCACAGAGGCCCAATTCTATAGGAACAATTAGTTGTAAGAGCCACGACTCTCAGTCTGTTGGGAGTCCGTGTGCCATTTGTCCTTGATAGTTGGAATCTTGACACTTGGTCAGGGCAAAACAAGTATAAAAGCCCTTGCAATCATTTGCGAGTGGTCCTTTAGAGAAGAGATACATCATTTTGTCTTGTAAATTGTTGAGCAATCAATGAATAGATAGTGTTAGCCATATCATGTGATGATTCATGAACATTCTAAGTGTTGAATAATGAATATGTTTTATTTATAAGTCATGGGTAGCTTTTTATTTTATTGTAACTATTGAATAGTAATGGTGATCCTAGTTATCATAATAGTTAAATTTGGAACAATAAGGATAATAGTGGTATATTTATGGTGTTGAATAACTTAAGAATTATGTTACAAGAGATGAACAAACATATAATGTTGTGCTTCAAAGACATCGGGAACCGGTCTTTCGCTGCTAGCTTCAGGTGAGCGTGCGAGACTTACCTCTCGCGTGATAGGGCCAGCATGCTAGCTTGTTGGGAGAAAGCTTCAGCGCCGTAGAGAAATTAATTAAAAGAACCCAAACATTTTGGTTTTGTTGCTGGGACCTAAAGCAACTGGAGCATAATTATGGGAAATGTTTGAGCGCATTACATTAGAGAATATTGAAGAATGGGTTACCAGTGTCGAAGACAACTTTTCGGTTCCATATTCTGAACTAGGAATTTCTGGACGACAGTGGGTTGAGCAGAATCTCTACAGCTCTCTATATGAGACTTTCTTTTCCGAGGTCCCAGTTCTCTTGCATTCTTGGATTCTAGCATATGCTGAAGGACGATCCAGAGAACTCGGAAGAAGACAATCTTGGACACTTGAACGGCAGAGGAGTTTAGTACGACTTGGAGTTCCCTGGATGCGAGCGGTTAATTATTGGTGGAGAGGTGTTCATAATAGCTGCATTTTGGAGTACGCGGTGACCACCCGTTCATGTCCTGAGGAGGTGAAGTTCCAATTTCTACGAGAGTTGAGGGGACGCTGTCTCTCATTGTTTGCTTTCAAAATTAAGAAGCTAATTGTTGATCTTGGATTAGAAACTCTACCCATGGAAGGCTAAAATCTCCTATGCATGAGCCACATAGTTGGAAAGGGAGACTAGCGGCTGATTGAGGATTGAAGGTTCAACATGGTAGCAAGTCAACGAGCGTTACAAAAACAAAAGTATGATGAAGCTTGGTAGAGGATTATGGGAGTTAGCGACGTGGGAAGAGATTGGGAAACCTTGAGGAGTGTTGTGAAGAGCCGTAGGGAGGTAGATACGCACGAGGAACCCATCACTTTCGAGCCACGTTCTTTGCCACTTCTATCTTAAGGAGAACCGAGCTGGATTTCAAGAATTGAGGAATCAAGTACGAATCAACCAGGCTCCCCCACCATAGTGTGTGCTCATGCCTTTGAGTTGGACAGAATACATATACAGAATTGGGATACGGACAACACAAAGTTAGAAACTGAACAGGTAAGGAACAATGAAACTAAGCCATTAGGCGGTCATCTAGAATCTACATTATCTTTCCCTCTTCAAGGGAATTCTATGGCACAACTTGGGATCCCTGGTGGATCTGGCCCTCAAGGCTAGAATGCAGGGGTAAACTTGGGAAATCAACCCTCTACCATGCCTCTTCCCATGGGTACTGCTATTGGAGGCATTAGAGGAGGATTAGGAGGTGTTGGAGGAAGTGAGACCCTTCTTGGAACTAGAACTGGATCTTCCCAGCAACCACCCGCTCAATCACAACCCTCTACGGTCTACTATGAGATGACATTGCATTTACTTGAAAACCGTGGGGTAGAGAATGCAGCTGAGCATGTTCATAAGTGTGACTTAATTTGGAGAGCGCACGACATCATGTCTTCTGAATGAAAAGCAACACAATTTGCAACCACCCTTTTAAAGCACGTGCACAAATGGTATCGCAAATTCGACCCTCAGCAAACAGTGGTCGACTATGACCAGCTCAAGGCAGCCTTCCTGCAGGAATTTGACATTCCTTAGTTTGAGCAGCAAAGTATAGCGGTGCTGAAAGATATAAAGTAAGGACTTACACAGAGTGTACGTGAATATGATGCATGATTCAAAACCTTGCTTTCTAAGTTGTCATTTTAAATCAATCCTACTCAGCATGCACAATGGTTTGTGGGAGGAATATTGCTACCTTTTCGACGGACCTTGTCACAAAGAACCTTCACAAGTGTGCGTGAGGCTTTGGAAGCTGCCCTCAACGCTCAAGCGGTTGGAAGTATGGATACCGAGATTAGTCCCTTTATGGAGGCACAAATAGCATCCATGGCATCACAGCTTGAAAAGTTGACGGCAAACAATGCACATGAGACATGCAGTGGTGTCTGGTGTACCGATTGTGAGACTAAAGGGCATACAAGGAACAACTGCCCGCCCAAGAACTTCCGTGCAGTATTGAAACAAATTTATGAGATATGTCATGAGGAGCATGATGTCCGTTCTTGTCCACTTTTGCAACAGGATACAAACACTAAAGTATCTGAGTATTGTAAGATTTGTGATGCTTACACACATAACACCAATGATTGCAAATTGATCAGTGATATTCATGAAGCTCGAGTGTGCGGCACACGCCAAACCTCGGTCGTCAATACTCAAGACAATCGTGGCTACCATGGGAGAGGGAGAGGACAGGGACGAGACGGTGGCCGGTTTCCACCAAGAACTTGCTACAAATGTGGGTCACCAGACCACTATCAAAGGGATTGCCTAGAGTACCCAACCTGTGTATTTTGCAAAAAGCACCATCGATTGGAAGTGTCCTGATCTATATGCAGCCATCACTAAGGACTGAAATGAAAAGGGCGCTGACATGATTCGCATAGACAAACCACAATGGCATGCAAGACCGACCATCCTATAGTGCATCAAGTAAATATCACCACTCGGGGTGGGGGTCAAACTCAGTCCACGACCAACCCAGTTGAGAAGGTACATCGAGAAGAACCATGGGCAAGGAAGTAACCTGATGCACTATAGCAAAAGGATGTCCTTCAGGATACAATGGCACTTGCGCGAGAGTTCTAAGGTGAGATTCAATACCTCAAGGACAAGGATGTCACACAGTGCACTGCTGTGCAAAGGGAAGCCGAACCTCTAGTGGTGTGGGACAATTTTCAAGAACTATGCAAACATATGCTCGATGAAGACATCATTCCCCAGCTCAATGCCTAGCTTAAAGGTCAAGCCCGCCTACCAAACGAAGTCCACCCTCATCTCAGTTGGCAAAGCGAAAATCGCTATTTAAATCATGCCCGATGTCACAAAAGTCCTAGATCCTCTTCCTCTGAAGATGAAGAGATATTAGTTAATGTTGCTATCAACGGATGGGTAATCCGGGATATTCTAGTAGATACTGGTGCGAAAGTTAATGTTCTCACTAAAGATGCTTGGCGAAAAATGTCTAGTCCAACCCTCTCCTCATGTCTTGTTCATGGCGAATAAGACTCGAGCACATCCTATTGGAGTCCTACTAAAAACGCCATCGTTGACATACTTGGGGTTCCCTTCAAAGTAGATTTTGATGTTTTGGAGTTGGAAGAAGCTGATGACTATCCAACCTTACTAGGAAGGCCTTGGTGCTATGAGAATCATGCAGATTTGAGATTTAAAATCCAATACATTAGCTTTGAGAATACCGATCAGCACGTAGTAATACCTTTAGACCAAGCACACTGACCTCCCTATATCGAGCCCGTGAGTGCTGATGAAGACATCAACAATTTGTATAATGTGCTTGCTCGAAATGATGAACATGATCCAACACTAGAGAGGATTCTCCGATGGATGAACAACCAGTCTATCTTGGATACTACAAGTAATGCTTGCAAATGTTGGGCCCATGGCGACTACGATCTCATTGGAAGATTGTGCAGCACCGTAAACAGAGAAGAAAGCATCCCGCGCCAGCTCTCTAAACATCACAAGTTTGTGCACCTCATGGGTTTAGAAATGAGAGGACCACTGCTAGAGAGACTTGATGAAGCTCCACGGTTCCAAGGACAAATGGAGGTACATGATTTTGTTCAACACCTTGAAGAGTTCTATGATATCGAAAACAACTGGATGAGATCTTTAGATCACATTTTGGATGGTACCGCTGCCAGATGGTGGCGTAGTCATAAAGAGCGCCTTTTGTATTGGGATCAAGTGTGAGCTGCTCTACATCACAGATTTCACCATGATAATAAGGACAAAAGCAAAGTTCCTGAAGGGCACAAAAAGATATCCAAGGGAGACGAATTCCTTTGGACTTTTTGTCTGAAGGAATTCCTTCGGACAAAAAGTCCGAAGAAATTCGGGAGAATAAAAAAACCCAGGGAAAATAGACAAGACAAAAGCAAGACATAAGAGCCTAAAAGGAATAAATTCGGGGAAATTGACAAGGAAACGAATTCCTTCAGACTTTTTAAAGTCGACAAAAAGCCGTAAGAAATGAAACAAAGGGACAAGCAAAATAATCTGAATCAAATACAAGTAATGGAAGGGATGGAATAAGTTGAAATAGAATATCCGAGGAAAGTCTAAGGGAAATCTAACTATGCAAAAGGGTTGAAAATAGATAACCCGATGGGAAGTTGAAGACAAAAATAGAATCCCGCCAAAAATAGACAAGACACAAGCAGGGCAAAATAAGAAAAAATACATGCAAGCAAAGACTTTTTCGTTGACTGGTCAAATCTTGAGTTGACTCGCTGTTAAAGTCACGCTTCTCTGTAGTTTGACTAGTCAACCACATGCATCCAAAGGTTCTAGCTCAGTTCAAGCTTGATTTCTAAATTTGGGTGTTCCTTCCACGTTGCAAGGCTCTCAATGATCTGGTAGTCCAAGTGGAGTTGACTGGACCCATTCGTTACACGTTTTCTTTGTCCTTCATGCAAATGCGAACAACTCAAGAGGAGTCTATTTTGGAAACTTGGCATAATCTTCCATGCAAAGAGAGGTGGACGTTTTAATAGACCCACCAACCATTCTCAAACGCCAAAGAGCTAGTGAAGTTTCTAATTTTAGACATGGCTTTGTTGAGCATGCACAAAGACAAATGTATGAATTCATCGTCTAATTCTGTGCCAAGGAGTTTTCATGCAAAGAGGAAGAAGACAAAATAGACTTTTTGTAAATGCTGAGTTGGTTTGAGTTTACTCCCTCTCTATTTTCCAACGCCAATCTCTTGGCTTTTTGTAATTTTCATATTAATGGCTTTTCAGCGTTGTAAAATCCATCCCTCTCTTGGTAAGACCAAACTCTACCATTGGTGAGTTGTGTAACCTCTTCAATCAATAGAAGCCCTGTACTTTCATATTTCAAGTGCTGGCATAGTGTACATTCATTCAACAATTTACATACGTGGTAGATTTCTCTCCCTTCCCAAATTCTGATTCATACCTAGTTGCTAGCTCATCATGTTATGCAGGTCATGTTCAGTGTTCTATATGTCTTTTGCTGAAGCTGTAAGTGGATGTTAGGTGGCTGCAAAGTGTCTTGTATCAGACCTCTCTCCATCGTTTTCCCTCACGTTTTGGTCATTGGATTGAACCTTCTCATGAACTATTTATGCATAGTGATCAATTGAAATCAAAGGTCTTCTTTTTCCCTTGTTTGATTCAGTGTTCAAGGTTCCAAGTAGAGTGGATCAACATTTTGGTGTATCATCGTCATTAGGTAGGATTTCCTTTTCAAGTTTCTTTCTCCCTTTTCCATGGTAGATTCGCAGCACAAAGTAGAGATCCATTGACACATCTTACAGGAACCAACCTTCTATAGAGGTTGTTCTCACCATTGAGGCACCCACCCTCGTGAGAAAATCCCATTGTTTCAACCAGAGAGAGGATTGGCTGTTTCAACACGTCTTCGATTCAGGGTGCAACTCCAGGTTGACAACAGTAACATTGGCTCGGAGCAAGAGCCTAAGATGGCTACAATTGGAAATTATTGGACTAAGACAAAAATCTCACAGATCCTTCAGTTGTTGAAAGAGTATCAAGATGTAATCCTGAGAAATTATAGTGAAATGAAAGGAGTTCACCCTTCTGTAAGAAAGATGCACATAAAGCTGATTGATGGCGCTCGCCCAGTGAAGAAACATCCATACAGGATGAATCCTAACCTCCGAACACGCGTAAAAGAGGAGATCGATAACATGCTCTATGTCGGAGTAATTACTCCCATTGATGAATTTGAATGGGTGAGTCCCATGGAAATCAGTATCAAAAAGGATGGGCGTATTCAGATCTGTGTGGATTACCATGTTTTAAATGCATCCTGTGTGACAGATCCTTTTCCAACACCTTTCATGGAGGAAATCCTAGGTGTTGCCGATTGTGAGATATACTCTTTTATCGACCGGTTCTTGAGCTACCACCAAGTCTAGATAGTTGAGGAAGACTGATCCAAGACTACTTTCGCTACTGAATGGGGATCTTTTGCCTATATCGTCATGTCTTTCAAGTTGAAAAATGCCCCGCGGTGTTCTCGCGAATAGTAGTTGAGGCTTTCAAAGATTTTATCCATAATTTCTTCAAGTCTACTTAGACGACTGGACTGTGTATGGGTTGGTCAAGGACCATTGTGCCAATCTGAGACTCATGCTTGAGCACAATCGAGTGTTGCAAATTTCCCTAAATTTGAAAAAGTGCCTATTTGCGACGCCTTTTGGTGTACTCCTTAGGCATATCATTTGTAAGGAGGGACTCCTCGTGGATCCAGCCAAGGCCTCTATTATTATCCGTCTGCTAGCGCCAAAAACTCAACGCGAGGTGTGTGCCTTCCTAGGACACACGTGCTACTACAGAAAGTTCATTAGGGGTTATGCCAAGATCGTCGCACCCCTTGAAGAGCTTCTAATGCACAATGAACAATTTATATGGACTAATTCTTGCAAAGGAGCTTTTGAAACACTCAAAGAAAAGGTTAGTTACCGCTCCTATCTTGCAATTCCCTGATTGGACAAGCCTTTTCATGTCCATGTTGATGCATCTAGAATGGTAGTCGACGCGGCACTTGCACAACTAGAAGGAAACTTGGATCACCCGATTTATTTTGCAAGGAGGATGCTGACAGCAGTTGAAAGGAACTACACCACAACCGAGTGTGAAGCTTTGTTTATGGTTTACGCTCTACAAAAGCTCAGGCAGTACCTTTTTGGCCACTCCATTTATATTCTATATAGACCATGAGGCCTTGAAATATCTTGTCAACAAGCCAGCACTACATGGAAGGATATGCCGCTAGATTGTTCTCTTCCAAGAATTTCAGTTTTCTGTAATAGTAAAGCTCGAGAAGACCAACTATGGACCTGATCATTTATCCCGAATTGAAAATGGAGAACCCCCACATGCAATAAAAGATGATCTTCCTGACGTAAAGCTCTTTCAAGTTGCTCGGGTACCTAAAGAATTGGAGGCTATTACAACATTTCTCAACACTGGCTGTGTGCCTAAATCCCTCACCTCACAGGGAAAAAAGCAACTTGCGGTCCGCACCACACCTTATCAGCTCATAGCAAGAGATCTTTATAAGATGGATCGTGACGAGGTGCTTCGGCACTGTGTAATGCAACATGAGTGCCTGAGGTGCTCCGAGAAGTCCACGAAGGTATTGTCGGAGGACATTATGTTGGAGAGGCTACTGCGTGCAAGGTGTTGCTTGCTGGACTCTAGTGGCCAACTTTATTCAAAGATGCAAAGGCTTATGTTAGACAATATGATGTCTGTTAGCGCGTAGGAAAACCCAACCGAAGAGATGCTATGTCGTTGCACCCTATTCCTTCTCAAGAACCATTGGAAAAATGGGCTATTGACTTTGTGGGGCCTATCACTCTAGCAGGACAACGAATGGGCTCCTGGTACATCATTGCAACAACAAATTACCTCACACGATGGGCTGAAGCAGCGCCAACAAAACACTGTATTGCAGCAACTGTCCCACGATTCATCTGAGAGAACATTATAACACGATTTGGATGTCCCCTAAGCTTCACCAGTGATTGTGGCACCCACTTCTTGAATGAGACAATTCGTATCTTGTTGGTCAAGTTCATGATCGTGCACCACAAGACGACACCATACCACCCACAGGCCAATGGAATAGCTGAAGCCTTCAATAAGATCCTTGGTACCACTTTGACAAAAAATTGCAATGTTGGCTAGACTGATTGGGATGATAGAGTATCTGCAGTACTTTGGGCTTACCGAACTACGTACAAGCGCCTCAACAAAAGTACACCACTCAACCTAGTATATGGAAAGGAAGCGGTCATGCCAGTGGAGTTCCTCATTCCATCTCTCCGGATAGAGCGTGTGGGAAACTTGGACGATGAGGCCTCTTTGAAAGCTTGGCTCGATGATTTGATGAAATTAGATGAGATGCGATTCCTCACCACTGGAGTCAGGATGTTGAGAAACGTAAACAGAAAACATGGCATGATCGCCATCTAAAGAATAAAGTATTTTCTCCAAGCATGAAGGGAAGCTCCAAGTCCATTGGGATGGTCCATTCATAATACATAGCATTCGACTTACCAGAGCTTGTCGGTTAAAGCCAATAGATGGTCAGTTCCTCCCAGGGCACTATAATGGCAGCCGGCTTCGGTCGTATTGTGATTCTATTTAGTTTAAATTTTGTAATCAATATGGCTTAAGGCTATTAGGTTAGGATTTATTGCTTTCAATAAAAAGCGCTGCCCTTGAGGCGCCTGACTCTTTAATGTAATTTTCAGTTTATGTACTTAGATTGTTTTCATGGAGGACCATGAACCCTTTTTGGTGTGGGGTAAGGCATCATGCATATGAATACAAGACATGTGCCATGTTCGCTCTTCGAAGCGGGTGTTGTATGGATATCAAGACATGTGGGCGCGAAAGTTCCAAAGGCACAAGAGCCATGTATGGCATGCAAGTGATGAAGGGTGCGTGAGTCATTTAATGCACTTCGAAAGCATTTTGAAAGGTTCCCGCCATTTGGGTGACAGTGGGCTTCCACTACACTAGAAAGGTGGGACACAATTGTCATCCACTTCCAAGAAAGGCGCGGGAAGGATGGACCATTAATGCGACAAGGTTAGTTATTGCGAGAAGCATGCGAGTGGAATGATGGGACGAATTTGTGAAAGACAAACCAGAGAACTAGAGATCGACAAAACCAAATTTCTTGCAAAGCAGAGTGATTGCAAAGTTAGCAAAGACACGACGATTGCTTCCAAGCGAAGAGGAGAGGTTGCTAAGTCTGGACTTGTGCATAGGAGTGGAGATTGTTGAAGTTGCAGGTTCCGTCATTGTTGAAGCGTGAAGCTTGAGAGCCGAAGCAAGTTAGATCGCCACCACATACTCTTTTGGAAACGTGGGACGGCCGTGGGTTAACCATCGAGCGTCACAGAGGGTAATGCGACTGTTGACCATTTTTGGTCTTGCAGGCCAAAAAATTGGTCTCCCTTCCTTCCCTACTATCTTGAGCAGTCAGTCATGTATCCACCTTTCTGCTACTGTGCTTTTCCCCTTTTGTAATAGACTTGTTTTCTAAACCAAATGAATTGAGCTTTGTAGATGTTTCGGGTTGATCCGGAGGTTTATTTCGCTGTGGGCAGCTAGTTTTCACAAGCCTTTTGGCAAAGGAATGGGCCAACTTTAAAGAGATATAAGTCTTTTACAAAGCTCTAAAGACAAAGTGCCCGAAGGAATTCCTTCGGACATTTTGTCCGAAGAAATTCACAAGGAATTTGTCAAAGGAATTTCCCAAAGAAAAAGACCAAGACATAAAGACTAAGACATGAAGAAAGATTTCCTTTGGACAAAATGTCCGAAGGAATTAAGAAGACCAAGGCAGCCCGAAGGAACCTGAAGGGCAAGTGCCCTTGTGGGGGACTCTCGACTACCAAAAAGGGGACCTTTTCCAAGCTCCGAAGGGATACCTTCCCTTCAGGAGGGAAGAAATACAAAAGGCCAAAGAAATTGCCAAAGGGGTGACGGGCCCGAGAACGTCAATTTCAGGGCAGCAAACTAGCAGTTGGCTTTCAAATGGTGACGGGCTTGCGGACGTCAAATTTACGATGATGAAATAGCTGTTTGGTTTTTGAATAGTGACAGGCCCGCAGACGTCAATTTTGATGGGATGTGTCGGCCGTTGAGGACAAGCCAAAGGACTAATGCCTTCATGACAAGTGGCCCGAAAGAGCTCGAATGGCGCAGGCCCGACGGAATTCAAAGGGGCATAAGACCCGAGGAGTAAATTTAGCGACCCGTTGAGAAAGGAGACCGAGGAGCCAGCAAAAGACGAGAGGAATTACCCGAGAGAGCTCAAATTGCCAGAAAGAGACAAGAAATAGCAAGGAAAGAGGGAACAAAACAGAGAATCCAGAACACGACCACGCACACATACGGCAACATTTGGAATGTTCCAAAAGATGCACCCAACCAAGCACAGACACAAATCAGATCAGCCCAAGTGGCAAAAGGTGTCAACAGGAAGTTCCTAGACGGATGAAAAAGTCTCCACCAAGTGGCTGCCAAGGGGAGCGCGAGCATTCAATAGAATGGCCCGTTTTTCCTCATTTTGCATTAATGAGCAGGCAGTCGCGTGAATTTCATGGAGAAGTGGCCTGGTCATTCAAATAGACAAAGCCACCCATGCTCTTGCAGCGATATTTAATATGATTTAAACGCCAAAGTCAAGACTGCCCACTGCCACAGCATGGTTCCTTCAGCGACTTCCTCTTCCCAATGTATTCAACGCAGCATGGGCCACTTGTTTTGAAAGGCGCCAAAGTCTTTTGTTTTATGCTATATATTGTAATCTCTCATTTTGTAAAATATATCTCTCAGCTTGTATGGCGAAGCCCTGTAGGATTTTACCTTGAATCAAGGCAACATTTTTACCTCCATTTTGAGTTTGCACTTTTGCATGTCTATGGTTTTGTCTTGTGTTAAGTCATTTTCTTTCATGCTTTCACAGAATGATTCCAGCATGTCTAGTGTATTGTGAGTTCTTTTGAAGGTCAGCCAGAAGTGTCCACAACAGAGTATAGGCGCATGCGAACAGGGTGCCATAGTGTGTATTAGAACACCTCTGGTAGTTCTTCCTCCTTGTATCTCCTGAGTACCCCTAGCTTACTGATGCAGAAGAGTTTCTCGTATCAAATGAAATGTATATCAGCTTGTTCTTGGTGTAAAGTGTATGTCAAAGGTAAGTAGATCAACTATTTTGGTGTATCACTGCTTTAGTTTAGGTCCTATTTTCAGTAATCCTTCTCTCTTTTCATCCCCCCCATTGTTAGCAGTAGAAAATCCAGGACCACAGAGATGCATCAAAGGGAGCTAGCCCTTATCTAGAGATTCTCCCCTCAGTTTTGCCAGACCCACAACAAGAGGAGAGTCTCCATTGTGCTGCATGGAAAATAGAAGCTCAGCCTCCTATCAAGGGTGCAATCCACAGCGTCAAAAGTTTTTGGCACGCCCAATGGGACTAGTTTTTATCCAAAGAGTTGAAGAATTTTGGTGTGTTCTTCAACCAACCAGCCTTTGGAGGCTTTTCATCAACACCAATGGCAACTCCGAGTTGAATCAGTTGGTTAAGCAGTCCTGGTACCATCAAGAAATTTGGTATGTATAATTCCATTGCTCAACATCATGGGCCCTGTGTTCCTTCATATAATTTTGATCAAGCTCAGGTTGTTCATGGAATCACCTCAAGCAGCTCTCCTAGTTGCCCTTCAACAGTAAGGGAAGTAACACTGGAATTTGAGAAGCAAGTGATGGAGATAGATTGGATAAGCAGTATAGATATCAGTATGAGCTTCTATACAAAGAGTGTTTGTTCAGGCAAACTCAGGTCTTGCAATCCATGGAGGAGGTAGCTAAATGGAAGAGTCCATTCCTCCCATTCCAAAGCAGAGCCCTCCTATTCTAAAGAAATCCCCTTCTTGTGTACCAAATCCTTTCTACCAGATAGCACTTGCTCACTCTAGCTCATCTGATGCAATAACCACTCCTGCTCTTAATTCCTTGCACCTAGCTTTCCAACATCAAAGGGCATTAGAGCAACCTCTCATGGAGACTAACCTTCTCAATTCTTTAGAATGTGGACCCTCTTTTGATGGGAATCACCCTATATATTTTGGAAAGCAACACATCTCTCTTGAAGCAACTCTCCCTGTGCATAAGTAGACCCTTCCCAGTCTCCCTCAACCTCCTCAAATCTTTCAGCATAGGAGTGCCGATCATGAACCAACTCAGGACCTTGAAGAGGATAACGTTGCTCCCTGTTCACAAGGGAAAAGTTCCAATCCCAAGGTCATGAGTTGGAAGCAAACAATGGAATCATGCGGTAGGAAAAAAGAGGAGAGGCCTATTCATTTTGAAGAAGATAAAGCTGATCCTACTCATCATGATGATGCTTGTGACCTCCAAGAAAGACTCTTTCAAGAGAATATAGCCAAGCAAATTGCAGAATTGGAGTCCAGAATGAGGTTCCTCAACCAAAGTGTGATGGATGGTTCAGGCCAAGCAGAAGATCCTACGTCTGAACACACCCCATCAACACTCCTCCAAGAGAGCTATCAATCCACATCTGATATAGATAAAGTGCTGGCCAAATGGAAGGAAGAGAATCATTCAATTCTAGCTCAAGCACTATCTCCTCTTCCATATGAGTTTAACCATCAGCCTTCCACTTCATCCCTTCTCAAGGAGGAACCTGTTTTGCAGGAGGCAAGTGAAGAAGAGAGGATCCAATTTGCAGCTGCCTAAGAGGCTATCATGAGTGACAATGAAGATGAAATCATCATGGATGCTCCCTTTGAAGACATCATCAACAATGGAGAAGACACAAGTCATGCATACATGTGGATGTTCCAGCAATATGAAGAAGAGGTTGACAAACTTTATCTGTCAACAATGGATGTTGAGGAAAGTAAGCATGGCGAGCTCTCCCCTCCCTTGTTTGATGAACTTCCTTGTTGCTTTGATGAGGAATATGACCATGCCATGGAACTCGAGTTGGAGGAGAATCAGGAGTATGTCTTTGAACAACTAGAGACTCTGGTTTTTGAGCAAGAAAAGGAGAGCCCTATCCATCTTGAGGAAAGCTTTGAAGAAGAGAGCCTTGAACAAGGTGATGTTCTGTAGGATGAGCAATCAGTTTGTGATCTCATTTTAGACATCACAACAATCACCCTTCTTCATGAAAGCAATGATGAAGTAGAGGATCAGTTTGACCGGGTTTTCAATGAAGCAGTAGGGGACAAGTCAGTCCATGATGCATATCAAGGGGGTTATGAGATAGATGATCCCTATGATGATAAGCTAACAGCGATTGATTTCTTGATGAAACACACCAGCATGAAGGACCAGCATTGGGCAAGCTTCCAAGAGCAAGGTGAATACATATATGTTGGAAACATGTTTGACCCTAATCCATTCGGATACAAGCCAATCAAGGTGGCAGGCAAGAAGAGCAAGTCACGAAATCTCCATTCCATTTAGCCACTTGTCTGGCACCATAAGTTTTCTTGCCATGGAAGAGACTTAAGAAGTTTTCCCTTTGATCCAGGAAGGAGGCAAATGTATATTGTTAGCTGTACATAATAATTTGCTTTCAGTTGTTTGTCTTTCATTTTCCCTAAGTGTTGTTGCACGCATGTGTGTAGTTTTTTAGCCTTTGTTGTGTGTGTTTTCCTTTGTGTTTGAGGTAAAATCTTTGCTGGTTCATAGGTCCTTACAAGGTTGTTAACTTCTCCAAGCTGCATCCTGACTCCATGCCCAATGGACTTTGAGGCTACCAGTCTTCCCAAGCATAGCAGGGATGCTTCCCCTGGGAATCGCCAAATTTGTTGACCATTTTTGGTCCTACAAGCCAAAAAATTGGTCTCCCTTCCTTCCCTACTATCTTGAGCAGTTAGTCATGTATCCACCTTTCTACTGCTGTGCTTTTCCCCTTTTGTAATAGGCCTATTTTCTTAACCAAATGACTTGAGCTTTGTAGATGTTTCGGGTTGATCCGGAGGTTTATTTCGCTGTGGGCAGCTAGTTTTCACAAGCCTATTGGCAAAGGATTGGGCCAACTTTAAAGAGATATAAGTCTTTTACAAAGCTTTAAAGACAAAGTGCCCGAAGGAATTCCTTCAGACATTTCGTCCAAAGAAATTCACAAGGAATTTGTCGAAGAAATTTCCCAAAGAAAAAGACTAAGACATGAAGAAAGATTTCCTTCGGACAAAATGTCCAAAGGAATTCCTTCGGAATTTGTCTGAAGGAATTAAGAAGACCAAGGCACGAAGGAACCCGAAGGGCAAGTGCCCTTGCGGGGGACTCTCGGCTGCCAAAAAGGGGAACTTTTCCAAGCTCCGAAGGGATACCTTCCCTTCGGGAAGGAAGAAATACAAAAGGCCGAAGAAATTTTCAAAGGGGTGACGGGCCCGAGAACGTCAATTTCAGGGCAGCAAACTAGTCGTTGGCTTTCATATGGTGTCGGGCCTGCGGACGTCAAATTTACGATGATGAAATAGCCATTTGGTTTTCGAATAGTGACAGGCCCGTAGATGTCAATTTTGACGAGATGCGTCGGCTGTTGAGGACAAGCCGAAGGACTAATGCCTTCACGACAAGGGGCCCGAAAGAGCTCGAATGGCACAGGCCCGACAGAATTCAAAGGGGCATAAGACCCTAGGAGTAAACTCAGCGACCTGCTGAGAAAGGAGACCGAGGAGCCAACAAAAGACGAGAGGAATAGCCCGAGAGAGCTCAAATTGCCAGAAAGAGACAAGAAATAGCAAGGAAAGAGGGAACAAAATAGAGAATCCAGAACACGGCCACGCACACATACGACAACATTTGGAATGTTCCAAAAGACGCACCCAGCCAAGCACAGACACGAATCAGAGCAGCCCAAGTGGCAAAAGGTGTCGGCAGGAAGTTCCTAAACGGATGAAAAAGTCTCCACCAAGTGGCTGCCAAGGGGAGAGCGGGCATTCAATAGAATGGCCCGTTTTTCCTCATTTTGCATTAATGAGCAGGTAGTTGCATGAATTTCATGGAGAAGCGGCCTGGTCATTCAAATAGACAAAGCGACCCATGCTCTTGCAGATTAATATGATTTAAACGCCTAAGTCAAGACTGGCGACTGCCACAACATGGTTCCTTCAGCGACTTCCTCTTCCCAATGTATTCAACGCAACATGGGCCACTTGTTTTGAAAGGCGCCAAAGTCTTTTCTTTTATGCTATATATTGTAATCTCTCATTTTGTAAAAGATATCTCTCAGCGTGTATAGCAAAGCCCTGCAGGATTTTACCTTGAATCAAGACAACATTTTTACCTCCATTTTGAGTTTGCACTTTTGCATGTCTATGGTTTTGTCTTGTGTTAAGTCATTTTATTTCATGCTTTCACAGAATGATTCCAGCATGTCTAGTGTATTGTGAGTTCTTTTTTTGCAGGTCAGCCAGAAGTGTCCACAGTAGAGTATAGGCGCATGCGAACACGCTGCCATAGTGTCTTAGAACACCTCTGGTTGTTCTTCCTCCCTGTATCTCTAGAGGACCCCTAGCTCACTGATGTAGAAGAGTTTCTCGTATCAAATGAAGTGTATATCAGCGTGTTCTTGGTGTAAAGTGTATGTCAAAGGTAAGTAGATCAACCATTTTGGTGTATCACTGCTTTAGTTTAGGTTCTATTTTCAGTAATCCTTCTCTCTTTTCATCCCCCCCCATTGTTAGCAGTAGAAAATCCAGGACCACAGAGATGCATCAAAGGGAGCTAGCCCTTATCTAGAGATTCTCCCCTCAGTTTTGCCAGACCCACAACAAGAGGGGAGTCTCCATTGTGCCGCGTGGAAGATAGAAGCTCAACGTCCTATCAAGGGTGCAATCCACAGCGTCAACAGTGACCAAAGAAAAAGGCCAAGAGACTTGAAAAGCTTCCAACTATACCAGAGGAAGAAGAGGTGAGTGGAGGAGCTTGGTTTCCTATAAGAGAAAAAGTTTCGGGAGGCCCAAAAGAAAGACCAAAAGAAGTGTAGCGCATGAAAGTCTTGAGGGAAAGCGCGGAAGGAGAAGTAAGAGAAAGCGCACAAGAAGCAAAAATGGTGAAGAAAGGAAAGTAGGCACAGGCCTCTTCATCACAAAAAGCCCTAGCATCCCCACCTATATCTTTGTTAAAAGAAGAAATGCAGTACCCAAAATCGGTCTTGTGCATGGAGAATTGGGTCTCCAAGGTGTCAACTGCAACAATTTTTTATTATAACCACCGTCGGCTGGGCAACGAAGTAGAGTTGCAAAATGACTATCAGGTCCAGACCACCAACATTAGGAATCAAGTGGTCTATGACTTGTCCATCAAGAACTAGCTGGACAAGGTCCGCCTTTTTCAACTCTTTGAGCTACCATACTTTGGCAAGCCTACTAAGGCAATTTAGTTCCTCCTCTCGCGTGTCCATGAGGACTACATCCACTTCGCGGGGCAAAACATGAAATTCACTGCGGAGAGGATAAGCAAAGTCATGGGGCTTCAGTGTTCAGGGGTGAATGTGTTGGATGACTTGGTGGATATGGAGGAAATTCAGTAGACCATTACTGCGTCGATGTACCAAAAACAAGGGCATGCCATGCTTATAAGGAACATGCAGGATCTTGCCCTTAGAGTCGTAGCGCAGATCATTTTCACCAAGGCCGGAAGGACCAACCGATGGAAGGAGGTGGACATGGCCCACTTGCACATTGCTCACCAAGTTGTTCAAGGCGCACAATACAGCTAGGTGTTATATTTTGCCCAGAGGATAGCTAAAGACAGGGAGAAGGTGCATAAGACGCCTAAGTACAGGTTTCCTTGGGGGGCAATCCTCTTATTGATGTTTTTTATGAGATTGGGGTGCCTGATTATAGCTCAGGAGCATTGAAGTGGGTGTACCCCCCACTCACAAGTCCCTCGTCGAGCGCTTCAAAGCTTTCACTTGCCCCCAGCACATCACCCCAACATACAAGTTGAAGATGAGGTGCTGGTTTGACGGGATGAAGGCGGCTTTCAGGAATGAATGGCGCATTCCCAAGGATTTGGCCACCCTGACCACAAATCAAGCAGAATTCGTTGTGAAGCAACACTACTCCATGGCGTGCTTTCGAATGAACCCTTCGGGAGAACTTTCAACATGGCTTAAATTGCCATATGCCTTCTCTATGTGCTACTTCATCGATTCCATCAACATGATTTATGATGCGTTGCCAATCAGTCTGCAAGCAGAATGGATCGATGCGGAGTGCCACACCCTTCGTATATCCACGCAAAAAGGCCTTTCCGAAGAGGGGAGAAACAGACTTAACCGATATTAAGGTTAAGAATATCCTAGTTGGGGAGTAGGTCCACAAGTTGTTTTACATGTTACGGCCCCACCAGTACCTTCAAGATGGAGACCCCAAGTAGAGGCTCTCCCAGGCACCGCAAGTAAGGACGCAGCTAAAACCAAGTGCTAGTACAAGTGGGCAGCAGGCCCCTCAGAAATGACAGAAGACGGTGGAGGCACAACCCTCCAGACCCACTACTTCTCGCCCTTTCGTGCCACGACCACCTCCACCTCGACCTGCACCTTCTCCACCTCGTCCTTCACCTTCACCACCTCGACTGTCTCCATCTCCATCTCACATTTCATTGCCATTTGCTTCATCTTCACCTTCCCATTCCACACCTAACCCGAACCCTTCATCTCCTCATCCAACTTCCCCACCTTCTCCACCTCCACAACCACCTTCACCTCCACCTTCTCCAAAGACTACCATTGGATCAACACCACAACAACCTCCAAGTCAAGCACCCCAAAGAGACCCCTCGCAAGAGCAGATTCATACTTGGATTGGATTCAGAGAAGACTCCATCCCTAGTCCAAGAGGGCCCATCTGGTGATCAAATTGATATTGATGCAATAGGAGCAGATGAGATGGCCTCAGAAAGCCATCAAGAGGGTGAACTTGAGTGAGACCCAGAAAGGGGAAAGGGGCCAGCTAAGGGGGAACAGGGACAGAGAGGGCTGTCCACTCTGCGTGAACGATACCAGTCTGACGTAGAAGAAAAGAACATCTATCTTTGGAAGCACTTCCACCCCAAAGACACAACCCTAGATACAAGGAAGCAACTGTCCTTCCTTTTGAAAATGTATAGTGAAGAGCCCAGATTGATATTCCCTTAGATTGCATTTTTCTGGCCCGAATGCTCCAGGACTACTAGATCTTATGAAGATTGATCCATAGTGGCTCTCTTCAATAATGACAAGTGTTGCATTTTTGAAACTGGCCATGGAGATGACATGCCAAAACATTTTGTTAGAATCGAACACGCGCACGGTGGAAAAGAAACATGGCAGAGTTGTAGAAATGTATAATAAAGCATATGCAGAAAAGCAAGCACTAGCCGAGGAAGTGGCCTCCTTGAAGCAACAGATCCAAGAGGCCACCAAAGGCTAAGGTAAGGGTGTTAAACCTTTGCAAGACAATTTTGAAAGTGGAGCCGGCACTTGCGGACGGTGTACCATTGGATGGGGACGCCGTCGAAAAATTAGAAATATTGGTTGAGCTATTGCTCAAGAAAAATAAGGAGCACCCCGCGCCCAAAGATGAGGCCAAGGAAATACTTAAACAATTCACCATGGTGGTAGATATCTGCAAAAGTACTTTGGAGAGAGTCGGGAAGGTTATCCCAATTTTGGATGGCATTTTTGCACGCCTAGCGTGCCCAAATAAAATAGTAGAAGCCCAACTACATGATGAGGAGGTCCTAAGGCAACAAGTAGCTGATGATGCCCTATTAATAAAAGACCGCATTGAGCGCGCGAAAGCATTCAAGGACGTTGAGATGATGGAAGAAGCCATTAATAATCATCGTCAACAAATAAACGCAAGTTTTACTATACTCCAAGGACAGGTTAACAAGGAGGTCTCCGAGTTAGAAGACATCTAGAAGGAAACCAGCGCAGCCTTGGATGAACAGGTGAAAAAGATTGAGACTTCGACTCAGCTCGAGGAGCTAAAAGAAGCAAAGGAGGCCATTGAACAAATAACAGCCAAAGTCCTCGATGCATTGTCCCACTAGGACAGGCTGAAGAAGGAACTCGAGCAGAAGGGGCCAGAATTTTTGGAAGACGTTAGTGCGGCTTAGTCTGGGACGGACTAAGGACTTAGTGTGGGGTGATGTTGACCCCTAAATTTTGTATAAGTATTATTTCATTCTTTGGCACACGACGCGAAAGGACCATTGTCCATTTTGACACAAGTACTGGCACTACATAGAAGGACCATGGCGCAGGAGGACCATGGCACGTAGCTGATAGGCACGGAAGGTGATGGGCATGGAAGGACAACGGAGTAGGAGACCCAACGCGAGAGGACCCAGTCAAGGAAGAATGTGTCACGAGGGACCCGAGAACAGAAGACTTGGAACAAGAAATGGAAGACTAGGGGAGCGCGAGGGATGCAGGAGCAGACAGAAGAAGCAATTTAAGTAAGACACTTTGACCCCACCGATCGGAGGTTATGTACCAGCCCACGAGGAATGGAATACTTGGTCGCCAAAGCATAACATAGAGCAAGCATCTAGGGGCGCAGAGGCCCGATTCTATAAGAACAATTAGTTGTAAGAGCCACGACTCTCAGCCTGTTGGGAGTCCGTGTGCCATTGTCCATGATAGTTGGAATCTTGACACTTGGTCAGGGCAAAACAAGTATAAAAACCCCTATTGTAATCATTTGTGAGTGGTCCTTTATAGAATAGATACAACATTCTGTCTTGTAAATTGTTGAGCAATCAATGAATAGATAGTGTTAGCCATACCGTGTGATGATTCATGAACATTCTAAGTGTTGAATAATCAATATGTTTTATTTCTAAGTCATGGGTATCTTTTTCTTTTATTGTAACTGTTGAATAGTAATGGTGATCCTAGTTATCTTAGTAGTTAACTCTGGAACAATAAGGATAATAGTGGTATATTTATGGTATTGAATAACTTAAGAATTATGTTACGAAAGATGAAAAAACATATTAACATTGTGCTTCAAAGCCTTCTGGAACCGGTCTTTCACTGCGCGCTTCGGGTGAGCGCGCGAGACTTACCTCTCGCGTGATAGGGCCAACGTGCTAGCTTGTTGGGAGAAAGCTTCAGCGCCTTAGAGAAATTAATTAAAAGAACCCAATAGAACTAGAAGAGGCCCCAACTAACATGAGTTTTTGAAGTTCAACCCATAAAGCATAAACCTTGGAAGAACAGTGTTGAAACTGTTTGGCTACCAGATGTTTGTGTTCATGTGACCGTTTGACCATCCGTGTTGCTTCTTGCAATTTCCCTTTGGCTTGTTGGGTCTCATGCTCGAGTTCGTGGAGCTTGTGATGGAGGTCATGAATGACTTGCTTGTACTCCACAACCTTTTGTGTTTGAACCTAAGTGAGCTGACTTTGCTGAGCTAGTTGATCATGAAATTGGCTATTTTAGTTCAGCAAGCTCAGTCTGCAACAAGCTAATCTCACCAACAGTAGTGTCCTTCAATTCCAACTTGTTCTAGGCACACATGCAAGATTGCAAAGTACTAGTAGTGGAAGGTACACTAAAAACTTTAGAGAGATTCCAAAATACTTTGAACAAGAGAAGTAATATAGGGCAAACTAGGAGTGGGCAACCATTGTTTGTGCATCTCTTGAGTACTCAACTCAGGGCACTTGTGTGAAATATCCCCAACCAGGGGATATTGTTCCAAACTTGCACTATTTCTGATTTTTAGCTTATTGGTATTTCGTCAAACACTTTGCATAAAACCTAATATGAAGAATTCTGGTTTCAATCACTTAAAACAGTTGCAACTATATTATTGATCAAGGGCATATTTACAAATAGATGTCATGCATGAAACAAGTCATAGACATTTTAAACACTTTGTATGCATTCATAGTATTGCTGATAAGAGTATTTTATACAAACACATACCTGAAAGAACAAATTGCTGACCTCAAACTCTTGATAGATTTCATACAAATCAAAATAATGCTAATATGATTCCTTGCTGACCTGTACGGGTTGCTGCAGCAACTAGAAAAAACCCAATGTCTTCCAAAAGAACTCACGCCCCCTTCTTATTTGCATTTGAAACCCCAAAGATGAGTGGTAGCTTGAAATGAGGTTTGGGCTTTCACTAGAGTCTCCTTCCCACACCTTTCTCCAACAATCCTCACACTCCCACTTTTAGTATAAACACCCAAATCTGCCCAACTTGACAAGTGCGGCCAGCCTTGGAATGTTTCGTCTATAAATATAATGAAAGGATTGTTCAAAATATCAATAATCTGCCTCTAGAAAACCATACGCCCCTTTCCACAATTGGAGCGGCCAGCACAAGAAGAGTAACGATAAATTCAATCTCATAGATTCATTATTTGCTTTGCAAATCTTCTAATATTTCTTCCCTTCAGCACCTGCAAATACAACTATTAGGGATTGAGGATGAATCCTGTCACCAAAATAGCTCTTCCAGTGAGTGTCCAATGTCTTCTCTGCACCGAAACTTGGGATCTCAAGGGATTTTATGCCTTGAGCAATAGCGGATGAACACGTAGGCTCATCAAAACTGCAGAAAAAAATAACAATGAACATAATAATTATTTTAATCCTTATATTCTCCTTATAACTCCTCTGAACACTAAAAACTTTCACTTTTTCCAACGCCCCCTTTTAAAAAAATAATGATTAATAAGTAAAAAATACTCATTAAGGGTCCAACGCCCATGGGGGGGGTAATAACACTTTTCCTAGTCATAAGTCATGACTTAAAGCACCTTGACGTGAAAGATAATATAAAGTGCATTAAATGGCATCTTCAATGTAAAAATATAACATTAAATGCACATAAGGGTCTAAATATTCCTTTTATTTCACTGTCCCAATTCCCAAGGGAATATATAAGGAAAGAGGGCGAAATAGGCCAGCTAGGTCTCTGAACATTTGGAAAGGGACATTACAATCCTCCCTTCCCAAGATTGCTCATCTCCAAGCAACTGTAGATTAGGATGTTGCAAAATATGTTCACCTTCCCGCGTGGTATCCTTTAATGGCAAATCCTTCCACCGCCCCAAATACTCTATGATGACTCGGTTCCTGAGCTTCTTTTCTCGCACCTCAATAATTGATTCTGGAACTAGAATTAACTTGCCCTCCTCATCCAATGGTGGCAACTCAATAGATGGCTCAATATGTTGTCCAACCCTTTTGAGGCAAGACACATGGAAAACATTGTGGATCCTGCTATGCTCAAGTAAGTCCAACTCATACGCAACATCTCCAATCCATCTTAGAATCCTATAACGCCCATAAAATTGTGGCTTCAATTTCTTTGCACCACTCTTCTTCAAGGAGGATTGCCTATAAGGCTATTATTGGCAATTTGGGCAAGGAGACAGTTGACAGTTTGAATATCATGATCTAGAAAGCAATTTGAAGACTGAAAAATTGTCATTCTTGTCTAAGGCAACATGGAATTGTCATTGATGTCATCGATGTCATCGAGATTGAAAATGATCATGCATTAATGCCAAATGTTGAGCTGAGCAGACTTGTGGAGTAAATCGGGTTTGTGAAGTGCTCTTACTTATAAAATAAGTAAAGCAGTCTCGAAACTCCGAATTGGTCTAATAAAGTTAATTGGGTTGATGAAACAACTTTACTTCTTTCATGTTTATAAGTAAAGCAAAGTCGAAAACCCGAAGTGGTCTAGAGGAGTTGTTTGGGATTCTGAAATGGCTTTACTTGATCAGGTTTATGGAACACTTTACTTCTTTCATGTTTATAAGTAAAGCAAAGTCGAAAACCCGAAGTGGTCTAGAGGAGCTATTCGGGATTCTGAAGTGACTTTACTTGGTCAGGATTCTATAACGACTTTACTTCTTTATGTTTTATAAGTCAAGCAATGTTAAGAACCCGAGTTGGTCTAAGAGGAGTTTATCGGGTTTCTAGGATAGCTTTACTTCTTCCATTTTCATAAGCTAAGTAGTGGGAAAAACCCGAATTGGTCTTGAGAATTCTTTCGGGAAGATGTTAAGGAATTCTGTTGGACAAATTGTCTGCGACAATTCTTTCAGACAAAAAGCCCGCAACAATTCTTTCGAAGGGCAAGTAGACCTTTTCAAAAAGTCCGAAGGGTATCTTCTGAACATTGTGAAGGGCAAGTGGACCTTTTCAAAAATTCCAAAGGGTATCTTTTGAATGTTGCAAAGGGTATGTGGACACTTGTAGAAAAGCCAAAGGGTAGATTACAAAAAAACCGAAGGGTATGAGGACCGTTGGAAGATTTCCGAAGGGCACTTCCGAATAGAAGCCAATGACGAATTCTTTCGGAGAAATTGGAGGACACTTCAGGATGAAATGGACCATTACAAAAGTTCCGAAGGATAGTTTGCAAAATGGCTGAAGAAGTCCTTAATAGAAAACCCACGAAAATTGGACCCGGACAGAAAGTCCACGGAAATTGTTCTGAAGACAAAGGCCCGCAACAATTTGTATTAAGGAACCTTCCGAAGGATTAAAGCAAGGATAAAAGACGAGCAAGTCTACAAGGATCAATGTTGCAACGAGTGTTATAAGAATGTCGAAGAAAATAAGATCAAGCCAACATGCTGAAGTTTAACGGCAATAGAAAGGGTAAAGATCGAGCATATCGAGGACAATCGAAAGGAGCGGAAGCAAACCCATCATATAGAAAGCAGCAAGATGCGAAAAGGGAAGAAAAAAAGCTCGATGGTTAATGACAAAGCAAGAATTAAAATACATGTTGCTTTAAAGATCAACGAATCATGCTTGATCGGTGCATTAGATCCAATGCTGCGAAGCAAAGCCAGATTACCCTCCGAGTGCACGTGCATTTGACAAGTGTCAAGAGGTCATAAGGAAAGATCCAACAAAGAAAAGAACATGAACTTGGCACGACAAAAGAAATAAAAAGCCCGCATTTAATGTGTTCTATCTGTAAAGGAATAGGTAGAACTGGTGGTGAACTCAATATATCTTCACGGAGTTCGAGATTAATCAATCTAATTGATCAAGGAAGCAGCGCAGTTAAGAACAGTAGAAGTGCAGATGCCAAAGATAGTAAAGAAATTTGAATGTTGCCATGTGAAGCATGAATCGAGACACGAAGTCAAAGTCACATTGAATGCAAATTAGAAGCTCGAACCGGTTAAGAGCAGTTGAAGTGTGAACACTTTACAGATAGAAAACCCTAAGATGCATTTATCTATAAATGCTACGAATAGAACATTTAAAAGAGTCTTTTGCTGTTGTTGCTATAATAATTAGAGTGTTAACTCAAAAATTGTCAAGTGAGGACATATGCAGACAACGTAAAAAGGCATAGCAAATAAGATATGTCAAAATAGAAGATATCCAGACACGAAAAGAGAAAGAGACAGAAAAGACGAGAGGCACATAGTGTGAAGGTGCAGTTACAGACTAGACTTGTAACAGAGAAACTAAACATGATTCATTTTGAATCTCTTTTGTATTCTGAAGTTGTAGCTTCATATCTTTGATAGATTAGTGCCATCAGAAAAACCGAGTTGGTGCTCTGAATGTAACCAATGAGGTTTGTCTGTGAGACATCTTTTCTGTGAGACTGAATTAGAATAGTAGATTCTAGCAGCTTTTATCATTGTGGTTTTTCCCATTGGGTTTCCACATAAAAATCTAGTGTTGAGTATCCTTGTGTGTGTGTATGATCTCTATTTTTGTTCTTTACTTTGCAAATACATTCTGTATCTTGTTTAAAAGTTTTAAGGACTAGGCTTTAGCTTATCTATTGATTCACCCCACCTCTCAGTAGATAGTTGTGTTCAACAGCTGTAAGCCAAGGAACACCAAATCTCCCACATCAAATGATCTCTCCACCCTGTGCCTGTCAGCATACATCTTCTACTGAATTTTGTGCCCACTGTATATTCTCCTTGAGAGTTTTCACGATGTCCTAATTTTCTTGAAATCAACAAATGATGAAGCATCATACCCATAAAGTGCTCAGAATAGTGTCATGCTAATGCTCATATGATAAGGCGTATTGTAGCAATGTTCACCCAAGTACAACCACTTAACCCATGCCTTCTGATGCCTTGCCACATAACTCCGCAAATAACCCTCTATCCATTTTTTCACGATCTTAGTTTGACCATCGATCTGCAGATAATAACTGGTACTCGGTGTCAACTCTGTATCGGCTTACCTGAACAACTCTTGCCAAAAATGTATTCATGAATCTTTGGTCTCGATCACTGACTATGTTCTTAGGCAATCCATGTAACCTAAAAACCTCCTCAAAGAATAATGTTGCTATTTGTGGTGCATTGTACTCAGATGGCATTGCCAAGAAGTGAGCATACTTGGTCAATCTGTCAACCACCACATAAATGCAATTCTTACCCTGAACATGTTGGAAATAGTCATTGATGTCTGTGATATTGTCATTGATGTCAATGGAAGCCGGTGCTATTCTGCATTAATGTCAAAAGTAGAATTGCACAAACTTACAATGCAAATGGGACTTATAAAGAGCTTCTACTCTACTTATAAAATAAGTAAAACAGTCTTGAGAACCCAAATGGGTCTTGTAGAGCAAATTGGGATTCTAGAACAACTTTACTTCTCTCAACTTTATAAGTTAAGTTGTCCCAAGAACCCGAATGGGCATAGCAGTGTTAATCGGGTTTATGCAACGACCTTACTTGTCTCATGTTCATAAGTCAATTTGTCTCAAGAACTCGAAAGGGTCTAGAAGAGTTGATCGGGGTTTCGGAAGCACTTTGCTTCTTTCATGTTTATAAGATAAGCAATGTGGAAAACCCGAATGGGTCAAGGAAGAGGTAATCGGGATTTCGGAGTGACTTTGCTTCTCTCATGTTTGAGTTAAGCAATATGAAAAACCTGAATGGGTCTAAGTGAGTTGATCGGGTCTCTAAGATGACTATACTTCTTCCAAGTCTATAAGTCATGCTGAATGAAGAACCCGAAATGGTCTTGAAGAATTCTTTCGAAAAAATTGGCAAAGACAATTCTTTCAAAAATATTGGCAAGAACAAATCTTTCGGACAAAAAGCCCGCGAAAATTGTTCCAAAGGTTATCTAGACCCTTGCAGAAAAGCCGAAGGGTAGTTTTTGAAAAGGCCGAAGGGTATGTGGACCCTTGCCGAAAAAGCCGAAGGGTACATTTGCAAAGCCCCGAAGGTTATGTGTCCTAAACAAAAGTGCCAAAAGGAGACCCGGACAAAAAGTCTGCAAAAATTGTCTCAAAGGGGATATGTTAAAGCTCGAGCAAGTTTGAAGAGATCAACGAAGGGGAAGCATCTCAAAGACGCCAAAAGAAGCAAGATGAAGTCAACATGTCAAAGGTTAATGATCTAGTCAACATAAAGAGCAAACATCTTTGATGATCCAACGACACACGCACGTCAGGATTAAAAAGATCCAACAGAGAAAGCGAATCCAAAGCCTTAAAGGTGCTTGAAGGTTAATGCACATGGCAAAGCTAAAGATCGAGTATATTCGAGTAAATCGAAAGGAGCGAAAGCGATCCAACTATAGAAGACATAGTAGAAAACATAAAAAAAGAGGCTCGATAGTTAGAGATGGCACGAAGAAAGAAATCAAAGGCACGCATTTAATATTTCTCAACAAACTATTGAAGGAACAGACAAAACCTGTAAATAATTGCATAGAACTTGAGATTGATTGATCCTGCCAATCAATCATCGATTAAGGAGGTTGTGCATTTAAGAGATAAATCCAATAGCTGCCAAACATAGTGAAGAGACCAGAACATTATGGCATGATGCATGAACCAAGACACGAAAAGGAAACGACGCAGTTATGACTAGAATCCTGCAGTTGTCAAAGATAGAAACGAGAATAGACAATCATTGTATGATGCAAGAACCAAGACGCGAGAAAATGCAAAAGTCAAATACGCATTAAAAGAGAATCTAGAACGGAAACTGGTTTAGTGCAAATAGAATGTTAATGCAATAAGTGAGTCGAGAAACCCTAATGACTATTTGTATAAACACAACTCTTAACATATTATATAGCTGGCTCTGCTGCTACTGCGTTTTTAAGTGTGAAAAAAAGGGCTGTCGACAAAGGAAATATGCAAACAAAGTAAAATGCGGATAAGGAAGGGGAATGAAATGTATCTGAATAAAGCATAACCAGATGTATGCAGATACAGAGTGAGAGACATGCAGACAGAGATTAAGCAAGCAAGAAGATAGAGCACACAGACAAAGAGAAGGTGAGCAGTTACAGATTAGACTTATAATAAAGAACATTGAACTAAATTTACTTGATAATCCATCTTGTACACTGGAGTCATAGCTCCATAGTTTAGGTAGGTTGGTGCCTACATACAAACTGGGTTGGTGCTCAGTAAAGAGATTGGGGTCTCCCAAGGATTGGTGTCCTTGAATGTGACCAGTGAGGTTAGCTAGTAAGGCATTTTATTGTGAGGTTGGATTAGAACAATAGATTCTAGCAACTGATTCTCACCGTAGTTTTTCCCATTGGGTTTTCCACGTAAAATCTGGTGTTATGTGTTTCTGTGTGTGTGTGTGACTTCTGCATTTGTTCTTTGATTTACACATGAATTCACATTTTCTGCAAAAAAGTTTTTAACAGACTAGTTTTAGATCTACTGATTCACCCCCCCTCTCAGTAGATAGGTGTGTTCAACAATTGGTATCAGAGCCTAGGGTTCCTAAGGAGAAGCTTAATCGGCTCAAGTAGATCTTGGATTAGTGAACACAATGGCCAGTGAAGAAGGTTTTTCGTCAAACAAGGCTCCTCTATTTGATGGGTTGAACTATGCTTTTTGAAGCATAAGGATGGAATCATATTTGTCTTCCCTAGGTTCGATGTTTGTGGTAAATGGATATACAGCTCCTACTGTAGCTTCTACTGATCAAGCTGCCAAGAAGGCTTCTGAAAATAATGCTAAGGCAAAGAATGTTATTCTTTGTGGACTGTCAAACTCAGAGTTCATCAAAGTCATGCATTGTAAAAATGTACAAGACATCTGGAACAAGCTAAAAGATATCTATGAAGGAGACGTCAAAGTGAAGCAAGCCAAGCTGCAAACATACAAAGGCCAATTTGAGAATTTGAAGATGATTGAAGAGGAGAAGATTGCAGACTACCTTCTTAGGGTAGATGAGATTGTGAATGCTATTAGAGGACTTGGAGAAACAGTAGAAGAGTCAACTATTGTTAAAAAGGTCTTAAGGTCTTTGCCATCAAGATATGATTCGAAAATCTCTGCAATAGAAGAAGCAAGAGACTTGATTAGCTCACTGTGGATGAGCTGCACGGAACATTCACAACCTATGAGATGAGAATGGGAGAGACAGACCCGATTAAAAGAGAAGTTGCATTCAAAATAGCAAAGCCAGTTAAGGATGAGACAACCATGTCGAGATCTGAGGAGTCAGATCAAGAAGAAGCCAACCTTGTCAGAAAGCTAAAGAGAAGATCTGGAAAGTATAAAGGTAAGTTACCTTTCAAATGTTTCAACTGTGGAAAGGTAGGACACTTTGCTGCTAAATGTCCTCATTAAAAGGGAGAAAATTATGAGCAAATAGAGATCAGTAAAAAGGTAAAACCCCATAATACATATAAGAAAAACTTCTTTAAGAATAAGAAGGGCTTATACACAAAAGAAGACAGCAATTCAGAGAAAGACAATGATAGTGACAGTTTCGATGATGATTAGGATTGTGCTTTTGTGGCTAGGGAAAATGAATACCTATTCATGGCAGAGGAATGTACATCATCAAATCAAGAACAAGAGGAAGATGAAGATTGGGATGAAGAAGAGGAAGGTGAAATTGATCTAGAAGGAGAACTAGTTTGTGCTCTAGGAGAGATTGAGAAACTAAGAAAAAAGAACTCTAAATAGAAGAAACTTGGGCAAAAGGAACTTGAGAAATCTAATCAAATGATAGTGACCCTGAAAACTCAAATTGAGCAGGCTAAAAGAATATAAGAGGTAGTTAAGATGGAACTGCAGTCCAAGACTGAAGAGTGTATAAAACTTGAAGAAGAAATAGTAACCTTGAAAAAAGAACAAGATAAAAGTCTGAAGATGACAAAAGGGTCAAACATCTTAAATGAATTAATCAGCTGTCAAAAACTCTCAAATGAAAAATTAGGTATTGGATATGAGAAAGGTAAAGATTCCTCAACTAGTCTATTTGACAACTTCAAGATAGGAGTAGCAAAAACAAAGAAAGTGAACGACAACAAGGATGATAAGATTGACTCAAACAAAGTTGATGAGAGGAGAAAATTTTCTGAAATGAAGCTTGAAATCGAAAGATGTAGAAGAATACACCAAAGTTGCAGATTTAAAGAAACAAAAGGTTAGAAGAGTTCAATACACGGCACCAAAAAATGTTACAACCAGGTATTACTCATCCTTTTATGGTTATTGTTACAGTTGTAATCAATTTGGTCATAGGGCTATCGAATGTAGAGTTGTGCCTACAAGAACTAGCTTTGTAAGTAGAAACACATTTGCTTCTCTATTAGATTTAAGTACAATATGCTACAATTGCAATAACTTTGTTCACATAGCCAAGCATTGTAGAACTAACTTTGCAGTGTCAAAAGTAAAGAAAGACAAGTCTTCTAATAAGAACAAAGGTCCACAAGTTATTAATAAAGAAAAGAAGACGACATATAAGAAGCCCAAGGAAACGTGGAGAGTGAAAAATTAATCCTTGATCGCTCAAACAACACTCCATGCCAAAGAGCAAAATTTATGGGTAATAGATAGTGGGTGCTCAAAGCACATGACTGGTGACAAAAGCAAGTTTGTCAAGTTAAACAAGCGCAAAGAAGGAACTGCTAGTTTGAGAAATAATACTGTAGTAAGAATCAAAGGTAAAGGAACATTTCATATAGATGGTAAGTTTCCCACTCATGATGTACTCTATGTTAAAGGATTTAAGCACAATCTGCTAAGTGTTAGCCAAATGTGTGATAATGGATATAAAGTCATATTTGATACTGAAAGCTGCAAGTTGAAGAGATCTGAAAAAATAGTTGTAGAAGGGAAAAGGACCGAAAACAACATCTACAATTTTGTTGAGGTAAACAATAATAGTTGCCTCATAGGAAAGGTTGATGAAGGTTGGCTATGGCACAGGAGAAAGGGTCATGTCAATTTTGACAATTTAGTCAAAGTAAGTTCAAAAAAGTGTGTAAGACATGCCCATAATCACCAAACCCACAGATACTACATGCAGAGAATGCCAATTAGGCAAGCAAACAAGGGTCAAGTTTCAGACAAAAGAATATGCAACAACAAAGCCTCTAAAGATCGTTCATATTGATCTATGTGGACCTACCAAGACTAAAGGATCAAAAGGAGTTCACTACTTCATGCTATTTGTTGATTACTCAAGAATGACATGGGTAACCTTCTTAAAGGACAAATCTCAAGCCTTTGAGAGATTTAATATCTTTAGAGCCATGGTTGAAAATGAAATGGAAAGAAAAATCAAATGTCTGAGATCTTACAAAGGTGGAGAATTCACTTCAAACAAATTCATAGAATACTGTGAAAAACATGGGATTAAAAGGCACTACTCCGTTGCAAGAACTACTCAGTAAAATGGAGTTGTTGAGAGAAAAAATAAGACTGTCAAGGAGATGGCCAGAACAATGCTGAAAAAAGCTAAACTTTCTGATGGATATTGGAGAGAAGTAGTTCAAAAAGTAGTATACATTCTGAAAAGAATATAGTTGAGGGTGAAAAGCGACAAAACGCCATATGAACTATGGTATGAAAAGCCTACATCAGTCAAATACTTCAAAGTGTTTGGAAGTAAGTGTTACATCAGAAGAAATGAGAGCAAACTAGGCAGCTTTGAGTCAAGATGTGAAGGAATCTTTCTTGGTTACTCCACTCAGAGTAAAGCCTATGTATGTTACAACAAAAGGCTGCACAAAATAGTTGAAAGCATTAACGTCAAGGTAGAAGGATTCAAACAAGTTGAGCCTCATGAGGAGATCAGAATTGAAGAATTAGAAAAAACAAAAAATAAAGTAGAAGATAGTGAAGAGGAGGAAGAAAAGAATGAAAGGGCACCTGCAAAGTTTGTTTAAAAGGAACATCTCAAAGAGCAGATAATTGGCAAAAAAAATGAGGGTGTTCAGACTAGGAGAAGAGCTATAATGAACAAGGACCAAGTCAATTTTGCTCTATTTTCAAAAATTGAGCCAAAGACCTTTAATGAAGCCAGCATGGATGAAATTGAAAGCCATGGAAGAAGAACTAAATCAAATAGAAAAGAATAAAACTTGGGAATCAATTCCTAGACCTTCAAACAAAAACGTAATAGGAACAAAATGGGTTTACAAGAACAAACTCAATGAAGATGGAGCTATTGTAAGGAACAAAGCAAGATTTGTATGCAAGGAATATGCACAAGTAGAAGGCATAGATTTTGAAGAGACATTTGCTCCAGTGGCAAGACTGGAGGTGATAAGAATGTTCTTGGCATTCTTTGTTCACAAGAAGTTCAAGGTATATCAAATGGATGTGAAGTCAGCATTCCTAAATGGAAACTTAGATGAAGTCAACATTGAACAACCAGAAGGATTTCAGTTAGCAGAAGAAGATTATGTGTACAGACTGAAAAAAGCTTTGTATGGTTTAAAACAGGCACCTAGAGCATGGTATTCACGATTGGATCAATACGTGCAACAAGAATTCAAAAAAGAGTGTGCAAACAACAATCTGTACTTTAAATCAGAAGATGAGCATATGCTAATTATTGTTGTCTATGTAGATGATATTATCTTTAGAGGTGGCAATAGTAACATGTGCAAAGAATTTGTCACACAAATGCAAAATGAATTTGAAATGTCTATGCTAGGATAACTCTCTTTCTTTCTTGGACTACAGATTTCACAAATCAGTGATGGGATAATCATATCTCAAACCAAGTATGTGAAGGAGATGCTAAAAAAATTCGGCATGGAGGACAATAGACTAGTTAGTACTCCTATGATAATTAGATGCAAGTTGAGAAAAGAAGATGAGTCCCATGATTGGAACAATACATTGTATAGATCAATGATAGACAGCTTGTACTTAACAGCATCAAGACCGGATATCATGCAGGCCGTGTGCATGGTTGCAAGATTTCAAGCAACCTCCAAGGAATCACATGTCAATGCTGTGAAAAGAATCTTTAGATATATCAAAAGCACAGTTGACTATGGTCTGTGGTACCTTGCAAGTGAAGATTTCATGTTGATTGCATATGCAAATGCTGACTGGGTAGGAAGTGTGGATGACAGGAGCAGCACTAGTGGTGGTGCATTCTTCCTTGGAAACAGACTCGTGTCATGGCTGAGCAAAAAGCAAGAACCAATTATACTTTCTACAGTAGAATCAGAGTATGTTGCAGTAGTAGCATGTTGCACCCAAGTCTTATGGATGAAGCAAACTCTCAAAAATATCAAAGTCGAGTAAAAAGAACCTATATCTTCTGCGATAACTCAAGTGCCATAAACATATTCAAGAATCTATTGTTGCACTCTAGAACCAATCATGTATCCATCAAATATCATTTTCAAGAGGTCAAAATTGAGTATGTTCCAACAAAGGACCAAATTGTAGACATATTTACCAAGCATCTTCCCAAAGAGCAATTTGAGTATCTGAGAGACAAGTTGGGAGTACTGGCTCCCACACCATATCAGTAATTTTTAGTGATAGGGCATGAATCCAAGGGGAGTATTTAAGGAACTTTATTAACTCCTAGATTAAGAGAAAAGGCAGTTTGGTGAGAAAACTGTAGTTCTTTTGCAATTTGATGACAAAGGTATGTTGGCTCTAGTTTATTATGCCTGTCTATACAGAGATGTCAATTCTTGATTGGTCTTTTAGACCAATGCTATATACATGCTCATCTGAAGAATCATGGAGTCAAAAGAGCTACATCTGAAGAGCCTGTGTAGAAACTTAGGCAAATATGCCATTGCCTAAGGGGGAGTCCTTCACAAAGTACTCTAACCAGCCAAGTCTGAGGATCAGAGCAGCCAAGCTAATAATGAAAGTTTTGGCAAAGACTCTGTCATTAATGTGAAAGACGGAGAAAGAAGCAGAATGAAAGGAGCAAGCAGAATGAAGATAAGAAGAGTTAAGGCATTCTGAGAATGTTTTGCCATCAACGACAAAGGGGGAGATTGTTGGAAATAGTCATTGATATATGTGATATTGTCATTGATGTCAAAGGAAATAGGGGTTATTTTGCATTAATGTCAAAAGTTGAATTGCACAGACTTACGATGCAAATCGGACTTATAAAGAGCTTCTACTCTACTTATAAACTAAGTAGTCTTGAGAACCCGAATGGGTCTTGTAGAGCAAATCGGGATTTCAGAGCAACTTTACTTCTCTCAACTTTATAAGTTAAGTTGTCCTGAGAACCCGAATGGGCCTAGCAGTGTTAATCGGGTTTATGCAACAACCTTACTTGTCTCATGTTCATAAGTCAATTTGTCTAAAAAACCCGAAAGGGTCTAGAAGAGTTGATCGGGGTTTCGGAAGCACTTTACTTCTTTCATGTTTATAAGATAAGCAATGTAGAAAACGCGAATGGGTCAAGGAAGAGGTAATCGGGATTTCGGAGTGACTTTGCTTCTCTCATGTTTATGAGTTAAGCAATATGAAAAACCGGAATGGGTCTAAGTGAGTTGATCGGGTCTCTAAGATGACTTTACTTCTTCCATGTCTATAAGTCATGCTGAATGAAGAACACGAAATGGTCTTGAAGTATTCTTTTGGAAAATTTGGCAAAGACAATTCTTTTGGAAATATTGGCAAGGACAAATCTTTTGGACAAAAAACCCGCGGAAATTGTTTCAAAAGGTATGTGGACCCTTGCAGAAAAGCCGAAGGATAGTTTTTGAAAAGGCCGAAGGGTATGCGGATACTTGCAGAAAAGCCAAAGGGTACATTTGCAAAGCCCCGAAGGGTGTGCGTCCTAAACAAAAGAGACAACAGGAGACTTGGACAAAAAGTCCACGAAAATTGTTCCGAATGGGATATGTTAAAGCTCGAGCAAGTCTGAAGAGCTCAACGAAAGGGAAGCATCTCAAAGATGCCGAAAGAAGCGAGATAAAGTCAACATGTTGAAAGTTAATGATCCAGTCAACATAAAGAGCAAGCATCTTTAATGATCCACCGACACACGCAAGTCAGGATTAAAAAGATCCAGTGGAGCAAGTGAATCCAAAGCCTTAAAGGTGCTTGAAAGTTAATGCACAATGGCAAAGTTAAAGATCGAGCATATTCGAGTAAATCGAAAGGAGCGAAAGCGATCCAACTATAGAAGACATAGTAGAAAACATAAGAAAAAGGGGTTTGATAGTTAGAGTTGGCACGAAGAAAGAAATCAAAGGCACGCATTTAATATTTCTCAACAAACTATCGAAGGAATAGACCAAATCTGTAAATGATTGCACAGAGCTCGAGATTGATCAATCCAGTCAATCAATCATCGATTAAGGAGGTTGTGCATTTAAGAGATAAATCTAGCAGCTGCCAAACATAGGGAAGAGACCAGAGCATTACGGCGTGATGCATGAACCAAGACATGAAAAGGAAACGGCGTAGTTATGACCAGAATCCCACAGTTGTCAAAGATAGAAACGAGAATAGACAATTACTATATGATGCAAGAACCAAGGCGCGAGAAAATGCAAAAGTCAAATACACATTAAAGGAGAATCTAGAACGAAAACTGGTTTAGTGCAGATAGAATGTGAATGCAATAAGTGAGTTGAGAAACCCTAATGAATTCTTGTATAAACACGACTCTTAACATATTATATAGTTGTTGCTACTGCTACTGTGTTTTTAAGTGTGAGAAAAAACGCTGTCGACAAAAGAAATATGCAGACAGAGTAAAACATAGAGAAGAAGGGGAATGAAGTGTATTTGAATAAAGCATAACCAGATGTATGCAGATACAGAGAGAGACATATGTAGATAGAGATTAAGCAAGCAAGAAGATAGAGCACATAGACAATGAGAAGAAGGTGAGCACTTCCAGATTAGACTTGTAACAAAGAACATTGAACTGGATTTACTTGTGAATCCATCTTGTACACTAGAGTCATAGCTCCATAGTTTATGTAGGTTGGTGCCTACATACAAACTGGGTTGGTGCTCAGTAAAGAGATTGGTGTCTTCTAAGGATCGGCGTCCTTGAATGTAATCAGTGAGGTTAGCCAGTAAGGCATTTTATTGTGAGGCTAAATTAGAACAGTAGATTCTAGTAGCTGATTCTCACCATGATTTTTCCCTTTGGGTTTTCCACGTAAAATCTGGTGTTGTGTTTCTGTGTGTGTGTGTGACTTTTGTATTTGTTCTTTGATTTACACATGAATTCACATTTTTTGCAAAAAGGTTTTTAAAAAACTAGTTTTAGATCATCCACTGATTCACCTCCCCCCTCTCAATAGATAGGTTTGTTCAACAATTGGTATCACAGCCTAGGTTTCCTAAGGAAAAGTTTAATCAGCTCAGGTAGATCTTGGATTAGTGAAGACAATGGCCAGTCAAGAAGGTTCTTCATCAAACAAGGCTCCTCTGTTTGATGGGTCGAACTATGCTTTTTGGAGCATAAGGATGGAAACGTATTTGTCTTCCCTATAGTTCGATGTTTGAATGTCTGTGGTAAATGGATATACAACTTCTGTTGTAGCTTTTACTAATCAAGCTGCCAAGAATGCTTACGAAAATAACGCTAAGGCAAAGAATGCTATTCTTTGTGGGCTATCAAACTCAAAGTTCATCAAAGTCATGCATTGTAAAAATGCACAAGACATTTGGAACAAGCTAAAAGGTATCTATGAAGGAGACGTCAAAGTGAAGCAAGCCAATCTGCAAACATATAAAGGCCAGTTTGAGAATTTGAAGATGATTGAAGAGGAGAAGATTGCAGACTACCTTCTCAAGGTAGATGAGATTGTGAATGCTATCAGAGGACTTGGAGAAACAGTAGAAGAGTCAACTATCATTAAAAAGGTCTTAAGGTCTTTGGCATCAAGATATGATTCGAAAATCTCTGCAATAGAAGAAGCAAGAGACTTGGATAAGCTCACTGTGGATGAGCTACACAGAACATTCATAGCCTATGAGATGAGAATGGGAGAGACATATTCGATTAAAAGAGAAGTTGCATTCAAAGTAGCAAACCCAGTTAAGGATGAGACAGCCACGTCGAGATCTGAGGAGTCAGATGATGAAGAAGCCAACTTTGTCAGAAAGCTAAAGAGAGGATCTGGAAAGTATAAAGGTAAGTTACCTTTCAAATGTTTCAACTGTGGAAAGCTAGGACACGTTACTACTAAATGTCTTCATAAAAAGGGAGAAAACTCTGAGCAAATGGAGAACAGTAAAAAGGTAAAACCTCATAATACATATAAGAAAAACTTCTTTAAGAATAAGAAGGGCTTATACACAAAAAAAGACAACAATTTAGAGAAAGACAACAATAGTGACAGTTCTGATGATGATCAGGACTGTGCTTTTGTAGCTAGGGGAAATGAATACCTATTCATGGCAGAAGAATGCACATCATCAAATCAAGAATAAGAGGAAGATGAAGATTGGGATGAAGAGGAAGGTGAAATTGATCTAAAACTAATCTGTGCTCTACGAGAGATTGAGAAACTAAGAAAAAAGAACTCTAAATAGAAGAAACATAGGCAAAAGGAACTTGAAAAATCTAACCAAATGATAGTGACTCTAAAAACTCAAGTTGAGGCTAAAAGAATAGAAGAGGTAGTTAAGATGGAACTGCAATCCAAAACTGAAGAGTGTATAAAACTTGAAGCAAAAATAGTAACCTTGAGAAAAGAACTAGATAAAAGTCTAAAGATGACAAAAGGGTCAAACATCTTAAATGAATTAATCAATTGTCAAAAACTCTCGAATGAAAAATTTATATGACAACTTTAAGATAGGAGTAGCAGAAACAAAGAAAGTGAATGATAGCAAGGATGATAAGATTGACTCAAACAAAGTTGATGAGAGGAGAAAATTTTCTGAAATGAAGCTTGAAATCAAATATGCAGAAGGATACACCAAAGTTGCAGATTTGAAGAAACAAAAGTTTAGAAAAGTTCAATACACGACACCAAAAAATGTTACAACCAGGTATTACTCATCCTTTTATGGTTATTGTTACAGTTGTAATCAATTTGGTCATAGAGCTATCGAATGTAGAGTTGTGCCTGCAAGAAGAACTAGCTTTGTAAGTAGAAACACATTTGCTTCTCTGTTAGATTTAAGTACAATATGCTACAATTGCAATAACTTTGGTCACATAACCAAGCACTGTAGGACTAACTTTGCAGTGTCAAAAGTAAAGAAAGACAAGTCTTCTAATAAGAACAAGGTCTACAAGTTATTAATAAAGAAAAAAAGACAACATATGAGAAGCCCAAGGACACGTGGAGAATGAAAAATCAATCCTTGATCGCTCAAACAACACTCCATGCCAAAGAGCAAAATTTATGGGTAATAGATAGTGGGTGCTCAAAGCACATGACTGGTGACAAAAGCAAATTTGTCAAGTTAAACAAGTGCAAGGAAGGAACTGTTAGTTTGGGAGATAATACAGTAGTAAGAATCAAATGTAAAGGAACATTGCATATAAATGGTAAACTTCCCACTCATCATGTACTTTATGCTAAAGGATTTAAGCACAATCTGCTAAGCCTTAACCAAATGTGTGATAATGGATATAAAGTCATATTTGATGCTAAAGGCTGCTAGTTGAAGAGATCTGAAAAAATAGTTGCAGAAGGGGAAATGACCAAAATCATCTACAATTTTGTTGAGGTAAACAATAATAGTTGCCTCATAGGAAAGGTTGATGAAGGTTGGCTATGGCATAGAAGAATGGGTCATGTCAATTTTAACAATTTAGTCAAAGTAAGTTCAAAGAAGTGTGTAAGACATATGCCCATAATCACCAAACCCACAAATACTACATGCAGATAATGACAATTAGGCAAGCAAACAAGGGTCAAGTTTCAAACAAAAGAATATGCAACAACAAAGCCTCTAAAGATAGTTCATATTGATCTATGTGGACCTACCAAGACTAAATGATCAAAAGGAGTTCACTACTTCATGCTATTTGTTGATGATTACTCAAGAATGACATGGGTAACCTTCTTAAAGGACAAATCTCAAGCCTTTGAGAGATTTAAGATTTTTGGGGCCATAGTTGAAAATGAAATGGGAAGAAAAATCAAATGTCTGAGATCTTACAAAGGTGGAGAATTCACTTCAAATAAATTCGTAGAATACTGTGAGAAACATGTGATTAAAAGGCACTACTCGGCTGCAAAAACTCCTCAGCAAAATGGAGTTGTTGAGAGAATAAATAGCACTGTCAAGGAGATGGCCAAAACAATGCTGAAAGAAGCTAAACTTTTTGATGGATATTGGAGAGAAGTAGTTCAAACAACAGTAAACATTCTAAATAGAACACAGTTGAGGGTGAAAAGTGACAAAACGCCATATGAACTATGGTATGGAAAGCCTGCATCAGTCAAATACTTCAAAGTGTTTGGAAGCAAGTGTTACATCAAAAGAAATAAGAGCAAACTAGGCAGCTTTGAGTCAAGATGTAATGAGGGAATCTTTCTTGGTTACTCCACTCAGAGTAAAGCCTATGTATGTTACAACAAAAGGCTGCCCAAAATAGTTGAAAGCATTAACGTCAAGGTAGAAGAAGGATTCAAACAAGTTGAACCTAATGAGAAGATTAGACCTGAAGAATTAGAAGAAGCAAAAACTAAAATAGAAGATAGTGAAGAGGAGGAAGAAAAGAGTGAAAGGGCACCTACAAAGTTTGTTCAAAAGGAACATCTCAAAGAGCAGATAATTGGCAACAAAAATGAGGGTGTTCAGACTAGGAGAAGAGCTGTAATGATCAAGGAGCAAGTGAATTTTGCTCTCTTTTCAAAAATTGAGCCAAAGACCTTTAATGAAGCTAGCATGGATGAAAATTGGTTGAAAGCCATGGAGGAAGAACTGAATCAAATAGAAAAGAATAAAACTTGGGAATCAGTTCCTAGACCTTCAAACAAAAACATAATAGGAACAAAATGGGTTTACAAGAACAAACTCAATGAAGATGGAGTTGTTGTAAGGAACAAAGCAAGATTAGTATACAAGGGATATGCATAAGTAGAAGACAGATTTTGAAGAAATATTTGCTCTAGTGGCAAGACTGGAGGCGATAAGAATGTTCTTGGCATTCTTTGTTCACAAGAAGTTCAAGGTATATCAAATGGATTTGAAGTCAACATTCCTAAATGGAAACTAAGAAGAGAAAGTCTACATTGAACACCCAGAAGGATTTCAGTGAGCAGAAGAAGATTATGTGTGCAAACTAAAGAAAGCTTTGTATGGTTTAAAACAGGCACCTAGAGCATGGTATTCACGGATCAATACTTGCAAGGACAAGGATTCAGAAAAGGGTGTGCATACAACAATTTGTACTTTAAATCAAAAGGTGAGCATATGCTAATTATTGTTGTCTATGTAGATGATATTATCTTTGGAGGTGGCAATAGTAACATGTACAAAGAATTTGCCACACAAATGCAAAATAAATTTGAAATGTCTATGCTGGGATAACTCTCTTTCTTTCTTGGACTACAGATTTCACAAACCAGTGATGGGATATTCATATCTCAAACCAAGTATGTGAAGGAGATGCTCAAGAAATTTGGGATGGAGGACAATAGACTAGTTAGTATTGCTATGATAATTGGATGCAAGTTGAGAAAAGAAGATGACTCCCCTGATGTGTACTATACATTGTATAGATCAATGATAGACAACTTGTTGTACTTAACAGCATCAAGACCGGATATCATGCAAGCCATGTGCATGGTTGCAAGATTTCAAGCAGCCCCCAAAGAATCACATGTCAACGTTGTGAAAAGAATCTTCAGATACATCAAAAGCACAGTTGACTATGGTCTGTGGTACCCTACAAGTGAAGATTTCACGTTGATTGCATATGCAGATGCTGACTGGTTAAGAAGTGTGGATGACAGGAGAAGCACTAGTGGTGGTGCATTCTTCCTTGGAAACAGACTCATGTCATGGCTGAGCAAAAAGCAATAATAAGTTACACTTTCTACAACAGAATTAGAATATGTTGCAGCAGCAACATGTTGCACCCAAGTCTTATGGATGAAGCAAACTCTGAGAGATATCAAAGTAGAGTACAAAGAACCTATCTCTATCTTCTGCAATAACTCAAGTGCTATAAACATATCCAAGAATCTCGTGATGCACTCCAAAACCAAGCATATATTCATCAAATATCACTTTCTAAAAGAAAAGGTTGCAGATCAAGAGGTCAAAATTGAGTATGTTCCAACAAAGGACCAAATTGCAGACATATTTACCAAGCATTTTCCCAAGGAGCAATTTGAGTATTTGAGAGAGAAGTTGGGAGTATTGGCTCCCACACCACATCACTAATTTTTAGTGATAGGGCATGAATCCAAGGGGAGTATTTAAGGAATTTTATTAACTCCTGGATTAAAAGAAAAGGCAGTTTGGTGAGAAAACTGCAGTTCTTTTGCAATTTGATGACAAAGGTATGCTGGCTCTAGCTTATTATGCCTGTCTATACAGAGATATGTCGATTCCTTATCGGTCTTTTAGACCAATGCCATAAACATGCTCATCTGAAGAATCATGGAGTCAAAAGAGCTACATCTAAAGAACTTGCATAAAAACTTAGGCAAATATGCCATTGCCTAAGGGGGAGTCCTTCACAAAGTACTCTAACTAGCCAGGTCCGAGGATCAAAACAACCAAGCTAACAATGAATGTTATGGCAAGGACTCTTTGTCATTAATGTCAAAGGGGGCGAAACAAGCAAAATGAAAAGAGGAGCAAGCAGGATGAAAATAAAAAGAGTTAAGGCATTCTAATAATGTTTTGCCATCAACGACAAAGGGGGAGATTGTTGAAAATAGTCATTGATGTCTATGATATTGTCATTGATGTCAAAGGAAGCAGGGGTTATTCTGCATTAATGTCAAAAGTTGAATTGCACAAACTTACAGTGCAAATCGGACTTATAAAGAGCTTCTACTCTACTTATAAAATAAGTAAAGCAGTCTTGAGAACCCGTATGGGTCTTGTAGAGCAAATCGGAATTCCAGAACAACTCTACTTCTCTCAACTTTATAAGTTAAGTTGTCCCGAGAACCCGAATGGGCCTAGCAGTGTTAATTGGGTTTATGCAACGACCTTACTTGTCTCATGTTCATAAGTCAATTTGTCTCAAGAACCCGAAAGGGTCTAGAAGATTTGATCGGGGTTTCAGAAGCACTTTACTTCTTTCATGTTTATAAGATAAGCAATGTGGAAAACCCGAATGGATCAAGGAAGAAGTAATCGGGATTTCGGAGTGACTTTGCTTCTCTCATGTTTATGAGTTAAGCAATATGAAAAACCCGAATGGGTCTAAGTGAGTTGATCGGGTTTCTAAGATGACTTTACTTCTTCCAAGTCTATTAAGTCATGTTGAATGAAGAACCTAAAATGGTCTTGAAGAATTCTTTAGGAAAATTTGGCAAAGACAATTCTTTTGGAAATATTGGCAAGGACAAATCTTTCGGACAAGAAGCCCGCGGAAATTGTTTCGAAGGGTATGTGGACCCTTGCAGAAAAGCTAAAGGGTAGTTTTTGAAAAGGCCGAAGGGTATGTAGACCCTTGCAGAAAAGTCAAAGGGTACATTTGCAAAGCCCCGAAGGGTATGTGTCCTAAACAAAAGTGCCAAAAGGAGACCCTAACAAAAAGTCCGTGGAAATTGTCCCGATGGGGATATGTTAACTCTCGAGCAAGTCTGAAGAGATCGACGAAGGGGAAGCATCTCAAAGACGTCGAAAGAAGCGAGATGAAGTCAACATGTCGAAGGTTAATGATCTAGTCAACATAAAGAGCAAGCATCTTTGATGATCCAACGACACACGCAAGTTAGGATTAAAAAGATCCAACGGAGCGAGTGAATCCAAAGCCTTAAAGCTGCTCGAAGGTTAATGCATAGTGACAAAGTTAAAGATCGAGCATATTTGAGTAAATCGAAAGGAGCAAAAGCGATCCAACTATAGAAGACAGTAGAAAACATAAAAAAAAGGGGCTCAATAGTTAGAGATGGCACGAAGAAAGAAATCAAAGGCACACATTTAATATTTCTCAACGAACTATTGAAGGAATAGACAAAACCTGTAAATGATTGCACAAAGCTCGAGATTGATCGATCCAGCCAATCAATCATCGATTAAGGAGGTTGTGCATTTAAGAGATAAATCCAACAGCTGCCAAACAGAGTGAAGAGACCAGAACATTACGGCGTGATGCATGAACCAAGACACGAAAAGGAAACGGCGTAGTTATGACCAAAATCCCGTAATTGTCAAAGATAGAAACAAGAATAGACAATTACTATATGATGCAAGAACCAAGGCGAGAGAAAATGCAAAAGTCAAATATGCATTAAAGGAGAATCCATAACGGAAACTAGTTTAGTGCAGATGGAATGTGAATGCAATAAGTGGGTCGAGAAAACCTAGTGAATCCTTGTATAAACATGACTCTTAACATATTATATAGTTGTTGCTACTACTGCGTTTTTAAGTGTGATAAAAAGGGCTGTCGACAAAAGAAATATGCAGACAGAGTAAAACGCAGAGAAGAAGGAAGGGGAATGAAGTGTATCTGAATAAAGCATAACCAAATGCATGCAGATACAGAGTGAGAGACATATGCAGACAGAGATTAAGCAAGCAAGAAGATAGAGCACACAGACAATGAGAAGAAGGTGAGCAGTTACAGATTAGACTTGTAACAAAGAACATTGAACTGGATTTACTTGTGAATCCATCTTGTACACTGGAGTCATAGCTCCATAGTTCAGGTAGGTTGGTGCCTACATACAAACTAGGTTGGTGCTCAGTAAGGAGATTGGTGTCTCCTAAGGATCGGTGTCCTTGAATGTAACCAGTGAGGTTAGCCAGTAAGGCATTTTATTGTGAGGTTGGGTTAGAACAGTAGATTCTAGTAGTTGATTCTCACCATGGCTTTTCCCTTTGGGTGTTCCATGTAAAATCTGGTGTTATGTGTTTATGTGTGTGTCTGTGACTTTTGCATTTGTTCTTTGATTTACACATGAATTCACATTTTCTACAAAAATGTTTTTAAAGAACAAGTTTTCGTTCATCTACTGATTCACCCCCCCTCTTAGTAGATAGGTGTGTTCAACAGAAACTTGGGTAAGGCCGTAATGAAATCCATGGATATACTCTTCATTTCTAGTTTGGAATGGGTAATGGTTGAAGTAATCCTGCAATGAATGAGTGTTCAGATTTGCTCTGCTGACAAACTACACACTCTCTAATATGGTTAAGGACATCGTCCTTCAACCCTCTCCATGCAAATCTCTCTCATATATATTTATAAGTCTTGAAGTACCCTAGATGTCCTGCCAATGGTGTGTCATGTATGACACTCAAGATCTTCTTCATCCTTAACTCAAGCACAAGGTATCCACTACCCTTGTAGTATATCACATCGTCCACAACCTTATACCTGTCATCTTGTATCAATCCATCCATAATCTCACAAGTAAATTGGTTCTTGGAACACTCAACCAAGATATGAGCCTTCCAATCAGCTAAAATCTCTGACATAGAGCAAAGGGATGGCTGCTTGGATAATGAATCGGCTACTACATTGTTCTTTCCCTTCACATACTTTATATAAAAATCGCAACCCTGTATCTTGCTTACCCATTTCTGCTGACAATCATTGAGGTCTTTCTGCTCCATGAAATATCTCAAGCTATTGTGATCCATCCAAACCACAAACTTGTTGCCCACCAAATACTGTCGGAATTTGACCAAGGCATGCAAAATAGCTAGCATCTCCTTGTCATAAGCAAAGTACCCATGCTCTACCATACTCAACTTCTAACTCTCATACGCAATGGGATGCCTATTCTGCATCAATACTACACCGATACCCACACCCAAAGCATCAAATTCAAGAATAAATGGCTATGAAAAATCCGATAATGCTAACATTGGGCATGTGCTCATCACCTTCTTAAGGTGATCAAATACCTGCTATGAAGATTCTGACCAAGCAAATGCCCCCTTCTTGGTCAAATCTGTCAATGGTGTTGTCAACTGAGAGTACCCCTTCACGAACCTTTTGTAATAGCAACAAAGTCCTAGGAAGCCTCTCAATTTGTCAGTCTTCGACAGTGTCCAATCAATAATTCCCTGTATCTTCATCTAATCCACTTTGACGACTCCTTCTCCAATCACATATCCCAAATAGAGGACCTCTCCAACCATGTTGCCACCCTCACAAGACAAGTTGCCACCCTTTCCAAGGGTTATTTTTGAAGTTTTTGTATATTTGAGCTCGATTTCAGCCTCTGAATGAAGCTGCCCTAGTTCAGAATTAGAGAGTTTCGTCTCTAATTCCTCTTGACCTTTAAAGGTTTTCGTTTTCAAGGTGTTAGTTGAACTTTTCATGCTTAGACTCATAAATTCAATTTGCCAACATGACATATCATATCTTTCAAATGATCCCTCATCCTCCTTAAATACCTTTCCCCAAGCGGGGCGCTCCACTTGAAGGGAAAATTTAAATATATAAATATACTTTTTCTTTTACTTCCACTTAAGGGTTAAATAAGCCCATGACCTTTAAAAGGTCCCCTTCTTAAGTCACAAGCAAATTAGACCATTATTACTTTATTTTAAGTATTTAAAAATACTTTTTATGTTAGTAATAATATTATTCTAATTTCGAAAACTGGGACATTACAGGCTTGAAGGGTTTGAAGACCCCTTTTTAGGGTTGCATGGAAATGTTGCAAGAAATTTTGTTTTTCCAGCTAGGGCGACTTACTTGGAGGGCTGATTTTGAGGGGTTGATAGGCTATTTCAAGCCTATAACATTTTCTAGAATTTTCTATAATTATTCCAATATTTATCACTATTTTTAATTATATTTTCCAGCACCTTTATTGAGGAAAAATCATCAGAATCAAGTGGTTATGCTTGATGTAACTTTCTTCATGTTTGGTGCCTATGTGGTTGAGTTTGATGGATGATTTGATGCTATAAAATTCATTACAACATTCAGTAATTTTCTGCTAGGGTTTCATTATTTATTTTGCAATTTATGAGGTTTTGCAGCTACGGTTTGCAAAGAAAATTTAGAAAAAATATCTTCTTTGGTTAGGGTTTGCTACAAATTCCAGATTAAGGGGTTTTGTCTGATTTGAGAACATTACATAATGGCTTGTCAAGGCAGTACTAACTCTGGACATTGAACCAATATTGGGAAAGCAATGGCTAGGGGTAGTCCACTATCATTCAATCAGACTTGTGATCAGCATTGACCCTATTCCAGAGATTTTTCATGTCGACGTGTCCCAGGTCCATGTCGGTTATCTGATCAAAATTAGATTCCAAATTAAATTGGGGATGACCCCATGATACTGATACTTCATGTTGCCTTTCTTTTTCGGAGTTCCCGACATATGATATTGGAAGGCAATGAGTAGAAATGAGTAATTACAAGTGGCAAAATCTGACAGTTGCTCTGCAGGGGGCGGAGTCTGCTCTACAGTGGGTGAAGTTCAACAACTACTTTGCAAGGGCAAGGTTCGACGGCTGCACTACAAGGCTTGGGATCCAATGGTTGCCAAGTAGGGGGCAGAGTCCGATGCACTACAAACAAGATCGTGAAGTCCAATGAGTTACTTGGAGAATCCTATAGAAATGCTCGAAGAGTTGTGGAGTCCGTCAAGGTGTAATAAAAAATGAGACTTTAATAGGGCCAAATGAATTTGAAAACCCACCAAATGAACGAGGAGAACACCGCACTTTTGAAGGAGCGTAAGGCATATAAGAACCACAAATGGAACGAGCAAGTCACCTGAAAAATGAAAGAAAATGTACGGCAAATGCACAGGTGAAGGCTAGGGTTTGAGTAGGAGCAAGCGAGAGGGCGAGAGTCCAAAAGGAAATAGAAACCAGGTGAAAATTAAAATGGGGGAGGAAGGATTATTAGAGGAGGGACGAAAAACACCCACACGCACATGCATTGGCCCTTATTGATGGCAGGTTTGACATGTCACCAAACATTCATCAAATTCCAACACTCGCGTTGTGGTCGTCGGGTTTCGATGCTGTAAAGTAGTCATCTAGTTCTAACACACAAACATTCTCCTCCAATTTTTGACTCCCCCGAGACATCTCGACTCGCCTTCTTGCACAAGCACAAATTTCACTTTTTTGACTCTCGATTTGACTTTTTCATAAAATTTCACTTGGGGTACCCAAAATTTCACCTAGAATCAAATTTGGGGACAACAAAGGACAAGTAATTACTCAAGCATTCTTATTCCTGCAAATAGATGTTTTCATTGTATACACTAAAAAGTGTCTCGTATATTGGTTAAATGGCATTTAGTTTTTTATCCCAACTTCAGAAGGTTGGCTGCTAAAGAAACAGATAGAAAAGGGTCTGACTGTCCTCTCACATATTTAAAACAAGTTTAGTAGATAACTCTTCATGAATTGAAACTGCATATTTCATATTTATTATTAAGAACAAAGAAATTCAATTTTGCCACCTTAGAAAAGTATGCGTGTTGGTGCCTATTTTCCCAACTGACATTTGACCATAAACTTTCCTTGCTTCCATCTGTATGCAGGATTAATTCTATCCTATTAACTTCCTCATGTTGAGCTTCAATAAACTTTTCTCGTATTGTAGAGTAATTGTTCCAATGCATATACCAAATTTCTTTTGTCACTAAAGTCAATGAAAGATTTTCTTATGTTTCTATTGAAGTGTAACTTTACACTGCATTAAAGACTATTAAAGTAGTGACAAAATGGCTTGCTACTAGAATAATAAATCTACTCAATAATAAATATATGTTTTCTACAAAAGTCAAAGACATCAAAGATTAATGCCAGAAATTGGTGAAATGGATTATACGTTTGGAAAGCATTACCTTTTCAAACTCAGTCATTCCCATGAAAGTGAAATTCCGTACCATGGAATACTGTATGATATACGAGAAACCATTTTAAAATCGCCAATAGTTTATTGCAACAATGTAAACTTAGATGATTCAGTACTGTAATAGAAAATTTCATGAGAGAATAGACCTCATTTTTAAAATGAAATAACAATGAAAAGGCAAGTCTAGTTACCCTTGTAAATTAAACCATAAGAATTCTTTGTTATCTTTTCGCTGTTGACTTTGAATTTTAGGTTCCAGACAGCAAGGATATCAGACTAAATTTACACAGGTAGGAACGTAAACACTCCAAACAAAACTGAGATCTACATCTAAACCTTCTATTTAAAAGAAAAACACAATAGAATGGATAGAAAAATCACAAGTGAGAGACCATACTTTAATACATAAAATTTAACATTTTGTCTTTAATACGAGACCACATTTGATGAATGTTTATAAAGGCTTCCCTCTTAGCATACCTCGTTTGTAGACGAGAGAAATTTGTTATTACATTTGGTGTTTATTATGCGCTGTATTATTTAAAATTTACATATTGAAGAGCTAAATGTTTTTTTTTTTCAGATAAAAGATAATATTATATTAATCGGAATAATAGTTACGAAAATCCAAGCTTGTTGCACAGCTAAATGATTTTTTTTACATAAAAGATAACATTATATTAATCCAAATAATAGTTACAAAAATTCAAGCTCGTATCCATAAAGGAATAGGAGTCATGGAGAGAAGTAAAGAGAGATTTTAGAAGAGGAATTACAATATTAAAATAACAATCGAAAGATTGCTAGAACTAGAATATAAAGCATATATTTCCTCAACCCTATTCAGGCTTGTCCAGTCAAAGATAACCAAACAGAGTTTTACAGAACTTTATCAATTATAAAAACTATAAACTGATGTAAACCAAAATTGCTGATGTCGATTTTTACATGTTTTATGAAAGCTAAAATCAGCAAAAGAGTAAAAAAGACTTATTCTTTCGTCCCTGCTTAATGGCCATGGAACATTTGAGAGCCAAAGTATGCTAATTTATCATCTTTTGTGCAGCCACATGAGGTTTCCATTCAGGCCCAACAGGTGCAGGTGCAGGTGCAGAACAAAATAGATTTTTGCTGTGTCTCACCTGATGGTTTCCTCCACTGAGCTTTGTGGCCTAAGAACATGTTTCTTGAACTTTGCCTATTGTGCAATAAACTGCACTTGGTCAGCCACCCTGTTTCTGTTTATCTCAGGAATGAGAATTTGTTCAACTGTCTTCTTCTACTTTGAAGATTGCTGAAATTTTGGGTCAAGTAATTGATGCATTCTTTTTGTTGTTGAATACATTCATGCAGAGCTAAAATGTAGTACTTTTGATGTTGAATACAACAAATCATTAGAGAAGATTTATTTTCCAGCAAAGCACTGTTAATGCCCTTTGTCATCAACTTTGTTCCCAACTTGATCAATGTTGTTGGCTATGGTATGGAGGGCTTTGATGAGAGAGGATTTCTATTTTGTTTAAGAATGAGATTTCTTGGACTGGACAGTTGGGCTTTGAATTTCAGCAAGTGAAGTGTGTTCAAAAACAGACATAGGCACCCAAAAGGGTTTTTGGAGAAGAATGGGATTTTGCAAGTTACCAATAGCAGTGGGATTCAGATGCCTAATCCCAATCTCAAGCATATTAATGCGTTGCATCCTAGACTGTAAATTCATCCCCAAATGTCTATTAGGATGTTGAGTGCACAATTTTGCTGAAGAGATGACCCTGGTGGGTTGAGAAATCCTAAGAAGACAGTAGAAGGAGAAAATGCACAATGAGGGTTTTATATACCTATCAAGAGAAGATTATTCCTATGTTGGGGATCTCCCATGTGCTGAGTGTGAGGGGCTGGTATTCCATTCCCAGTTCCCATATTGACAGGTTCCTCATCATCAAATCCTATGGGCTGGTCCTCTCTGGAGGGAGACAGCCCTGAATTTTTTTAATTTAGTGAATATATTCTCCATGTCCGTCTTCTATTGTCTTCTCTTACTGGATCTTTTCCTTCTCACCAAGGAAAACTTTAGTGGCGAATCTTCGCCAATTGGTGAATAGTCTCAAATTTTGGCTCTTTTTCAGTTTACTGATGATGCCCATTTCACCAGGAATTTAATGTATGTAACCGAGTCCTGCATTGAATTGCCTTGCAAAAATCGGTTCTTTCTGTTATTCACATAAATTTCGCCTTGATTTCTAAGCCTGAATTGTCCCATAATCACCCCACCTTCATATTGCACATTGGATGATTGGGTTCAATTCGCCTTGACTATTAAAAACCTGGATTTTTTATTTGTACCTATTCGCCATGCATTTTAATGCACACGTTTCATATGTGGGTCATATTCACCATTCATTTACCACACCCATTTCTTCTATGGGTTTATTGCCCTGATTTTACTACGGCAACTACATTATTGCTGGGAATCACCACACATAATTGGATATAAAAACAGATAGGTTTGGTTATGATTGTTTTTCCACACCTGAAAATTTGAACCACTATGACTCCAAATGATTTTCAGATGGTAATTTGGTGTGGACTTACATTAACAAGTTAATTGATCTGAGTATATTCTTCTACGAATCTGCAGTGCGAGACTCTGCTTATGTATTTTGGATTCTAATTTATGGAAGTGGATATAGGAAACCTTGAATTTTTTCTTTTTGGGGGCATTGTGGCACACAATCACATCACACATTGCACAATCAGGATTCAAATTCCAACTTTCAAGCTTGTGTAAGGTATGTGAAATGTTTTTTATCTTATTATATATATGGCAATTTGTACAGTACAGCTAGTCTCGAATAGGTATGTGAAAAGTTTTATGTTCACTACGGCTTTGCTATCCTAGACTGCTTGGAAATTTCCACTGCCACGATGAATGGCTTTGTTTAACCCATGTAAGATAAATGGTGATGCTCATTTTGCATGTTATTTGAGGTCTTGGCATCTAATCATGTTATCAATTAAATATAAAATCAAATCCTAACCACCCATTAATATAAATCCATGGATGAGTATTGATATAGAAACTTGATACTTGAACCTTTAAGAAATGGTTATGCGCAAATGATCCCCACTCCGTCATAAAAGTGATCTTAAACTTATCTTCATCCACAATTCACACTTGGTGATACCCCAAACCCCCATCTATGAAGTGGTAGATTTACAATGCAACAACTCTTTTCAACACTTCCTCTATGAACGATGTTGGGAAAGGATCTTGTACACATGCATCATTCAGTATGCAGTAATCCACACACATCCTGATCCATCCATCTATCTTGATGCTTATCACCATTGGACTCACCTAGTCAAATTCTTCCACATGATAGATTACACAAGCCTCAAGCATTTTATCTATCCCCTCCTTCACCTTTGCTCAAAGGTTTAGGTTCATCCTATACGGCCTCTTTTTCACAAGTTTCACACCTTAGCACAGTGTGATGACCATCTTTCCAAGGAGTCGTGCACTCCCTTCATCTCATGGTGATTTCATGGGAATAAGCCTTTGAACTCCCTAATGAGTTCCACGATGTGTGCAAACTCTAAATTTGTCCAATAATCCCCAATTGTAGCCATCTCAGGCTCTTCTTTCGTCCTCACATTTGCCGCCTCCATGAGCAATGGCTGGAATTAATACTTTTCTTAATCTTTATGTGCACATTCAACTACTCTTTCTCCAATGGTATAATCTCCAAATGTAGTTGATTTGCTTCCTCATCTGGTCCCTTCTCTCTTGCAACTTTGCAAATAACTTTCTCATGACTTGGCTTTTGGACCTGCGTGTCTTCCAAGTCTTGCGCATAGATTACACTTGTTTCTCCAGCATTGTTTGAGCATTCTCCTTCCAATAGTTTCGCATTTCCATATTCTTCTTCATGGTGCATCTCCCGAAACCTATCTTCCATTTGTGCATCATTCTTAAACACCACTACATACATGACTTTAAATGGCAAATTGAACTATTCATCCTCTAACCTGAACATAAAGGTATATTGGAAATCTTCCTTGACCTTCTCCCAATCCACTCTCTCTCTTTTAGTCTCACTCACTATATATCATGTGCATGCCCACGACTTCAGGGTGGAAAAAAATGCATGCACCCGCAAAGTTAGTGGAAGAAGTGTTGCGTGACTTTGTCCATTCTTTCTCACATCTATTCAAGTGGTTCGTTAGGTCAATGTTCCCCAAAAACACTGGCATTACGCTTTTCTCATTTATGTGCCCAAACCGTATAAAAAAAGCTTCCTTGCACGTTATCCAACTTGATAAATAAGGTCGATGTGTTGCCCATCATCACACAGGGGTAATGCGCAATGTGTATAAAAAATCTGCAACCTAATCCACCTCCTTGGGTAGACATGCTTCTAGGTCCTGTGCATATGCATTTGCATATGTTTTCCCATCATATGGGGGTGGTTTTTGCAATCTCTCCTTGCTCAGCCTCAACACCCTCTTAGATGCCTAAGTAACCTTCAAGATCCATTTCTTCGTCAATTACCTAACCACCCCTAATCTACTCTTCTTAGGGCCACACCTGAACAAACCACTTCTTATAGGTTGTGCAAGCCCTAACTTCAATTGTGTGCATGTCCTCCCAATCACTTCATACTCTTTTTGCACCCATCTTGTGCACATATAACTAGTTTTATCAGAAATAGATGTGCCACTCTTCCAACTTGGTACCCCATCATTCCTTGGATCTAAGTACTCCTTACCCTGTGAGGTAATATTGTAGATATAATTAATCTACTCTTCAGTATCTACACTCTCCACATAGGATGGCCAATGGTTTCCATCTAAAGGGATTACCGCCCTTTCTTTCCCATTTTCATAACTCATGTAGCACTAATTAAAGCGCATATCCACCTTGTTGTCATAACACCACGACCTTCCTGGCAAAGCTAGGATATGATATGCTTCTGCCAAAGGAATCAACTCAAGGTCAACCTTAAATTGTACTCCCATAAAATTCAACTCAACATTCCTTAAGACTCATAATGGCCTCATACTTGAATTATCCACCATAAAAAACACATTAGTTGAAGGTGTCAGCGTAAGACTACCCATCATTTTCCACACATCTTGCGTCGAGATGTTCACTTTTGCACCTGTGTCAATCATTCAAAGAAGCATCCAACATTATCTCCCAATCATACTAGACATTTCTAGCAGCATGAACTTCTTTCATTTTTCAAGTGACTTGCACATATGCATCCCCTGTACTCATCCTCAACTAGTCCTTCAACAACATTCCTTGTTTCTTCAACATGGACACAATTTCCATGATTTACACCATTTCCTTGTCGTTGGTACTCTTTTGTTGATGGCTCCCTTTATCCTTGCATTTGTATCTTTGGTTCTGTATAGCTCTTCCTGAAGACTCTGCACAATATCCTTTGCATCAACAACATTTTATCCACCAGCATCTGAGTAGTGAAATATCACTGCTCCTGGTTTGCACATAACATCTTTATGTGGAATCGGCATCTTCATTTCCTGAGTATCCACTCCTCCCCACGTGGTGATGGTAATGTTCACATTTGGGCCTACATTTCCCTTTTGTGTAGAATCCTTGACTATCCAATTCCTGCCTTGGTGCACAACTCATGTGAGGCCCCTATTTTCACAGTGGTAGTTTTGTTCGACCTTGTCATTGTTACACACATCTTGTTGTGACATGCTCCTTATATATTTTAGACACGATATTTATTATTTCATCATTACTGAGACAGTGGAATTTACGTTTTGGATGATATCATTGCTTATAGGATTACTGTTCAGATGGTGGTTATCAATGATTTCATTTGATTATTGATATACATACTATATTGTCGTATTAGTTGAGCTAATACTACTTTGTCATATGATTTGAGATTATGAATATATGGATGTTAGTATGTTGAGATAATATTATTCTTACAATGCTTCTATGTATACAATGCGTGTTTGTACATATTACTTGAGATTGTTTCAAGTTCAGTTGCTTCAACTATCGTAGGAAAGAGTGATTTTATATGCGCAATGATGAGCATGGTTACAAGTGGCCAAGTGAGGGAACTTGGACTACGTTGGTCATGGATTTTACCACTCACTAGATGTGTTCCATCCCTAGTTGACACCTAGCTCTTTTTTTTTTTTGATGTGTTCTAGTCACTTGTTTTAATTTTGGAAATTCTAGACTAAATAAAACTATTCATGCCCTCTTTACCCATACCTTAGATATTTGTTAAACTCTCTATAAGGTCATAAGGTTTAAAAGGGAGCTAACATGATGTCACCACTTGCAAAACTCAAATGCCAATATTAGAGGGTCACATAGAGTGATTTTGTGATGTTTTGTGTTGAAATTAGAGCCATTTGATCAATAGTGATACATGGGAGTCTTTCTACAAGTCCAAAAAGCCTTTTAGGGCAGCCCATGTGTCATTTATGGCATGGGGAAGTGAGATCATTAATGGGTGTGTGCAAGTCTTGCTTGCCCCCATGGATGTGTAGGGTGAGTTAATGCTAGAGAAGACTTTTGGAGAAGAGTCAAAGAATGAGAAGGGATAAATATCACCTTCCCATTGGCCATTGGGTTAGAGCGTTTTGTCTATAAGAGCACAGAAAGCCTTCCTTGGAGGATTTTTTGGGTCATTTTGAAAATGGAGTTGGAGCTAAAGCATGGAGAAACTAGGAGGAGACCTTGGGAACTGGAGACTAGCTGAGAGCTATGTCTTAGAGGAATGGTATGTGATAAACAATAGATAACTTGAGATAGGAGGTCTTTTGAAACCCTCTTATTTAATGGTTTTCTTTTAAAACAATCCTTGTTGCCTCCTTCAAATGTTGAAAACTTGTTATGGATTGGCAAGGCCTTTTGACTTGCAATCCTTCTCCCATTTTAGCTTCTTGTTTTGTATGTCATTTCTTATTTTATTAATTGTGGAGTTATGCTGACCACATGGGCTTGAGATACTATGGCGGGATGGGCAAGGGTAGGTGATTATCCCAAAGCCATCCTCCTTTCATTCCTTGGAAGTTGTTTGTGAAAACTTGTCCAAGAGAGTTATATGTATTCTTTGAAATTTATTTGAGTATGTCTCATTGGGAGTGTTTTTCCTTTGTAGAGATGCTTGCATATGGACAAATGAAGGAGGTGTTTTCTAGTTCATAGGATGAAGCACAAACCTAGAAGTAATGCCTAGTGTACCCTTTCTTTCAAAACGAACCAAATCCTTCTTTTGTAACTTGAAAACTTGAATGGTAACCAACATGATCAGAGTTGGGAGTTCTTGGCTTGGGGATGTCTAGGGCAGTCACTTGATGATGACAATAGGATGGGAGCTTGCCTCGGCCTCATAGATACACTTGGAGCTTGCATGGATTCTACCTTTGTCTTTTATGGCTTGCAAATGTAAATGATGAGAAACAAATTACTGCTTGATTTTTAAGCCATTTGTTGTAATATTATATGTTATAAATGTGAAACAAAAAGAAAGAGAATATGATGTAATGAATAGGACCTTTCACGTACTAGTTTATTATTAAGTGTCAGTTGAAAGCAAAATGAGGAAATACAATGATATATTATTTTTATGTTTTGAATCAAGTTGTGAAAATTGTATGAACAATACAATTCTCTGTTTTTCACAGTTTATCAAAAATAAAATGATGATTTTGTTTCAAAGTCTCATATTGAAAGGATTTTGTTACGCCCAAGAAGGGCTACAATTACTTAAGATAATTTTTATATAATTTTAAATGTCCCAATTTTTCCCAATTTCAATTCTAATATAAAATAGGTTGTAATGTCCCTTCTAGGACAGAATTAGAACCAAAGGGGTTTCCCAACAAACCTTAACGATAAATGCACTTTTCTAATTCTTTTTAAATCAAACCCTAAGCAAATGCAAATTTCAGAATTCTAAAAGTGACAATTAGGGCACAAAATCAATGTTTTATTTACCAAAAAATCCAGAAATATTATAGCCAATAATAGTCCATTCAAATCTGATTTTTATCCCAATTTAATGGCTGGAAAAATACGATAAAAATACCATAAATGTTTTGATGCCTTAAAACTGGAGTTAGGCTTGAATTAGTCATGAAAACGTCACTACAAACCCCAAGAGGAGGTTCACTGCCCTCGTTAGAAGTTTGCTGCCCTCCCTAGACAGTTCGCTGCCCTTCTAGGGCTCCCAAATCAGCTTGCTATCCTCCCAAACATGTTCGTTACTCTTACTTGATGCCCCTTCTGCTACATGAACCGGAAAATGGTGTTCAAAACACCTCAACAAATCACTAATGCCCTATGCAACCTCTGAAAATAAGGCTGCCCAGCTGAGAGGTAAGGGTTTTCGTCCTTACTTCAGCCTTCCAATGAAGGTTTCTGTCTTCAATAAATGAATTCAAATAAATCGTGCTTAAACTTGTGATTTCAATTCATAAACATGACATGAGTCTCCAAAAGAAAGTCCTTTTTACCTTTTATATCCTTTCCCCAAAGAGGTGCATTCCACTAGGAGGGAAAATTCAAATAATCAAAAAACAATTTCTTTATAAATTCACTTAAGAACTAATCTTGCCCATGACCCTTAAAAGTCTCCTTCTTAAGTCAAAAATAGAAAGGAGTTGCCGACATATTCACTTTAGGCAACTAAAGCATATTATTACTTATATTTAATGTATTTAAAAATACTTTTTATTTTAAAAATAGTATTATCTTATTTTTATAAAAAGGGACATTACAGTCTGCCCTTCCCAAATTTGTTTGCTTTCAAGAAAATGCAAGCTCATTTTCTATTATCTTTGAAATACTTGGATCCCACTTTAATATTGGGTAATTACAACCCCAAACACTTGCTTTATGAATATAGCCTTGAGCTTCATGTTGAGCACACACCACACTGAGAGGGGGGGTGAATCGGTGTGTAATAATAAGTTACTTTCTTTCTGATTAACTTTCATAAAGAAACCATTCACATGAGCAAAAGTAAATACACAACACATAATTTACGTGAAAAACCCTCGGCGGGGAAAAACCACATTTGAAAGGTTGCTTGGATCTACTATCCAAATCCAACCATAAGATTAATAATTCTTTTTACAAAAATTTTGTAGGCATCAACCTACTTGGAGACACTAATCCCCAATGCCAAGCACCAACTTAGCTCTAGACACCGATCTCTTTAAATTGAAGCACCAACTTCACTGCCAAGCACCGACTTAGCGAAAGACACCGATCTCCTTGAATTGAAGCACCAACTTCACTGCCAAGCACCGAATTAGCGAAAGACACCGATCTTTCTGTTTTGAGACACTGATCTCACTTAAACAATTTCCACCTTCTCACTGTTGCTTTGTCAACAAATGATGGCACAATCAAGTTTTGCTCTTCTCCCTCTTCTCCCTCTTCTTCCTTTTCTTCTCCGTGTATAGGTGTTGACGTTGTGGATTGCACCCTCTGAAAGGATACTCAGCTCCCTTCTTCCACGTGGCACAATGGAAACATTCCTCTTGCTGTGGGTGGCAAATTTTAGGAATGAATCTCTAGATTAGGGGCTAGCTCCCCTTGATGTACCTTGAGGCCCTGAATTTTTTACTGCTTAACAATTAGGGGGTGAAAAGAGAGAGATACTATAAGGAAAAATAAAACCTAACTAAAGTGGTGATGCACCAAAACTGATTGGTCTACTCAGCTTTCACCTATACTTTTCACCAAAAGAAGCAAAGAGACACTTCATTCGAATGAGAAACTGACTGCATCAATGTTTCAACAAGGGGTTCTATGAAGGTATAAGGAGGAAGAAACTACTAGAGGTGTTCTAAAGATATATTGTTGGACAGTTGCTCACCTGTGCCTATACTTCAATCTGGACACTTCTTGTTGACCTACAGAAAAGAATTTACAATACATTAGATATGCTGGTATAAACTTATGAAAGCATTAAAAGAAATCACTGAACATAAGACAAGACCATAGGCATATGCAAAAGCGCAAGCTCAAATGGAGGTAAAACACTTCTTTTGATTAAAGGTAAATTTCTTCAGGGCTTTGCCATACAATGCTGAGAGATCCCCTCTTCAAATAAGAAATTACAATTATATAGAGGACTGGGAAAACAAGTCATTGACCAGTCAAGGAAAAGAAACCCATGCTACATTAATCAATCCTA